>JACATO010000666.1:0-410000 GCA_018389105.1 Nautilus pompilius | reverse complement strand
TGTTTTTTTAAGCTTGTCCGTTAGGCGTTTAAAACATCGGCGATAACCCGACAACAGGAAAACAGCTAAACACCGTTTATTGGACTGAAAGGCGCCGTGACACCACCACCTGCCGCTCTGCTGAACAAGCCAAGGTAAGGAACTGTCGGAGATTCCTTTCCTTTCCCGTTCTCTAAGAAACATAGATCCCTCTCCTCTCAAACGAATGTTTGTTTTATCTTTAATTGTCCTTTAACTCTATTGGAATCTGTTTACAGCCATTCTGCCATTGGATTTGACAACGTTCTCTTTACGTCCTGTTGCTGGAGAATCAGTTCTGAGCATTTTACCTGTGCGGTCTGGCGGAGATGGCGCTCGTCCGGCCCTAGTGTCTGCTAACCAGCCGTCATGACCAAACCGCATGCCAGCTTGACATGACTTGGTTAGCCGCGTATATTGAGAGCTGGCACATCTCTCTCTCTCTCTTTCTAGCTCTCTCTCTCTCTCCATCTCTCTCTCTCTCCATCTCTCTCTCTCTCTCTTCTCTCTCTCCTCTCTCTCTCTCTCTCCATCTCTCTCTCTCTCTCTCTCTTCTCTCTCTCTCTCTCTCTCTCTCTCTCTCTCTCTCTCTCTCTCTCTCTCCTCTCTCATCTCTCTCTCTCTCACCCAGGTGGCTGTGTGAACATCATCCCCGGTGCGTGCGTGTCAGCCACCGCTAACCATTCGCGAAACGCGGCGATCGATTAACTTAGAAATGCCGGTCCGTGCGTCCTCTCTAAAGAGAAAATGTTAGAAAAGCTGTAATTCCATAAAATGTCCACCCGTCCAAAGCCGGTTGTGTTTGATGGGGGTGACCTGCGTGACCTTAGCCGATTATCTTTTCCTTCTTCCTTTTTCTTTCACGAGATTTGACAAAACGCGGCGCGGTTTTCCAACGATGGGCTCGAAGACAGGTCGTCGTTCTGCGCACAGCTAAACTAGATAAACCCTCTAGTTGTTTTTATTTAATTATTCCGAATATTCTAAGTAACTAAACCCTGTAAAATTTGAATCTATGCTGAGCCATTTTCACTAATTGTTCCCTTCTTATAGGTGCACCCTATTATAATTCAATATGGCCGCGCTAATGGCATCTAAAATTATTTGTGGTAAATTTTGTGTTATACTTATTGATCGAAGCTAAAACTCGCGGCTGCATGCAGGAAAGTTAGGTACATCAACTGAAATAAGAGAGTCGAACTCACTTCCCCCTTCCCATGGTATTGGGGACGTTTCGCTCTGACAAGATGGTACAAGAGCTTTAAGGATGCCGAACACATTTTATACTTCCAAGTATTAAGTCTAAGAGACTTCTGAAAAAAAGAAATACCCTCTCTCGACTAATGGCCATTTCGCCTGCAGGGAAAATATCCAGGTCTGACAGACGCCCTGCCTGACTTCAGAAGATGGCCACTGGTTCCAGAAAAGAAATCCGCCGTATTGGCACTAGGGTATACTACATATTCGGACCAACAGGCATCAATGTTCTTAATTGGAACGTGGCTGTATATATGAATAAGAGAACAGCCCGATTGTTGGCTTGTTGAGCAGATATTCTAAGACCCCCATTTAATTGCCTTAGTCATCTAACGGAAATTGACTGATGTCGGACTGCCACGTGACCAGATCTCTCAAACGCCCAATGTGGATCCTTCTTTTTCTCACCATCCACTGTCCGTCCATCTCTAGCTGTTCTTTCGCTGTATCTTGCTCATCTATCGATGACAATATAGATCCTGGTTCTATATATACTCTGGCTCACTCATCATCAGAACGTCTGCCTATTTAGGAAACCGACGTATTTCTAGAACATTTATCAGCCAGGTTTTCTCACTTTCGTGACGTCCAGTCCAGACCCTGACTTATGCAGTGGGAAATAGAAAGAGAGAAACAATTAATTCCTCCGCCTCTAAATAAAAACAACAAATCGAAATATTTGTAATACTTTTCTTTAAAAAAAAAAAAAATAGTTCGCCCAGAGGAAGACAGGCTGCTTGGATATCAACCTTTGACCGGAAGGTGGATGTATTTCACGAGTTACCTGGACACAAAGAAATTGATGGTCAGCACGTTAACCGTTGTTGTGCGAACCCTTTCCATGCCGCCGGCGGATGAAGGGGGGACAATAAAACTGAGTTTGCGAGAACTGGAATGCGTTTTAGCACGTCACCTGACCTCGCCATAACGAGAGACAAAGAAGGCCACAGAAAACGTCGAGCTGTCGAGCTGTCGGCCCGGTGTCCCTTCTGGGTGGAGTGGCGCTGTAGCACGTCCGAATTCTATATATTTTCTGTCGGCCTTAATTGTACTTTTATGTCCAGGTGGGCTGAAAATATCCGCCGACCCAGGGTTAACCGGTTGGACCTAGATGATCGATGGTGTTTATTTCGAAGAACTCCCTGTTTTTTAAAAACCAGGCACCGGCAATTAATCAATGCCACGTGACTGCTACGTCCCGGCCTACCGATGTAACTGCGATATAAGAAAATGTTGGGGGGGGGGAGGAGGAGGAAGTACGGATGAACCTAAGTAAATTACCGAAAATATAAACTTTGAAAAAATAGGTTTTCCCCTGTTAAAATTTTTTTAAAAAAAACTATGTAACTCACCATAATAATCTTTTGAAAATTATTACATTGCTAAATGAAGGGCAAAATAGGGTTCTTGACGTTAGAAGAGGAGTTGATTGGAGAAGGACATCACCTGTTAATCTCTCTGTTGCGAGCGTAGAGCGTAGGTTTGGGGAGGCTCCGGTCTCTCCAGATGCGAGGCCTGGACGAGACGTTCGCTCACCTGTCTGTCTGGCCATAGCTTCAGTCAGGTGGAAATAAATCCTAGTGTCGAGACTCTGCGTCAGAAGAAGGTCTGCAATGATATTTATGGAAGCACGAAAACTTGGGATTATAGTGTCGGACCAAACAAGACAGGGCCTGGCCTTTCCTCGGATCTGTCACGTGTGCAGTGGTGGTCACGGGAGGCCGGGAGGGGGGGGGAGAACAGATGTCTTCCGGAGCTGGCGGATTAACAGATACAGGTGTATAAACGCCTGGTAAAATATACCAAAGTCCCGCCTCCCCGTAAACCAGTAAGCGTAGTCAGATCTCCATGACTGTATCGAGGATACCCGCACCGCGCGTGTAGTCACGTGACAGAAGGGGAGGTAAAAACCAGCGAGAGGAGTCGTCGGCTCTTGTTCCTTTAAGTAGGTACTCCGCCGCGTTGGCCGTCGTCCTCCTCCTGCCTGTGACACGACAGAAGAGGCGAGAAGGGAGATATATCACGCGAAAAAGAAAAACGTATTGCGGTAATAAAATTCTGTTTCTACAATATCTATCACTGCCTGTTTGGAAATGTGTTTTATTGCCTACCTGTAATTAAACAACAATAAAACTTCCATTTCCAGGGCGGAAACAAGATTTAAGTTTTTAAGTTCCGTTGTGTGTGTTGTGTGTGTAGTAAAGCTTTTAATAAATTATAATTAAATTGTATGTATACATATATTTGTAAAATATATAGAATACATAACAAGATACAGAGGCGCACGAAATCCATCAATTTTACATGATCTCCGCCCACTCCTTTAAGTCACCCGGAACACCGGTACCACAGGATCAAGGACGCAGCCTCTACGTGGCGGTCCCGACAACCCAGACAATGGGGACCAATGCGCCCAGTCAGACAATCACCCCCAAGGCTCGGACCCTCGGCCCGGCCAGGGAGCTCACTTCACCGTACTCCTCTCAAGCAGTTACCCACCGGCAATCGCCTCCCTTCTCCTTCCCATCGCCGGCGATATCGAATCCAACCCAAGCCCCCCATCATCCTTCCCACCCACACGCAAGTCCTGCTTCGCTTGCTGCCGCACCATCGCCCGCACCATCACCCCGTTACGATGCAGTCAATGTGGCAATCTTTTACACAGCTCTTGCTCTGGCCTCTCACGGGCCGCAGCCGCTGCAGCCCGGCAGAACAACCATTGGTTATGCTCTCAATGCCACCTCACTTCTACCCAACCACCACCAAACTCAACCCCCCCTATCACTGAAATTTCCGAGCCACCTCTGCATCAGGCCCGAATATCCCTCCGCATTCTCCAATGGAACGCTGAGGCTGTGTAAACTAAACTAGGCGAACTTGAATCCCGCCTAATCACCGATCGCATTGATTGCCTTATCCAAGAGGCAAAATTCAGAGCGTGTGATACTACTCCACACCGCCATGGTTACAATGCAATTCGCCTAGACCGTCCCAGCGGACACCGCGGGGGAGGTCTCCTGACTCTCATCAAAGACGATTTGATCTTCCAACAACTACCCCCAGGCATCTCGGGCACTGCCGTGGAATGTACCTCCATCCGTGTTCGCCTGTCCCGCCGAAAATGGGCTTTTATTCACAACTTGTACATACCCCCATTTCGACAACCTGATCAACCAGACCACCTCTCCCTAAGCCTTCATACCCTCCAACCGAACACTTTCATTGGCGGTGACTTTAATGCTCACTCATTACTGTGGGACCCCTTTCAACCCGCAGATAGCCGTGGCTCCGAGATCGAAGATCTTCTCCTCTCCCAAACCTTAACCCTTCTAAACGATGGATCAGCCACTAGAATCAACCGTGGAACCGGCGGTCCTAGTTCCCCAGACCTCTCGTTGGCCCACTCTCCCTGGGCTAACAGCTCTGAGTGGACCGTTGGCGAAGACCTGGGCTCGGACCATCTCCAAATTACCACAACACTGTGCTGCCGACTTGAGCACGTGGCTAAGGTCCATCGAGCCCGGTGGAACAGGCGCGATGTCGACTGGTCCCTTTTCACCCAATCAATCGAAGATGCCATGCCTAGCTTGCCCCCCACCTCATCCCTTGATGCTCGTGTCCGGCAATTTACTAACCTTCTGCTGTCGACTGGCCACAAAACAGTTGGCAAATCCAAATCCGGCGCACGAACCCGCTGCTGGACGACACCCGAAGTGAAGGCAGCCATCAAACGCCGCAATCACCTACGGCGCCACATCGCGGATCGCCGTGCAGAGTGGATCGAGGCCTGCGCAACAGTCAACGCTCTCTCCCGCGAAGCTAAGATGTCCAAATGGGCTGACTTTCTTTCCGAACTAGAGCACAGCCCTGGCGCATGATCCGCTCACTCAGCGGTGGCCCAGACTCGAGTAGCTTTGTTGAACCTTTGCAGCACAATGGTCGCATAATCACAACGAACGAAGGCAAAGCTAACGCCTTCATGCACCATTACGCCGCAGTCAATCGCCTATCACTCGACAAAGACGATCGAACAAAAAGACGGCTTGTCAAGGAACTACTCCGGTCTCCCACCGCTGACGACAAGAGCTGCTCTGACTTCTCCCTTCGGGAGTTAGACGACGCAATCCAGCAACTTCGCCCTGGTGGTGCTCCAGGGCTGGACGACATTTCCCCCTCTTTCCTCGTCGCCCTTGGCCCACTGGCACGCCAAGAACTCCTTTAAATCTACAACTGGAGCTTCAACTCAGGTCGATGTCCCCAAATTTGGAGAGATGCGGCCATCCTCCCGCTGAAGAAGGCAGGCAAACCCGCAACCGATTTTTCCTCCTTTCGTCCTGTCAGTCTCACATCCTGCATCGTGAAAACCCTGGAAAGGCTGGTTCACAACCGTCTCTACTACCTAGCCGAATCCAGAGGCTGGCTTTCGCAAACAGCGATGCTGCGAAGACCAAGTCTTGCGTATAACGCAGAAAATCAGTGACGGCTTTCAGGCGAAAAAGCCCCATCGGAGTGTCCTCGCCCTTCTGGACTACTCCAAAGCCTATGACAAAGTCTGGCGAGCGGAACTCATTTTCACTTCATTGTCTAGGGGCTTACCGAGAAAGATGGGCCGCTGGATTTTCAACTTCCTGTCCAACCGGCGGGCCCGGGTCCAGATAAATGGGCAATTAGGACTGTTCCTTGCCCTCCGACAGGGACTCCCCCAAGGCTCCGTCCTCGCCCCCTACTGTTCCTTCTTTACATCAATGACCTCCACAAGGTGCTACCTCCCGGGGTTGATATTGCCATGTACGCTGATGACGTGGCCATCCTCAGCAGTCACCCTATCAAGGAGCAAGCTGAGAAGGCGGTCCAAGAGGCCGTCACAGCGGTCTCAGAATGGAGCCGTAGGAAAAAGTTGGTCCTGAACGCCGAGAAATCGGAAGTCTGCTTCTTTTCCATCGACACACACGAAGCCAATTGGTCACCGACGATAACCCTTGGCAACTCATCTCTCCGACACAACCCTACACCCAAATTTCTAGGCGTCATCCTAGATCGGAGCCTCTCCTTCGGTCCCCACACAGAGGCAGTTACCAGCAAGGTAGCGGCTCGTTGCCGCATCCTGGCCTCCCTAACATCTCAAACTTGGGGCTGGCGAAAAAACAGCCTCCGCAAGGTTTACCGCTCCCTCCAACTTTCACTTCTCAACTATGCAGCCCCAGCATGGCAACCCTGGCTTTCCGCTTCCCGACTCGACCAACTGGACCGCGCTCAGAACAAGGCCCTTCGAATAATAACTGGGCAATTGCGGTCTACTCCCTTAGATGCTCTTCGCCTAGAGGCCGGCACCCGCAGCTACCACATCACCTCTAAAATCCTAATTGCAACCTCTGCCGAAAAAGCTGCACGTCTACCTCCTGAGCACCCTCGATCTCAAACCCTTGCATCCAACTGTCCTCACAGACTTCACCGGCCAAGCTGGCGCTCCACATCCCAAGCGATTGCCTCGTCCCTCCTTGAAAACTTCTCCATCCGAGCCCCACTACCCAACCCCCATACACTGCCCATGGGACTATGGACCGACTCATTGGCGTATCTCCCCATCTCTCACGAATCCACCTTCCGCTCCTACCCTCGCCTCCCTTTGCGAGGCAGCTCTCGTGGCCATCCGCCAATCATCATCCAACCTTACCATCTACACGGACGGCTCTGCCTCCAATGGCCGACTCAACGGGGGTGCCGCAATGGTCGTCACAAGCGGAGACCCAGCCCATCCCTCCCTCATTCTCTCCAGATCTGAAAAAGGAGCTCCCTTCACGTCTTCCTTCTGTGAAGAGAAAGCAGCCCTCCGACTCGCTCTGCTATGGCTTCTCTCTGACGGTCCCGCCGAGCCTGCCACTATCTGCACCGACAGCCGCTCTCTAACCCTCTCCCTCCTACACCATTCCACCGACACCCGAGACCTCCAGTCCCTCCTCTCCCAACGCTGCTTCCCCACCCACATCATGTGGATCCCCGGACACTGCGGTATACCCGGCAATGAATGGGCCGATGCCGCTGCCAAGTCTGCTACCTCCCAACCAGACCCTCCCAGACCTACCGACTACCAGTCCGCCAAGGCTGCCCTCCAACACCTCATCCCGGACCCACCACCCGTAAACTGCTTATCGGCTGAAGTCTACTCTGACTACAATTGGATGACTGACAGCAACGCGACGACCAACCGGCGGGACGCAGTGCTACTGAGCCGGCTCCGGTCTGGTCACTGCCCTCGTCTTCAGGCATATCAACACAGAGTCAACCAATCAGCCGACCCCACCTGCCCAATCTGCGGAGAGGAGCCTCAAACGGTGTCCCGCTGGCTACAGCGGTGCCCCGGTCTTATCTCCCTCCGCCAACAAATTTTCGGTGAAGTGACTCCGCCGCTCAAGGCACCTGTCTCGCAGCCAGCGGAGGTGATAGCGCTAGCCAAGAAGTCCCTTTAAGGATACTCTCGGGCGCTAAAGCAAGAAACTAACTAACACGGAATTAGCTGTCGATGGAGTTGGTTGAAAAATGAAATATTTAAAGTTATTTAAAAAATCACGTGTTTTAGATGACGAAAGCCTAAGGATGTTAAACTAGTAGCTGATTAAAAAATCACCTGCCGCCTTAATACGTTGTTGGAGTTTCTCTACCTGGTAAAATACCAGTGAACTTGGAGGTGCTGATGCACCCATTTTTAAGAAAGAGGAATCCAAGTAAGTTTGAAACAGAGGTTGGTAAGATTTTTAGAATCAGTTATTGAAGATTAACTCACTGATTTTATGAAGAGCAAACATCTACTTAGCGGAAGACATCGCGGGTATCGGCAAGAACGGTGATACCTTACAAATTCTTCTTCCTTATAAACCGCGTGAGGAAGGAACTGGTAGGAGGGTAGCACCTTTGATGTCTTATCTAAATGATAGTAAAGCTTTCTATTTAGTTCTTCCCAACCGTTAACTTGAAAAAAAAATTAAATATACTGGCGCTAGTGATTGTGTATCGATTTGGTGCTCGATTACTTATTATATAGGGGCGAGAGCATGAGGAATACCCCAGATTACCAAACGTCACTTCTATGGAAAATTTCAACAGAAAGTTCATTCACGTATTTTTATTTCAGCATAGTTTAGAGTAAGATCACGATGCACAGGTATCTTTAACTGCAAAAGATAATTTTCTGTGAAAATGCTCATATACACGACGCCACATAATCTACAGACACCTATGTTAAGGTGTTTTAACAGTTTTTCCGGTGTAGCGCTCGGAATCGATGCTGCCTGGACGGAGGGGTAAGGTAATAGCTTTGGAAACATGTTCATGGCGGGAATTAAGACCCACTTGATTCCAACTGTAAACCCACACATCGTTGTAGACCGGAGGGGGGAGACATCCCTTTATGCCCCCGAAGGCGCTGGATACTTCCGAGACGACAACAACGCCATCTATAATGTCTGCGTAGTTCATGATTACTTCCGATTTCCATCTTCTTTCTCGACTCGACTTCAACCGGTGAAGACCCGTGGGTTGAGGTGGAATTAGAGCTCCTACATCCCTTTTCCCCGCCATCAGCCCTACCCATATCGCTCGAGGAAATGGGGAAATATTGAACCGTAAAGAAACTTTTAAAATCAATATGTCAAAATCTTCAAGTTTTTCATGGTGCGTGAAGGCTATTATTATTATTATTATTATTATTATTATTATTATTATTATTTTTATTATATATATTTATTATATTATTATGTTGTTGTTATTGTTGTTCTAATGGACGCAAGAAAAAGGAGGAGGAGGAGCTTGGATTTTTTTAGAGGTAATCCTTGAAGCTATTACCAGACCGGATAATATCGACAAGGTGCAACTATTGACCTGCCACCGGCTGGAGATTTTTTCTGTAAGCTGCTTAGGCTCGCCTAACCGAGAAAGATCAGCGGGGATGATTAAGAATTGACGGCCCTTAAGGATTCCGGCGGGTGATTAATGAACTATAACGTCGATAAATTCGTCAGCTCCACTGCAGTTTAAAACATTTTGTTGAGTCAAAGTTAGAAGAAAAGTTCCAAGAAGTTAAGGCAATCAGTCCGCAGTATATCGAATTTTTTCTCCTTTTCTCAACCCCCCCCTCACACATCCGGGTCAATTCGTAACTTCTTTCTTTTTTCCCGATGAATATTATTCTCGTTAGTCTATTTATGTCTTACCAAAGCTGAATACAAAGACAGCAGAGGCTCACTTTCCCCAAACAACTTACAGTAGTGTTTCTATTATCATTTGAAGATTATACTAACTTAATGCTATTACAGGAGACGTTCACTTCTGCACCGGAGAAATACACTACCTCCTAAATGCGATAAGTTTCTTGAAGATGGACTGAGAAGAGAGAGAGAGGAGGAGAGAGGAGAGAGGAGAGAGAGAGAGAGAGATGAGAGAGAGAGAGAGATGGAGAGAGGGAGAGAGGAGAGAAGAGAGAGATAGAGAGGAGAGAGAGAGAGCGAAGAGAGGAGGGGAGAGATGGGAGAGAGAGAGAAGAGAGATGGAGAGAGAGAGAGAGGAGAGAGAGAGAGACGAGAGAGAGAGAGAGAGATGGAGGGAGAGAGCGAGAGAGGAGGAGTAGAGAGAAGATGGCGAGAGAGGGAGAGAGCCGAGAGAGGATAGGCTGGAGGAGGAGAAGAGTGATTGGGAGAGGCGAGCGAGAGATGGGAGAGAGAGAGAGAGAGGTGGGAGATTGGAGCTGGGAGAGCGAGAGAGAGGAGGAATGTGGGATAGCATCGAGAGATCGTGAAGGTGCTGGGCGTTGTCGGGGGACGGGGGGTATGTGAGAGGAGCGAGCCCAGGGCGATGACAGGCCGAGGAGTTGCGTGATTGATGCGGTGCGAGGGACGGGTTGATGATTGAGGAGGGAGTGAGGAAGGGGATAGGCTCGAGCCGGGATGAGACCAGAGGAGAGGGAGAGGAGAGAGAGGAGAGAGGAGAGAAAGCGGATGAGGAGAGGGGGGGGGGAGAGGAATGGCGCATGGGAGATGGGAGAGGGAGGAGGACGAGAGGGGGAGGAAGGAGAGAAGGAGAGGATAGGGGAGAGTGAGGAGGAGGAGGATGAGGGAGCGAGAAGAGGAGGGGGAGAGAGTCGAGAGAGAGGGAGCGCGGAGAGACGTTCGAAGGGGGAGGGAGAGATTAGAGGGGAGAGAAGGATCGGAGGCGATAAGTGAGGACAGAGGAAGGGGAGAGAGAGAGGAGAGGGGGAGAAGTGAGGAGAGAGGGAGGAGGGGAGGAGGAGAGGGAGAGGAGAGAGGGGGAGAGAGGAGAGACTTCGAGTAGGTGGGAGGAGAGCTGGGGAGAGGAGAGAGGAGAGAGGAGGGGAGAGGGAGAGAGAGAGAGAGGAAGGGGAGAGAGAGACGGAAGGGAGGAGAGAGAGGAGAGGAGCGAAGTGAGAGGGGTCAAGGAGATGAGAGGGGGAGACGAGGAGAGAGGAGATGAGGAGAGGGAGCTTCAGGATAGGGGAGGGAAGGGAGAGACAGGGAGGAGGAGGAGAGAGTGGGAGAGGAGAGATTAGGACGAGAGAGAAGACAGAGAGAGAGGAGAAAGACAGAGGAGAGGCGAGGGGAGAGAGAGGGACAGAGAGAGGAGGCGGAGGAGAGAGAGAGAGAGAGGAGGAAGAGAGAGGAGAGACGGGAGGGAGAGGAGAGAAGTAGAGGGGAGAAAGAGAGAGGGGAGAGGGAGGCGAGAGATGAGAGAGAGAGAGAGTGAGAGGAGAGAGAGAGGAGAGGGAGAGAGAGATGGAGAGAGAGAGAGGAGATGGAGAGGGAGAGAGAGAGATGGAGAGAGAGAGGAAGAGATGGAGAGAGAGTGATGAGAGAGAGAGAGAGCGAGAGAGTAGGAGACGAGAGAGAGAATTTTTAGCGGTTGCCGAATATAAGTTTCTTGGCGATGCCAGTCAAATAATGTCGGCAAATAACTCTCCCTCAATCAGGTAAGGTGCTTGTTATTTGTTACGTACTTCCATCTGCACGCTAAATCATTTTCACTTTACACTGTTGTGAAAACTCGAAATAACCAGTGAGCTCAAAAATTTCCGAAAAAAGCCGAACCATCTTTGAAATGCGAAGATCTGGCGGCTATAATTGTGGACTCACCAATGAAATATTCCAAGAAGATATTTTGATCCAGAAAGTATCGGCGATCAAAGTTCTAGTGTGAACTTATTGTCACAACAATCACACGCTAGTACAAGGAAACGATATGCAAGCACTCGCCCAGTGTGTCAGCTGTGATGGGTTTCGTTTCTGTACCGAGAGACATTAAAAGCTTCAGTTTGTAAAAAAAATAACAGTAGAAAAACAATTCAGTGTCGACACTGTATTAGTTCCTTTTACATAACGTGACACACAACCGACAGACTGCAGACAAAGCTGAGCAGATAATGACGTGACGGTTGGTCGGTAATGGACGTAGGGGGTATTAATTCTCAATAAGGGGTGTTACACCAGGGCAGCAAGGCACCCCTTTGTGTCCCTTGGTGGAGGCATTGAATAGCACAGACGCGTAATCTGAGCTGCTAGGATGGCTGGTGTCAACTCTGCAACATTCCGCGGTAGGTGCAGACGCTTAATTTTGGCTCGAATCAGGGGGATCTTGACAAATAATCCAATAACAAAATGTTATGTTCGTTCAAAAAGGTTCATGTCACTCTGGCTGTGTTGGGGCCCGCATTGTCACGCTGGAAGATCAGCCTCCATAGTCCCAATATGGTTTTTTTTTATTTAGAAGAGCATCACAAATTGTAGGACGTTTACGATGTAATTCTGAACATTTATGTTGCATTTGTAACACAAGATGAGACCGTAATCTGTAATTAATGGCCGCTCACATCATCACAGTATGGCCGCTGAAGAATGAAGTTCTGAGAAACATCTTATGCTTTTGCCGATAAATCCTGGTGCGTCCATCTGCACATCTCACGCTAAACCGGGATTCACCTTAAAGGATGACGTCATTTTATTTTTGATAACGAAGCTTTTCTTTCGATCCAATGCTCATCGTTGCCAAGCAGAGATGATGAAACCGGGTGTCTCTGTTCGTTACAAGAACAACGGCAATGTTCCAATGTACCTTTTCCTGCAAGACGCCAGCAGTTCTCTCTCTCTCTCCTCATTTCCTCATTTCTTCATCGTAATCATCCTCTCTCTTCAATAATTCTTAGTTCTCTTCCATCTCTTCATCGTCATCATCATCATCTCTCTCTCTCTCTCTCTCTCTCTCTCTCTCTCTCTCTCTCTCTCTCTCATATTTTCCCATTCCTTAATTCGTGTTTATATAAGTATTCATCAACCCTGTTATTTGTATTTTGTTTTATTTTCGACCTTCTAGTTTCTATGCTAGTGGTGTTTTCAAACAAATTCATTGTCATGTTCTGATGTTATTAACGCTAGGCGACGCCTATTTTTCTAGCTGACAATGTGCGACGTCGCGAGACGACGTGCAGGGGTCAATTCTGATTCTCAGCCGCAGATTCTACTCGCCAACATGCAGCATTTCAACCAGTTAATTATAATACAGGCTCGCACATATCCTTATCTTATAAACTGCTGTATTTTTTGTGGGGTGTGTGTGTGTGTGTTTTTTTATTCCCTGATTTAATTACAGAAGGGAAGATACAGGAAAAGTCTTTTAACCCTATTTTTTTCTCGTGTACGTATTGTCGGCTTTAAAACCGATTCTAAGCGAAGCTTATTACCAAAATGTATAACAACATAAAGGAATAAATACTAATGAAAAATGATCTACGGTCGACCCGCTAGACAACGGAGCCCCGCGAGGATAAATAACTTACTAACTTCATTAGTTTAAACGCTTATTTTGTTAAAAGATAAGTAATGTTTATGACAACCAAAGTCTCGAGAGCTGGAGGTTGTGCAACGACCGCCTCTGTCAGAAAGACGATCCGGACTGGTAATTTCTGGTAGCGCCGACGAATTAGCTTCAAGTTCGGGTTAGACTGCGCTTCCACGGTCAACCTCAGAAGCAGCGCACATGCTAATTAAGCATGTCTTTGTTTTGATGTGTGTGTGTGTGTGTTCTTTAGAGAAGGAAGTAAAGCGCGCAGTCCGGATAGGCGTGGCTGTCACGGCGGGTACGAGACCTACGTGCGTGTTAGCCACCTGATCGTTAGACAGTATGTGAGTGGCAAGGCAACCTACAACGAGTTTAGGGTTGGAAATTTACACAATACCCTTTTTTTCGTTGTTGCATTAAATATATATCTTCCTGGAACGCTTCACTGGTGACTCTACAACTGTTAATGCCAGTATCTGACATAAAAACGCATATGGCAGCATACAAGGCAGTGGCATCCCTCGCAGGAGGAAAAGACGTTATAGCATAGACTATATGTTGTTTAACGGAAATGTTAGTAAACTTTAGCCAGGTGCGCGGTCGCCATCACCGCGGACTTCTGATGTTCACCTAACAAAACTCCAAGTAAAAGCCGAGTGGCGAATTTGCAGAACAGTCTGCCATAGACAAGAGATAAAGCGATGTGTTCCCCCACCCACTCTTAGAAATCATTTCTCAAAAACGGCTTTAGAACTCTTACCTATGCCGGGAAGTTCTCTCTTTAGGAAAATATAATAATAACGTATTTCAATACCTCCTCCCGTTCTCGTTGTCGGGCAACGCATGAGTCGTCAAGTGACGTAAACAGTTGAGCCTCGCGTTGGCGGGGCCGAAGAGTCAGATCGGGGTGGGGAGGGAAGTAAATCGAAAGTAACGAATTCCCAGGCTAATGTTTAACTCTAGTAAGTCGGTATCACGCACAGTAGGTGGCGTGCTGCAAGAATGACAGAGAAAGAAACTAAGCGGAAAACTTACCGTCCAACCTGTATGGAGCCCGTATCCCTAATAAATTTGTCCATATTTATTCCTCCACAGGCGCCACTAGACGTCAGACGCCATTGCAAAGCTTTTCCTAAACGAGAACACTCACGAAAATCATATTCCTTTGCCATATATTTCTTCTAGGATAGGGTTACGTGAAGAACGAGTTATATAAAGACCTACAATTAATTTCGGACAGAATCTACAGAAAGAAAGAAAATCTTAAATGCGGGAAGTATAATTCCAGCTGTCGTAGTTAAAGATGTGTATCTATATAAAACCTAATTCGAGAAACTGTTTTTTTTTTCTTCTTCTTCTTTCTTCCTTAAATAAATAAAATTGTTTGTTGAAAATTTGTCATAAATGTGGGCATTTGTTAATTTTTGGTATTTCCGCATACTTTTTTTTTATTATTACGAGTTAAAAATCTACTTTCCGTTGTTGGCTGGTTGGTTGTTTGGCTTTCGGACATGAGACCCTATCCTACGTCTGTCTCAATGCTGAAGCGGTCCATTTTAGGAAAGAAACTTACTGGATAGGAGTTTCACCTTTAACTCCGGCTAATTAATTACACCGTGCGTTTATGTGTGTGCGTGTGTGTGTGTGTTTCTGTTTCCTTTGGCAAACATGAACCTATTTGTCACGTTCCACACAAGCCCAGGTAAGCTGTAAGGACCAAAGTAAGAGAATGCTTCTTTGGGCGCCCAAGATATATGGTTGACACGATGGAGCAGCTGGTTGGAACTAGAGACAGATTGACATTAAACACACCCAAAGTGAAGCACACTTGACAATGTTGTGCTATTATTGGACCAAATCCGTGACGTCATAGCTTTATTTGCATCCGTGCTGTGCCAAGTATAGTGAGTATTTAAGTACTGTCCTGTTACACATACATTAGAACTCCTTCCGTGCAGGAAACTTGGAACAACGGTAAGTCCATCATTGCTCTCTGCGTTGTGTCTGATGTCTCTGGACGGTACGAACTGAGGTAGACGGGTAGATTAAAGTGCAGCCAATGTGAGTAGGTCTGAAAGTATGCAGCTTGCGTATTTGTGTAGTAAAGGTTATCCAAAAACAAAGAGGAATTAAAGGAAAAAGGGGAAATAAACAATTACCAGTGTGAGATAGAATTACTTGGGACAGTAAGAAAGCCTAATTTCCTCTGATAGTAGGTGGAGTAAATAATGGTTGGTCATAAAAAGATGACAACAAGCAAACGATAAGTCGAATTTACCGAAAGCAATAGATACATTCCAAATGAAAATATTTTACTGCATTTATATATAAGCCCTGTGCGAGCTTCCTGTCTCTTCGTAGCCATTATACTATAACATATATGGTCACATCTTAAAGCTGGGGAGATCATGTATATACAATCCGTGATGTCTCCCGCCGTCTTGTAACCATCAAGCTATAATATCTATAAACACAACGAGTTCACTGGCAATGTTTCGCATTATCAGAAAACCTTGATAAATTTCTCAAACTTAGTCTGACATATTTTACCTATTTAAGCTCTGCGTAAAGCTCGCGTTGATCTAAATTGAACTATAATAGTTTTCATCAAATTCCCCACCTAATCCAATTTTCACGATCCCGCTGATTCATCCCAACTACATCATTCTGAATTCATTCACCGCGTCTGTTTAGGAGCCGTTTGGCGATAAAACCAAGGGTAAGTCTCAAACATGCGGCCAGCACAATTATTAACTTTTAATAAAGAATTTTTCAAGATTTTATTTCTGTTTGTTTGTTTTCCAGGGCGGAAGTTAAGTTACTTCAACCTCAGTCCTTCCGTTGGCTTTGGATTTCTGTCGAGAGAAATAAACACCAGGATGAAGCTCACCCTACTTGCCCTAGCAACCTGTCTGTCGGTAGCCAAGGCCTTCTTCCCAGGTGAGTTTAGGGTCTGCATTATTTGCTGCTATTTGAAATCTTCCCTCAGTGTATGACCAACACCGGGGATGTTTCCCCAAAAACTGTAGCCGGGGAAGGGCAGACTCAGAAGCAGCGCGAGCGTGTCAACTGATGATTGGATCACTCAAAGGCTCTCAGAAAAACCTACCTTGGTAGATCAACGTTTGTACCTGTCGCGCATTGTTTATACCACGCCCCCAATTATGTACATTGATTATATTCCAATTTTAAGTATGGTCGCGTCACTCACCCCTTTTGGCCCCTCTCTCTCTCTCTCTCTCCGATTTTTTAAGTAATCTGGCGACTACGACCGGCGTAAGTATATTATACAGAAGAATAAAAAAAAGGTTTAATTAGCTCGCCAAAACCAAGGTACGTGACGGTGGGTTACACTTAAAGTTAATGAATTAATCTGACCATGAATCAAAGAGTCGCAGCTGAAGGCCAGGGTTTTAATAACGTCACGCTTCGGATAATAAAGTGAAAGCGCGAATTTATGTGAACAATTTTTAGAAAAAAGACGTCGGAAATCGATTTTTCATGAGTAGCAAATAAGAAGATGGATTAAGTCCCGATATTTTTTGGGCAAGATTTTAACAGGCGGCTGAGGCCCTCCTCCCACCTCTACAGCATCCCCGATCAGCCTGCCACTAATGCACGTCGCGTCGGTGGAGGTAATATACAAAGGGTTAAAGCAGACAGTTTAAATCAACCCGATGATGTTTTAGGCGTTAAATTCACGCAAAGTTCGAGCGCCAACCGGGGATGGGTTCTTGTTTCCGGCAGCCCCCCCCCGGGTTTTACAAGATAAGATTGGGGGGAGGGAATCGCTCTAAGGGTTATTTCTACAGAGGAAACTCTGAGAGCCGGTGGTGTAGGGTCCGAGTGAGATCGGTTTTGCTGTGAGCCGCTGTAACCGAGGTAGCAGCTTGGTAGGGAGAAGTAGGAGGCAGGAAGCTGAAAGATTCGACTGCCTCGGCTAAGCACAGGTACGGGCGGGAATAAGGGGGACGCAGTAAAAGCTTTCTACTGAGATCGTACGAACACAATAGCAACGGATATAATAGAAAGAGAGCCGGTTTATGGACGCTTCGTCTACTCTGTTAATGACCACTAAAGTTGACCTTGACCTTAATGACTGACCTGACCTGACCTGACCTGACCTTACCCACGTATGACTTCATTATTTGATTTGTAATTGTTTTTCTTTCCCTTTATAGTTTATTAGCGTCTTGTCTGCAGAATAGACATAATAACCACAGAGTAAACATGGTGGGAATAGTAACCATTACGAGGGTGGACACGATGGGAAGTACCGAAAGAGCAGCCGACAACTGGCCTCGGATGGAATGCAAGGTCTGACGCCCACTTAGACCGGTTCATTTGGGTCTAACAGAAATGGTGTCCTGACTGCGTAGAGTCCAAATTTGTGAGCTAAACGCACGGGAAGATGGTTTATCTAGTGAAATAAATGAGTTTCGTCATCGTGAGCCCAGTCGACTCCACTCGTTCGCTGGCGATCTGGGTCCAAAAAAAAAAACAACAACAACAAATGACAGCGCCACTCTGATAAAGGACGATAACTCCCGCTAGAAATTATTAGTCTGCCAAGATGAAATAAAAAAAAAAAAACCGCTGTGGCGGGCGATTGGGCTAACAATAAATGTAAGAAGCTCCGCGAGGCCGGTCCCGCGCGCCCCTACTGGCCGAATACAGGGAGACAAACTTATAGCAGTTCTTGGATTACCTCCACAACATGTTGCGCATGCGGATCGCGGGGAAAGCGGCGTTCGCCGATTGCCTCCCTTTTTCCCCACACCTTCTTTTATTGTTGTTGGAATTCCCCCCCCCCTTCTTCTTTCGCCCGAGACATTATCCGGAAGAATAAAACATTCTCTGGAACGTAGTTAGGTAGAAGATGGTCGTCAGCAAAAGAGCTATCAGAATTCCGGGAGAGGTTGGGGGTTAGGGTGGTGGTTCAAAAAACGAGAATGTAACGGATAACCCAAAAGTTGGCTCGGCGGAAGATCGCGGAACAAACAGGAAGAATGTCCAGAGTTCTAAAAAAAAAAAAAACACCATAAAATTCACCACGAGCCCCCCCAAAAAAACGCTAGTCTTTGAGCGTGTGTAGAAAATGGAAGGGGTGTCGATAAATTTAGGGAGGGTAGAAGGGTTGAGAAGAAAACGTGTAGTGTGGAAGAGAACAGAAAGGGTGGGGTCTCTGGAGTGACCAAAACTGACTGACGAGGATTCTTCAAGGTAGGGATATACAGCTATTCTCGTGCCGAACGAAGTCGACAAGATAAAACGAAAGTTTCCCCCTTGGTGTTGTTGCAAAAGAGAAACAGACCTTCGTAAGTTCTATGTTTTATAAAACTGTATTAAAATTATTACTACGTTTAATGTGCAAAGAGGAAGTGAATGGAGCGTGAACTTTCGTGACATTTGTATTTTAGGTTTTGACTTCGAGCAAGAGGATATTTATCCGGGATCTTTTGGTGGACATGGATTTGGTCGCTCTTTTATGGACGACAACTTCTATGACGAATTTGGATTTTTCGGACCTGGATTTGGAAGATCGGGTAGTAGATTAGGTAGCCCCTTTGGAGGATTCAATACATTGGGATCTGGTGGAAGGAGTGGCTCGAATAGATTTGGATTGGGCGGTCTGGGTTCACTTGGATTAGGCGGTCTGGGTTCACTTGGATTAGGCGGTCTGGGTTCATTTGGATTGGGCGGCCTGGGTTCACTTGGATTGGGCGGCCTGGGTTCACTTGGATTTGGCAGCTTGGGTAGTCTTACTGGATTGGGATTAAACGGACTTAATCTCGGAAGCTTGGGTCTCAATTCTCTCGGAGCCGGGGCTTCATCCAGCGCTCTAGCTTTAGCAGCAGGACTGGGAGGAATAGGAGGAGCTGGAGCTTCAGGGAAACCTTCAGCCTCATCCGGATCATCACAACTGGGATCTGTAGGCAGTGTGACCTCAGGAGGTGCAGGATCCTCGGCACAATTCAGCGGACTAGGAAGCATTTTGAGCGGACTTCGTAATGGGGCCGGTGGCAGCGGCGGCGGCGGCGGTCTGTTTGGAGGCGCCGGAGCTGGCGGATTATCTGGGTTACTCGGCAGCAGCAGCCTCCTCACAGGACTCGGCGGCTTTGGAAGATCAAACGTTTTCGCCGGAGCAGGAGCAGGAGCGGGAGCAGGAAGCGCTGCCAGAGGGGGAAGTACCTTTAACAGCCTTTTGGGGGCGATCGGCAGGTCTGGCCGTGAGGGGCTAGAAGAGGTCGTCGACGCCGGCTCGTTTTTCGGACCGGGTGGTGCCGGAGGCCAGGCTTTCAACGGCGCCGCCAGGGGACCCGGTGGCGTCTCGGGAGCTCTTTCTTCTCTCGTGCAGTCGATCGTGCGCTCCCCAGGATCGGACTCCGAAACCATGGAGGAACTGGTCGACGAAGGATTGTTTACTCAGCTGCTGAACAGCTTCAACGCCGGTGGTGGCGCTGGTGCTGGCGGTTTCGGTGGCGTCGGTGGTGGCGCTGCTGGCGGTTTCGGTAGTGGCGCTGCTGCTGGCGGTGGCGGCGGCGCCGCTCTTGCTGGCGGTGCCGGTGGTGGCGCTGCTGCTGGCAGCGGCGGCGTCGGTGGTGGCGCTGCTGGAGCCGGGGCTGCATCACAAGCCGGAGCCGGTTCTTGGGGCGCCGGAGGGTTCGGAGGGGCGACATCGCTCGGCGGTTTCGGCGGCGCGTCGCTGTTGTTCGGCGAAGACGCGGAGAACGAAATCGAGAACGGCAGCGGGTTCTGGAACTCCCTGCTCGGCAGGCAGAACAGCGGCGGCTTCCAGCGCTTCAGCGGCCTCGGCGGGGGCAGCAACTTCGGACAGTTTGCGGGCGGTCTGGGGGGCAACCGGCACGGGGACTACAGCCAGTACTGGGGCGGGTTTTTTGACGTTTAGGTGAAATTTGGACTCTGCTTTATAGTTTAACCGTCGTCCACCTACAGCCGGGGGACGGCGAGAGTTGTTGGACGTGCTGTCGTCATTTGTTACAATTGTATCAGGTTTGTCTCGCCCTCGAGATCTGTGAATAAATATTATTATTATTATTATTAGCAGCATCATTATTATTATTATTATTAAAGTTTCGGTAAATGACGTCACCAGTAACTTACTCAGCGCTCGCCAGGCGTCGATGACGATGTCTCTCCTCGGATTCTTCGCCTTGAAAAGTCCCGCGGCCGGCTTCCGTTAGAGGGCGCTGACTGCCAATTTAGCTGAAAGGTTTTGTATCATGTCTTTGCAATCAAGAAACATCGTTAGAAATGTGTTAAGGGGAGGGGGAGGTTCTTCTGGGGAAACACGATATTCAACCCCCATTTGTGGGTCCTCGGTATTCATTTGCATGGTTGTCATGGTAACCGTGTAACATTAACAGATATGCGAGGACACTCTGACGCAGTTTTTCTGTTTGATTATTCATCAGAATTTAGCAGTTTTTGTTTTAACCCTTTAACCCTCTATCGTGTGGCTTTTGCATATTTTAATCTAGACATTTAAATTTTTGCAATTTTGCATGGTTCGACATGTTAACCTAAAACATAGCAATGTTTTTTTTTTTTTTATCACGATACTGCATTAGAAAGCTATGATTGCCAAATTTTAATAAATAACAAAGAAGTTAGGAGGCGTAAAATTATAGCTGCCGTATACAGTAATGCCATTTTTTTTTTATAAAAAAAAAATCCGCTAGAAGCACTGTTGTTCATTCTCTCCATTTCCCTCCGTAAAATGATTGATCCACATGGATCAAGAATACATCTAAAAGCTGTCACCTATTTTAGAAGAAAACTGATCTTTTTTTTCAATGCATTTCTTACTAAAAGGTCTCTTAAAAGGAGAGAACTCTGTACATTATAGGACAGTGTCTGTTTCTAGTTGGTTACTCTACGTGCCACGTCCAGTCAATTTATTTCGTCGCTTAAGGGCCACGTTCGAAGAATTCTAACCCTAAATTTCAAATTCCCCATAAGCCTGTTTACATTTTACCTCCACAAATAAGCTATTTGTATGTGAAATTGGCGACCGTTTTATTCGAAATTCTAAACTCTACCCCCCAAAAACGCTTAATTCAAAACTATTTAGTCAAACTTCGACGTAGTATTTAAATTAAAAATAATAATTTAATTTCACTTACTATTAGAATAATCAAAACTAAAAAGAAAAGGTAAATCATGGAGGCTGTCTGTTAGTTTTTATTTTAAGAGACATTTTTCTCTCATATGACCTGGTCACATCCAATAATGACGTCATGAACGTCCGTGTGTTAACACGTGATGATGATGCACACAAATGAAGTCATGTTGATGACGTATACAAGTGGTAATGTTTGGATAAATCCCTCTTTTTACTGCATACGGCAGGGGTTTTCAAACTTTGACATACCGCGACTCCCTAAAATGATAAATGGATTTTTGCGACCCCGTCCCGTGAATAAAACTGATGATTTCATCGGGGTTAGGGATCGGCAAGAAATAGATATACAGACAGGAGTAGTGATTAGAAATAGCATTAAAAAAAAAAAACAAACTAATTCACCTACATTTGATGAACATATGGGGAAAGTTGCCAGCGCTCATTGTGCTTCTTTGTTGTTGTAATAACAACATAGAAAACAAACTGAACCCAAATTTATTTACAAAGCCTTGTTAAGCTTATTACGCCTTATTAAGCTGTTTTCTACCGTACGTCCGGAATATTTTTTCAGAAAATCTCTCAATCCGGAATTCTGGACTAGTCCAGAGAAGTGGCATGTCTGAATATACCACTAACCATTTAACGGGAAGGATGAGCTCGCTGGCTTTTGCATAATTCCTGAAATCTGGGTGTTATTTCCGAGACAGGCCACTCTCATTTCTCGTTCCACATTTATTTTTGATCGGTATTTGTTTTTTTATTGCAGCAACTGTAGAAAACCCTGACTCGCACAAATAAGATGTTGCAAACGGAATCAATATTCTCATAGCCTTCTCGCCTAATTCTCTGTACTCACTTTGCACACTTAACCAGAGACATTGTCATGAATTCTATTTTAAAAAACGTGTCAGCAGAGACATCATTGAATTGCTCCTCCTCGGTAGTAGTGAGTATACCAGCCATCAGTTTAGCATCGAATGGGTTCCTCATCCAGTCCGATGTTTCTATTTTCCCATCTGGGAAATAGTTCTGAAAGTGAAACTTTAGAGACGAAAGGTGACTTAAAATACAAATTTCCTCATCTTTACTAATTTGTGTGTTACTGCTCTTAATAAATTGTTTTAAAGTAGGAAACAGGAAACGTGTCTAAATTTTCATTTTCCAGTTTACTCTGCCACAGTCCAACTTTCCTAATAAACGGTTTAATTTGTCATTGAGTTGAAGAATATTGTTATCACCACCTTGCAGTGAGGTATTAAGAGTGTTCAGCTTATGGAATACGTCACTTAAATATGATAATTGCATATTGAAATCGAAGTCAATAAACATGTGTGCACTACTATGCCTTTCCTCAGTTAAATACTGGTAAAGTTCATGTCTCAGTTCCAAAACAGGTGTCAAAACGTTTCCTCGAGACAGCCATCTTGACTCACAATAAAACAGTAAAGAAGGGTGTTCAGCACCCATCTCTTCAAAAAGCCTTGCAAACATCTTTGCCTTTACAGGCCCGGTTTTTAAATAGTTCACAGCATTTATAGTTGTTTGTAGAACCTTCTCCAATGCTGGGCTCAAATCTTTCGAAGCAAGAGCTTGTCTATGAATCATAGTGTGTCAAAACAGCACGAGGAGATTTTCGGCCTATTAAAGCCTGAAGTCCTCTGCGACAGCCTGACGTAGAGCGTGCTCCGTCAGTGCACGTCCCCACGCAGTTTGACCACTCTAAGAGACTTGCATCAGTATAGCCATCAATAATACCGAAAAGGTCCTCAGCTTTATTCGCCCTTATAATTTCGTTATAGTAGAATACATCCTTATTCATTTTGTCCTCATCAACAAATCTAACGTACGTTATTAAATGAGCATCCTTAGCGCTATCTCTGGCCTCATCTATCTGAATGGCAAATGGTTTGTTTCCTATCTTTTCAATTAGTTGCTCATTTAGATCCTCTGATATATCTGTGATTCGGGCGGGAAACAGTGTCATTAGACAAGGGGATACTTAAAAGCTGTTTGACACTAGACTCCCCCAACATAGTTGTAACCATATCAACAGCTTCCGGAAGAATTAAAATTTCCCCAATTGTGTGGAGCTTTTTGCACTGGGCGATTCTGTATGCAACTGGATATGAAGCTAAAAGTGATTACGAAGGGACAGTTATATATTTAAACGGACTCACGTTTTGCTGCTTCATCTCGTCTCTTCTTCGAAAGAAAAAATCTCGAGGTTTGTTAGCTAAGTCTGCATGACTTGTTTCCAGGTGTCGTTTTAGTTTGCTTGGCTTCATACTCTCAGCAGACAGCACTTTATTACAAATAACACACTGAGGCCGTTCTTCTCCAGTAACAAAAACACTCGTGAAGCCAAAAGATGTGTAACTTTCATCATACTTTCTTGACTTAGGCTCTCAGCGCCACCTGTAGATCGGTCATCTTTAGCTTTTCTCTTAATACCCAACAAGAACTTTTCTGTTTTGAAAGGTTAAAAATTAAAAATAACCAGATAAAAATATTGAATTTTACTCACACGTACACTTCTACAGACTACGGATATAGTACTACACGCTACACCGGCGGAGACACACGAATATTTCCGAGAGAAGTCAAACCTGACTATCGGAGTTCAGTGTCAGTCGATCGCCAACATCCGATAATAGTTTGACACTTGATCAGTAGGTGTCGACTGTTATACTCTGCAGTTTTTGTCCATTTTAATTGCGTTAAAAACCCCAATCCACAATATACACTAGGCTTATATCAAAGCAAGTTACAAAAACTTATCAACGTTTTTTACATAACGACGGATTTTAACGCATAAATTTAGCCGAACCATCACCATATTTGGCAATCGTTCGGCTGATGACTGGGACGAAAACGAAATCAGGAAATTCCTCGACAGCGCCGCCGGTGAAGTTAGAAAGTGAAATTAATGAAAAAGTGAAGGAAATTAACTGAAAGTAAGATATTCATATTTCTAGAAAAGTTGCTAAAGATATTTTATTATTAGACAAACAATTATTATTCTTAAGCAACACGAGTTTCTGCCGCATATGTTTGGAAGCTGGAAGTTATTACTTCGTTTTCTATTCACCAGTTTATTGGATAGTGCTGAGAGGCCAGATAAATGTACTCTACAAATTTATCGAAGTAGTTTTCAGGATGTGGCTTGGATCTCCACCAGAATTCGACCAGATATGGATTTCTTAAGTCCTCTTGAGTTCCATGCATATTGCGCACCATCCTTGTCTTTAGAATTTTCCACTGCCCACAGCTTCCAAACAAATGCGTCGGAAACTCGTGGCTTAGTAATAATTATTGTTTGTTTAATATTAAAATATTTTTACCAAACATCCGTTTAATAATAATTATTGCTGTTGCTTCAGATTTTCTTTGAAATATACGGAACATAAATATATTCAGTTCAGTAGCCCCAGAAATATGAATATATTACTTTCAGTTTATTTCTTTCACTTTTAAAATTAATTTCACTTTCCAACGTCACCGACGTCGTCAGGGAATGAGAGTATAATAAAAGTTCATTTCAAAATAACGTTCTATATTCTATAACATAAATAATAATGTAAGGAATGCAATATTATTGGCGGTTTATTGAACCCCAGTGCTAAGAAAAGGAAACAGGTGGAAACCGATTCATCAGCTCAAAAGTCTGAGCTCGACCATCATGCCTGAGGCAATATTTTAAAAAGTTTTGCGACCCCCCCATCTAAGATGCTCGCGACCCACAGTTTGAGAACCACTGGTATATGGGATTAAGTTATATTTTCGATTATCAGCTTCAAAAGTTTTTAGTTATTACATTTAATTAAGTAACTCTAGAAATTGGTTTAATATTGAAGAGCCTTATCAAACATCACTGACGTCACTACCAACAACTTACAATACAAACTAATTTTACTCGGCCAGTTATATTACAAATTAAAAAAAAAAAAAAATAATATCCTTAGCAGACAGTAATGCAGATCCATGGGTATATATCTATATACAGTATTCATATCTCTTTTGCTAAAATAAAGTGTAAGGTCGTGTTCTTCTTAAAGGTATTTTCACTTTCCACTTAAACTATCTACCTAGCAAAGTATTTCAGACAAACACAATACAATTACTATTTAAAAAAAAATAAAAAATCAGGGCATTAATAGTCGAAAAACATTTTATTTAATTTATACTTATGACCACTGGTAATAATATTTACTAGGCCCCGCGGGTGTAATCATTCTCGTCTCCATACACGTTTCTTTGAGCACCCAGCGAGAAAGTTTGTAGAGTTGGGTAAAGCTTCTGTCTAGTCTTTACCAAAATGGTGACCATGGTAAATGTTTTCTGAACATTTTTCTAAAAAAAGTCTACACTTTCTCTTTCATTGGAAATTTCATGGACGACCGCGTACTCCAAAAAGATATCTAACCAAAGATTTATGGAGAGAAACTACGCCATCACCATCACCGAAACGCAACAACCAGCGTTTGTACGTTCACACCGACATCACGCTTCTCTCATTCTGAAAGCAGTCAAACTAGGATGCTAAACGATAGCACTGAAAGGTACTGGAAGCTGTCATTTTACAATAAGCTACCACATCTGTTATAAGTTCAGAAATACAGGCAAATTGGTCAGTTAAGCATCTAGAAAACTGCTGCTGTTTGTTCTTATTTACTTATTTTGAACGCTGCATTTAAGTAGATATTATACTATATACAGACATATAACGAACAATAGGTGCTAAAAATGACACACTGAAGGCTTGAAATTTTGGGCAAATTAAGCAGCTCATCGGCATTTGTTTCCTGTTTTGTACGGGAAAGGGAAACGTACGAAACACAAAAGACACAGATACGCTATTGGGAAAGATGGAGGACACATATACGTGTTAAGGGACTGCAACGGATCCGTAATTTTTCAGCACTAAGAGATGTAAAAGTAACGCTACGAAGAGGTTAGAATTTTTTCTTAAAATGGGATGCAACTAATCTTTAAACCAGAAACCGAGAAGCAGTCGAGATGAGCTGGCCACAGACTGCTGACGTCCACACGACGACCAGTCTAAAGGAACGCTTGCTGATAAGCATAATTTGTCGTCTTGTAATAAATGTATCAATGAAGCCTCCTGGTGTGGAGATGCATCCGTCACAAAACTTTAACTGCGCCTGCGGAGAAATGAAATTCCGCAATCATAAGTATACAGTACATAGCAGCGATCATAACAAGCCGACTATTTTCAGTCAGAAAATTCTTTGAAGCCGGGAGGAGAGACAAGCGCGACGTCACTTTCTAGACCAGAGAGTTCCAACAGGGAACCCAATCCTTGGAATGGCGTGAACGGGACCAACTGAATCGGCCGAGTTATTTTGCCTCTGATTGTTTAATGCCCCATCGGTGTGGTTCAGCTTGGAGTGGGAGCTCTATGCCATCACTTTTACGTCAACCATTATTTCTCTGCAGCACAACGATAAAAGTCCGCGGAGGGGATCTTTTAAACCGAGTTAATGAAACGAAGTGGCTGGGTCGTCGAGATCACACTGGTTTACACAGAGGGCGCCTCTGTCGACCAACGTTAAATCAGCACAGGGTTTTTTGTTGTTTTTCCCGCTCGTTAAACACTGTGAGAGATGAGAGCGTTAAGAATTCGGGACCGGTTTGATGGACGTGCGATCGGCTGGAAGAAATTAAAAGTAAATAAATCAAACCTTAAGGCGATAAGCCGATTAGCTGCTTCACACACCGACGAGTGGCCTTCGTCATCGTGATCTTTTCCGAGGTGAAGCCACCGTCGATCGGTGGCCAGTCGAACTCGATCATGCTTTGGTTCCTCGGAAGCATCTTGCTGGTGTCGGCCTGCCGCGAGGCTTCCAGCTCGTCCCCCATCAACCACCAGACTTTCTACGCTATAGACGAGTGCTCGAAGCACAGGGCCTTTCCCGGATCTGCTGACCGCGCCTTCGACGTGCTGACCGCTGGCGAGTGCGTCTACGCGTGTCTCTATGACGACGCGTGCATGTCGGTCAACTACTGCCAGCGGCGGCAGAAGGGGAAGACGTGTGAGCTCAATCATCACCGCGCCAGCGGGCGGTGCGACCGTTTGACAGAGCGAAAGAACTGCCATTACTATGAGATGGTAAGTAGAATTCTTCTCCATTTCACCAGCATGCCTCGTCGCTCCTCGAGGAATCAGCGCATTCCTGTAAATGTCGTTATTTGTGAGGACAGATTTAACTAATCCTCTGTTCAGAAGAGATGAATCACAATTTAGCCGTTAAGCGGCGCTGCTGCATATTAGTGGGGGTCAGAACGGCCAAGAAAGTTTAGCATAAATTACAACAGATGCGGCAGCTAAGCTGGTTATCAGAGGAGAATACGCGGAAATGAAACCCACTGGGATTGTTTTATTTCCATCTTTCAAGATATCTTATTAACAGAACACGGAGATTTCTGCTCAAATACAGGGACCGTCAGTGCAACGATGCGTACCTTTTTGTACCGAATTCTTACCACACCGGACCTCTAATATTAGTATGTCGAGCGCTGAACTTCGCGTTAAGCCTCGACTGTGGTGATTTGCATATGGCTCCTTGTAATAGTCATTTAGCCACTGGATATGGATTCAAAAGCTTGGTTATTCTTGGATATGCGAACAGACGATCGAGTGATCAAGTTTGCTATTTTCCGAATCCACGTTGCACTTTGGTGAGTAGTTCTGCCACATTAAGTATAGTTTAGGGTATCTGGGCACCGAACAAAGCACCAGACGACCCTGATAGCCAGTGTTCCGTTACCACCTAAGCTTGAAATGAACGGCAACTCGAGAAAACCGGAGATAAACACGGGATGCGTATGAAATCATCAGCCAACTAAACGAGAAGACAGATGGTAATAGCTGAACTTTTATTGGTTTCGATGCCTTAAAAATACAGAAGTATACCAAAGTCATGAGAAAGAAAGAAAGAAATATAAACAATACGATGAACCCGTTTGTGGATCTCAGAATAACTACATTAGGAAAAAAAAATCGAAATCACTCTTTCGAAATGCATTGATCTGTACCATGCAACTTAGGCCACGACAGTACAGTTGAAATCCATTGGGAACCAAGGCAGCGACTAAGATTAAGTTAATTGTGAGAGACAAAGGCTCAGGCAGTCTTCAATACCACGAGCCAGCTGCAAAAAGAACCGCACGGTCTGTAAACAATCAGCAGATGATGATGATGTCCTGCGTACAGGAAGACGTGTGAAAAAAAAAAACAACAAAAAAACCCCCTAAACGTCGACAAAAACAAGAGCAACAAAATTGATGCCGTACATCAACAGCAAGTCCCACGTGCGATACATTCGATAGCCAGACCATCACCAGCTTGGCAGTCGAACAGTGGACGACAGCTACGATTCCGAATACCTAAAAAGATGTTTCTACGACTGTGTTAGATCATGCTTACAGCGGACGTGTGTAGAGAGACTTTTAAAAAAGAGCATTGGTTCAGATGTTAGCGTCAACATAAAGCTTTCTAGTCCAGGTACATTTCCCGGGAGGACAGGTGTAGAAGTGTGAACTCCCTGACTGCTCCGGACCTTTAGTATCAGCGCATGCGTGAGGGCACTCACCACAGCTGCGTTAATTTCATTTCGTGTCGTCGTCGTCGTCGTCATTTGTACACGGTGCCATTTTGCCGCCGGTGGTTGCACCCCAAGACAAAAACGGCCGAAGCGAAACCAAGTTCATTACAAAACTTCCTTTTTCGTTGAGACCAGCCAACCACTGCCGCGTTTACTGCTGCTATACGAAAGTAAACGACTTCGCCTGTTTCAGCTGCACTGATTGGCTGCCTTCGGGCGCATCTCATCTCGCGAGGATCTCGCGGTCCGCCCCAGAAGTCGAGTTTCTCTGCGGAATTCGCTCATCACGCAACACCGGTACCGTCAGGCCGAAAGATGCCACACAAACAAAGGGGGGGGGGGTGGGGGTGGGTCTCTCCTGAGTCCGAAAACGAAAGTACATGCTGGTGAAGGAGAGCCAAGAGTGGAATCTGCCAAAGTACGGGCACTGCGCTGCCGACAGTTACCAAGAAACAGAAAGATGGCGATCGTCAAGCCCTCTGCATTCCAGCCCAACTCGTTGAGTCTACCCTTGCTCGGTTTAAGCTGGCTAAGGGCACGAACGTCTTGATAGGGAGGGAGGGGCGCTAGCGATCCAGACATCATAAAAAACAAAAAAACAAAACAAAAAACAAACAACAAACAAACTGCCGCCATAGGCTGAAGACGACGTACACAACTCTTCAGGCAAAATTATGGATGGATGGAGTAAAACTTTTAATAGAAAAGGCAATCAGTCTCTCAAAATATTTTATCTGGAAAAGTCCTACAATTTCCTTTTTTTTTTTTAGAGGTGCTGTTTTTGCAGTAGTATATCTTCAACTCGACCATTAACAGAGACCCTATAATCCGTGGTAAATAACAATCAGAGGGGGAGGGAGGTAACCCTCTCTGTTTAACAGAAAAAAAAAAATCAATTCTTTTGTAAATATTTAGGATAGATCGATACAGCAGTGAATAGATACCAGAAACCATAACTTGAACGGGGTAAAACCCTAAGGGCTTTATTGCGCTTTTGCTGAAATTGCATTCATATTAAGTTTACATACATTTCTAATTTCAAGGTCTAAGGGAAATAACCGGGCAATGGTTTGTTTACCTCCCATCTTTTAAGTTTAAAAATATATTTGATAAATGAAAATAATTATATAATAATACATTAAAAAAAAAAACAAACTAGTAATATTAATATGAGAGACGGATAAATAATAGGAATGAATGGGAAAATTTATTATTTACATTAGTACACGAAATCTATCTATTTATGTATAATATAATCGTCGTTTTATTTCTTAAAATCTACCTTAGCTGCTCACACCATCAGTGGAGTGGGTAATATTAAAACTTTGTCCCCCCCCCCCAAACCAGGAGGATTTACCTCTAGACAGTAAGGTTAATCATGATTCAATATTAGTCCCAGGACAACCTGTAAATTGTACATAATCAAAAGAAAATAAACTACAATTTGATTAATACTTTCTGTATCAAAGAAAGAGGTATCAAAATAACTTGACTCACAGAAGTGAATAAAACAATGAAAACAAAAAATGGCTTTCAACTCAATGTTCATCTGCAGAAAGCAGCCATCTTGGGAGCCTCAGGAATATTGTGGAAGTTTCCTCCATAAAGGACTAATGTGGCAGGACAGCCACTTTCTGAGTGGTCTGAAATGGAAATATTAATATAATAATAATCTTTTAAAGAAATTATTCTGCATATCCACTATTACAGTTGGAGAATTAGAGAATGAATAAATCAGTCAGTAACATTAACATGTGTAAGAGATGGGCAAACAGTGGTTGTTTGGTTCATTTTCCCATCCCACAGACAGATTTACCATGTAAACAATCAATCAGTTGGCTGCATATGGTTATAAAACACGTGGTGGAATGCAATATTTTCAGGTCCATAATGGTATGAAAATACACTAGTGCAATAATAATTAAACAACAAATCAAAATAGTCGTAAAATTTGGGCTGAATGGATGCAGTGTATAAACCAAATATAATCCAGCTTCCACAATTGTCATCATCTGTAACATCATCCACAGGAGAAACTAATTTATTCCTTCTCAGTCTCCTCCAGGAATGATTTTAATTTTCTGCTGATAAGAGCAGCAAAATTAATTTTCTGATCCTCTGAAAATCGCATGATTTGCAATTCAAACCAAAAGCCAAGAAATATGAAAAATAGGCTAAAGTACTGTACCCCCATTCCCTTCCTATCAAAGAAATTAGGGATCATCTTAAGTATTAGCCAACTTTTCCTTTCACAACATCAAGGTAATTTTCTTTTTAAATTACAGTATTTCAACAAACAAGCAAAAACTGAAACCTTATTTCTTTTTTAAGAGGTAGTTTTTTTTTTTTTTCAAATATAGCAAATCAAAATCAGGTGGTCATTTTCTGATTGTGCAGGAATTCTGTATAAATAACGATTAAAAACACGTACACCCATCCACCCGCATTTTTCTTCTCTCCGCACATTTATCGTTGATTTTAACACGAAGCAGACCTGGTATTTCTAATGGTGGTTTGTGGCTGTCAAGTGTTCACAGGGTTCTACCTTTCACGTGATCAGTGCTGTACATCAAATAAGTAATAATAAACAGCTAAAGTCTACAAGGAAATCTGAAATCCCATCTTAGTTTTAAAAAAGCATAAAAAAAAAACAAACTGATAATAAAAGTAGCCATAGAAAATCTGCAGTAATCCAGTCAGTAGCAAGATTTTAGTACAGAAAAAAAATCCAATGTCACCAAAATTACAAAAAAAAAAAAAAAAAAAAAAAAAAAATTTCTATTTTCCAAGAAACGTTTAGAAAATCTTTTGTAAAATTCAGTGTCTTTAATCATATGATTTAATACAGTTGGTTACATACTCAAAATTAAGTTTTATTTTGTTTCATTAAATTATATTATTCGTACAAAAAAATGGCTCCCCGACACTTTTCCACGCCAGATTTTTTAAGTACACTTTCCATTTTTACCTGAGTTAAGTTGAGCTGTGGCCACCTGGACTTATACTCCAGAGCAGGCATGTCAAACATGCGGCCCTTTACAAGCACACACCTGCAGCCCGCACAAAGAATACTAATTTGCAACAAAAATATTCTGCAATAAATTTTATTAAATGACTTCAATTAGTTGTAATGTGCGCAATTGGTTGTCGTGTGTGGCCCTCGGGGGACCCTCAGTTTGACATGCCTGCTCCAGAGGATACAATAATCTAAATGGCCACAGTGAGAACATTCACAACTGATGTTCAACATTTAAAGTAACCATATAATACTACTGAATTACATATGCCATCATATTCGCATACAGCATGTACACTTTTGTTTACTCGGTTGTAGGGAAAATACATTTTTTTCGGGACACCCCTCATTGGTAGATGTTTTTATATAAGAAACTGACAACGCCCAAATAGATATTATATCACAGCGTCAGGCATGTCAGGGTGTTTGGGATACCCACAAGACCAGAGTACTAAGACCATTTTAATGTAACCTGGCTGAAATAGCATTACCATAATGGAAGCTGGCTGGGCATCATTTGAATGTCCCTAGTACTATATCTCTATACCATGTTCAGGAACACTGACTTCAAGTTGTGTAGGGTGCCTTTAGTTCTCAGGTAAGTCTTAAGTCTAAGGCTCAACAGTCATTTAAAATGGCTTCTTTAGTTTCATCCTTTGCTCCTACTACACGTATCTGTGACATGTAGTTCACACTGATTACTTCTCATGCTTGTGCTATACTCACATCCAGTAAATCCCAAGTTTATCATAAAAATTTGTGAACCAAAATGACTACTGCTCTTTTAAATATGAAATCTGAAGATGTGTTGTCAGATTCCACTGTTCTATTTCTTTCAGCGTGGTAACCCATGTTTGAATGGTGGCAACCTGGTGGGCAGGCAGTGTGTGTGTGTGGGTGGCCATGGGGGTCAGCTGTGTGACCGGTACATCAAAGGTATGGAGCCTCACTACATATCATCAAGCAATTAAAAAAAACATTTTCTTCTTTGAAAATCAACTGGACCAACACCTGAACCAAAATAGAATGTAATAAGCCTTGAGCCTGTAATACAGAGCCAGTTGCTCATCCTTCATAACTAACTCAGCCAATCATCTTAATAAACTACCAAAACAGTATATTTTTTCTTGTACCTAAAGCTCCATAGGTCTAGAAACATCTAGTTATCATTACATTCTCCCATACAGCAGTAAATAAACTGTTACTATAGTTACAATTTTGTACGAGCGCACTTATGCACACACATACACGCACACACACACAAAGACAAACAAAAAACATTAGGTTGTAAGCAAAACCAGTCTAATGTGTTTGCATTATTTTGTTGGACTTGGATGAGAATTAGACACAGGATGTTTTAAACATGGATACATTATTAGAATTTTTCCTAAATCTCAGACAGAAAAGAGACTCCAAAATCTAATTAGACTTACCAACAAACTTAACACATGACTTTAGTATGGGAATGTGTTGTACCTATGGGCACAAAACTAAAGACTTCAACTCTGGTTTGTTTGATAATATCAAAATACTTCACATGAATCCAGAAGAGCAATAGAGGAATAATAATTACATTTAATTATGTGTTTTGTGTGGCAATGTAAGGAGGGAATCTGTTAATCAAATTTCTTCTTTTAAACTGATCTTTAAGACCCCTATCATTTTGACTTTTTTGACAGATTGCAGTGAAGCTTATCAACATGGCTCTCGCAAAGATGGCATCTATAAGATCCAGCCGTTCAACTCCAGCAAGATCTATGATGTGTACTGCTCAATGAAGAATGGCGGGCTGACAGTTTTCCAACAGAGAGCAAACTGGGATTGTGAACGAGAAGACTTCTTTCGATCCTGGGATGACTACAAATTGGGCTTTGGAGCTTATGACTGTGATTTTTGGCTTGGAAATGACTTATTGCACAAAATAACTAGGCAGGGAGCTTATGATCTGGAACTTTTAATAGGGCCCTACCATGCTGTGTACAACAACTTTGCAATAGATGGGGAGCAAGACAGATTCAGGATCCATTATACAACATTCCAGGCAGACAGCAAGGAGCTGAGGAATGGATTTTCGCCAGAGAAATCTTCTAAGGACATCAACGGACAGCCGTTTTCAACTCCAGATCAGGACAGCCGTGGCTGTGCTCTCAGATCAAGATCAGGCTGGTGGTTTGGAAAGGGCTGTGCTGCATTCAACTTGAATGTGCCAACGGGTTTGTACAAGCAATTCTACCCACTCTCTGTGCCACTCAGCTGGCCAGTGGCCAGCCACATTGTTCAGATGAACTACTCCATGATGGCGGTCAGAGCTGTACCAAGTTATTAAGATTTGATGTTCGGTTCTAAGCCAACGATCCCCCACAGCATGAACATACGACTTCTCTTTTGAACACTACACTAGCATGACCTCCATCACTAGTGGCAGGAAGTCATCGGGTATAGAAAACTCAATTCAAATCACACTCCATATACTCTGTAAGACACCTACACATGAATGAAGCAAGAAGTAGCCACATTACTTAATTTCTATGTATGCTGCACACATCTGACAGCAACACTGCGCTTTAATGTAATGGTGCGTATTATGCTTAAAAATGTGAAAATGATGTATTATGAGGGAGAGAAATTTGCCATCCACATCCCCTCTGTACAGAGACACAATGTGTCTTTAAAAGCTCAAGCCACAGAAAGCTTAGTGATTTCTGGCAGTTTTTCAAAAATGATAGAAAAACAGATCCTAGTGTCTGGCGTGGCTTTAATCAGCCCAAAACTGGTGGCGAGGACCAGTGGACAGGCATGGCAGTATCTGGCAGGTTCCAGCTGCATAAAACACACACAAAAGCAATGTCAGTAGTGTGCTTGCTAGCAGCACGATAAATGGACCTTCAAAAACAGCAAAACATCAGTAGAAGGATTTACCAATTTACTGGCAACCTTAAAAAAGTGTAGAAATTCAAGAAATTAAGAGAACACATTGCCAAGACTGTTAAATCAGGTTTTCAAAGACCTCTCCCTGATTTACAGGTGTGTCAGCATTAACGATGACATTACTTAAGTTAACTTCTTTGCTTGTGGCTCCATAATCTGTACAATACAAAAATGGTAAATTACTTTGGCTTCTTTTTCAGTAGTCACTTTGCTGTTTAAGCCAGATTTATTGATAAAATGAACAACTGGCCTTGTTCAATTTTATGCAGTTATTTTCTTTGTTACCAGTCAGACAGCTATGGAAATAACCTGCTCCCACAACACTACCATTTTGGCGAAATAATATAGTGGTTACATCACACTATGCCTTTCTTATTCTTTTCTTGCCTTGAATAAATCAAATCCATGTCCATTGTTTTGTCTTCAGTCACTTAAAAAAAAAACAACAAAAAAAAAAAAAAGAAATTTCAGTGCCAAACAAATTTTTTGCTTTATGTAGGAAATGGGCAGACCTGGCTTCTTTGTATCCTTCTTCAAGTTCAGAACAGGTTAGCTAATAAATATACCTAAGTACACATGCTTAGCGTAAAACTTGACTGGGTTCCAGAAGATCTGTTTAAAAATAGATACAAGAACATGCACAACCTTTTAGCACTTCTAGGGGAGGTGGGGGAATACTCCAAGGGAATCATGTTCTCCTGTGGCATTTTTAAATGAGGTTAAATACGTTAGTTGCTTTATTTTTGGCATCACTAGGTCAACTAATAATGCCCACCATTTTTGTACACAAAGACCACAATTCTGCACCTGAACACCCCCATTTCTACAGCCATAGGTGGTCTGGACATTTACAAATATCTGCTTAATACTCACATTCCAATAAAAAGCAAGAGTCATTACTTATCTGCAATCAATAGTCAAATTACAGTAGACTATTTACATAATTTGTGGCTTCCTCAGCTTTATAATGTGATGAAGTACACAGCTTTGCATTTCCAGTAAGAAAAGTTACAAAATTCCCAGCATGCTCCTTTCTTTCCATGTCTCAATATGTATTTTGGTGAGTTGTAGGTAAGGCCTAAATAGTCTCACCTTTGACCTCAATCACATGATCAATAACTTGAATGTGAACTAGTAATACCAACTACAGCTCAACTACTCTAAAAATCAACAAGAATACATATACAGCACTAAAATCTATGTACTGCAAAAACCCCTCCAAACAACAAAAAAGAAACAAAACCATCTCTCAGTTAATGTTTGTTTTTTACTAATCAGAAATATCCTATATTTTATTTGGACTATTTCCATCCTACTTATTCTTCCCCTGACTGGGTTATTTATTCAAAATTGTTCTTGTGACACCAGAGCATCAGGTACTTTTCAGCATTGTTGGGGTTCAGAGGCAATAATAATAATACTAAAAATAAAGCAGCCAATTTAAATCAGGTAACATCTTATTACAACCTGATTCCTATTTACAAACAATGATAGATGTAAATTACTTGTAGGTTGTCTACAGAATGTCAGAGTTAGATATGGTTGATCTGTATCACTAGAAGAGAAAGAAAGAACACAACCTTCTCACATGCATACTGGGTGCATATTCAAATAAATTGTCCATCCTTTGTTAAGTCAAAAGAGGTATGCTTCTGAGTAACATGAGAAAGGAAACCTGGGCGAGAGAGAGGGCAGTGGAAAAGTAAGCTTCCACCAGTTGGAATAAAACCCAAGCTGACCAAACAGATTAGAGGTCTTATCACTGAACAACTGTTAGTCATTGTTATTAAACATTATTCCAAAATAAGTTGAAAAACAAAAACAAAAGAAAACAAAAAGCAAAAAAAAATTTTTTTCTAATTAATACCTTTTTTAGTTTCAATTATAATTATGAACCACTGGAAGCAATCTAAAAGTCTATATATATATTCTTCACTTCACTGAAAGTCAGATCAACACTGAGCTGGATGGGATTTAGTGTAAAATAATTGAATTTACACAAGTCAGGGTTGAAAACCCCATCAGAATTATTTCCCCTGAATTTGACATCATCTGCAAATTATCATCAATCATCCTAGAATCAAACATTTTTCATTGCACAAAAATGCGCATATACAAATATTTTGTAACATCAAGTAAACCAAAAATCACCAGCATCGTCTGAGAAGCAAGTCATTAGGGAATATTTTGTCCCTTACATTGCACCTTAGTTTAGAGCTGTTCACACAAGACCTCAAACAAACACAAACCCCCTCATAGTACCAAGGGCAGTTAAAAGGATCAATGATCAGAAGTGTTCAAATGAAATCAGAAAGACTGAAGCTTCAGCAAACTGTGTTGGTAGTACCCACGACTACAGAAGCCACATTGGAAAAAATGCCATTAAAGAAAAAAAAAATAGTTTACTTACCGTAAAGAACAAACTCATGTTTCGAGTCGCCCCTTTAATAAAGTCCATGCCTTTTCTACCTAGAGAGAGAAATGGACACATACATGTGTAGCCCCAAACTTTAACACTGCCATTTAAGGAAACAAACAGATACTGTAAGCTGATGTACTTTACTTATTCCAGGACTTTGGTAACAGAATTACATAACATCTTATTTTCTGAATAAACTTGTTTCACCTGTTAAATTTGATTTCCTGCTTCTAAGACAATAAAATAAATATAAGTTATAATTTAATAATATTACTGCATGAAAATACTGGTAAAACAACAAATCCCTGTAGATATAAGAAACATTGTTTTAAGGTGTTTTTTTTTCAACAGCAATAAATTATTGCATGCCCTTGATCAAAGCAAAGTGGAGATAACCAGTGCATAGCACTGAAATCCAGTCATTATGCAAGTCAGTCAGAGTATACACACCATAACATTCTGAGAGTTTTGACAGTTAATTTTCAAGAATAAATACTAAAACTTTAAAGAATGTCAAGTGGAATTATAAAATTTACCCTAACCATCTAACTAGATGAGGTTAGGACATAATCTTCAGTAAGCTACACTACTTGGTGCACTAATGTTGTGACATCACATGTTATAATGTGAGTCTGCAAACTCTGGTAAAAAAATCTTTTAGCAAACAGGCAGCAAAACAAACCACTTGAAACAATTGAAATGTGCACTTTTAATGTGATTGTGATGCCTCATGATATTACTAGAGTACTCATTACATATGACAGTGATTGCTTGTCGTTTGTTTGTGGGTGCCTGACTTCAAATGTTAATGTTAATTACTCTCACCTGTTGGCGAGTGACCTCATATTCCCAAAGTGAGCTCAAAACAACATTGGACCTTGCTATTTTCTTTTTATTGCACCACTGTGACTGCAACCGTTTCTTAGCTTCGTCTTCTGACACCTTGTTCCTTACCATCAACCTTTTAACAGCCTGCAAAACAACCAAAACAAGAAACAGCTCCTGGGCATATACACTAAAGCACTTGTCTGATCGTAGAACTATGTTCAGTTGCCCAAGAAAGAAGGGATAAAGAATGCTGTATGTTAAAGGAGGAAATCAAATCTGGGTTTTCATTTTTATAGATGAGAGAGATGCTGCTAATTGCACCGTAGACGGAAAGTTGAAGTGAGGTTCTTAAATATCAAGCTATAAATAATTTTGCCAACAGCATCAAGTGTTTGTTATTCAAAGAACACAAGTAAAAAATTCTGTGAATACATTTTTTTTAAAGTTTAGTAAAATAGAGAGAGAGAGAGAGAATGATGGACAGATACCTCAGCTTCAGGGATCATTGAGAGCCAGATTTCGTGCACCATTTCATCCCAGCCAGCTTCAAGCAAAACAGCAGCTTCTAGTACAACTACTTTCTTCTTCTCTAAAAAATATATTTTCAGACACAGTATTCATGTTAAAACTTACTGTTCCTGTTTATATACAATAGCAGGTGGAAGCATTTTATCTTACATTCAGGGAAATAAATGATTACTCCAGCAAAAATAAAATGGCCTAGAAGACTCCAAAAATAGCTGTATCTGCATGGTGGGCCCATCAAATTTCCCATGCCGCTGTTGGAGAAACCCTGGGTGAGTGATACCGATGCAAAGTCCTAAAATTGTGCCACTGTCTGAGAAAGAACCTGTCAGGAACACAAGCTGTTCACTTTGACAGCGAGTGTACCCATCTTATATGTATAATGTGTGTGTACAAGCACAGAGAAAGTGAATCAAATATAAGCAAAATAATTAAATCATTTAAATCATAAATGGTGCTCAAAAATCCAAAATAAGTTAACGTCTACAAAATCCTTATTAAATTCTCTATGTTTACCATTCACAAAGTTGAGGACTCTCATTTGATTCTTGTAGAGTGATTTTGATTGTCTCCCTTGCATAAAGTGGCCGGGGAAGGGTGTGTGTCAAGTTAATGGTTAATTTTTATCTGCACAAGCAAATAGAATTTTCCTATGCAGAACAAATGCGTAGTAACTCAGATTCTCTGTGGTTACCTATGATGACTGCAAAATCACTGCCTTCAGAATCTTTGTAGCTTTTTTGGAAATGGCCAGCATTGTTTGCTAGTTGGCAGGTGCCACAGATTCAAACGTAGGGAGTCCGTACAAGTCATACTTAAGGAAAAATCCATCTCTATTCAGAATTTAATGATTTTTTTTTTTTGTTTGTTTACTTAGTATTTATTTTTGAAAGAGCAGACGTCTCTGGTGACTGACTGTGTTAACAATCTCTCTCTCTCTTTCTTTTCCATCAAGAGCTCCACAGTTCCTTGAAAAGACTTAATTGCTGTGGGCCAACTCGCGTTAAAATAGACGGTTAAACACACTCACTGCTGCATCTCCCTTAGACTAACAAATGCCAAACAATATCTGCTGCAGCAAGTAGTGTGCGCGCTCAAGTGTGACAGTGTTTTCTTACTCTTCACTAATGTGCCTCTACTGGCGACCATTCTTCTGATCAAAATTGTGAAAATTCTTTAAAAAAAAAAGTTTTTCAGCTTGGAAATTTATTGTAAAGATTTTGTTAAGAAAATGAATAAAATCCATGTCCTTTTTCTTCTTGTTTTTACCTTGAGCAAACTCCGATATTTTTTCTTCTGCAATTTTTGCAATTTCTGGCCACACAATGCAGTTCAGCTTCTCTAGGGAATCCTGAACAAGAGGAGGAAAAAAAAGGAGGATACATTGCTGTCAACCCCTGTATTCACACCAATGCTTTTAACAAAAATGTAAATATTATATTCAAAATTAAAATATATGTACATATATACATGACACATTTTTTAAAATAAAACATCCAAATGGTAGAATATCACTGTAGGTAGATCTATATTTATAGAAAGATGAGATACAAGTGAAACTTACTTTTAACAGAAAACATCTAGTTTTATCAAGTCATAAGGAGGCAGAACATTAATGCAAGAGACCCTAGAGAAGACAAATAGCTATTAACACAGGTCTGTATAAAATAAAACATTTTTCTTTAAAAAAGAGAGTCTCAATTTTAAATTTACCTGGTCATTAAAAGTGAGCCTTCCTAGCGTTTTTCTGTTGACTTCCCCGTCATCCCCAACTACATCTTGGCCAAAGGTCTCAATAATTTTCTGAAAGGCCACTGTTCCCTTCAAATAGACCTGGTGGCCTGTATCAGAAACACAAAAAAGATGGGCACATGGAACGAGAGAAAGAGAAGAAATATAAATATAAAAACAAACAAGCCAACCCTGTAACTAACAACATGATTAAAACAAAAGAACAATTAAAGTCTCAAAATGAAAAGCCACATAACTGTACATTTTTGTTCAGGTTTCTTAAACTTTTTTTTTTCTAAAATTGTGAAGCGACTACACATTTTTATAATTAAAAAATAAATAGATATACACAATTTGTTTTAAGACTGCAATTGAATTTCAGCAATGTATAAAATTAATAAAAATGTATATATTTAATAGTTACTATAATTCATGTATGGCAATTCATGAGTGTTTTGATGTGCCCTAAGCATCACAAATGCTGCAACAATTTATCTTAGAGTCTACTGGTAAATTAAATATCAGGCTTTCCTTTTGAATAAAACAATGATTCATTTCTATTTGTATAATAACTGAAACATGGAGAATGAATACAACTAAAGTAATGGTGGCACAATCTGAGATTTGTTGGAAAGACGATGTAATGAAGTGCTGCATCAAGGTCTTCAGGTGGATTCCCCCACAAGATTACCTAACTTATCACAGTCCACTATGGAAGCTCCCAAGTCCTGGAGCCATTTGGAGATGGACGACTTGCCACTAGCAATTCCCCCAGTCAGCCCAATTCTGAATGGCTGATGCAGTAGGTGAGGGCGAGGCTACAAAGAAAAAACAAGAAAAATAGCACAATGCTGCAGCATTTGATCAGTGGAGTTTAAATAAGTTAGTTAACTTTATCTGCCTGAAAATCAATTAGTTCTACCTTTTATGACTACGAAGTGAAAATGATTCCTCAACATTAAGAAAAATGAAGTTTTTTCTGAGATACTTCCCTTTATATAGATTACATGCTAACCTGGATTTCAGTGAGACAACTCATTATAAAAATGGTCTTTTCATATTCGCCATATAGTTATATAAAATTCTCTAACTTGACTTTTACCTCATGTCAAGGACATTAAAATCTTCTTTAAGGATCAAGATGTAAAATATAGAATAGAAAATGTCTTACCTTTGGGGTATGTAATAGTGTCCCAAGTAGCTGATGTCTCCGATTGGACGAACTCACTTTTGCTTCCTCTCCTATATGATAAGATTCTTGGACAAGATCTACAATCTCAACCACCATTGGCTTCAATCCCTTTAAGATAATTAAAAAAAAAGGTTTACAGTCAAAAACGAAAAAACATTAGTTTTACATTAAATCATATTTAGAGGTAGTCTTTATTGAGTCATGAACCAACATAAGCTGGTGCTGTCTTGAACCATTAAGTGGTATCTAGAAGTTTATAGGCCACACGATTAACAGGACAAAAGAACCAACAAAATGCTAATTAATGTACAATTTATTTGCACCTTTATCAAAACACAACCATGGCCCTTTCATAATTTGAGGAATTCATAAAAATCTGATTAGTGTTTTTATTTAGTGTTAAATGAGCCCTTATTTCATCACCACCTACAACTATTTTAACTGAAGTAATAATACTTCACCCACTTGTAACAATGTTATTGTTAGAGATTATCTCAATAATGTGAAAGATAACATAAAAAAATATTATTAAACAGAAAAAAAAAACCCAACTTTTAATAAAGCAAATAAATCACTTTCTAAAAAAAAGAAGAGACTTTCAGTTACACAGGCCAACTACCACCAATGTGTGAAAGACTAGAATTTTTATTTTACAAATCTGACATTTTTAGATACTTTTTTCTATTATCTCCCCTATATGATTGTTTCTTATTTTTAAAGTTAGATAATAAGTTAAAAAAATTGACTTTATTTTCTTATTTTTAAATCTGGCAGTAATTTGGAGAAAGAAAAACAAACAAACAAAAATTTCTTTCTTTGAACAGATGACTGGTGTTATCAAACAATGTTCTAAGGAAGATAATTTTCAACATTTCTCCACATTTCATTCTGGTTAATTTATAGTTACCTTGTTGTAAACCAATCCGGACAATAAAACCATTTTAAAAACCTTATTTACATTAGAATAGATTTTCTACCTGTGTTTAAACTGTTAATAAATTGTCAGAGCTGGTGCTGTTAAGCATAAATCTGTGATATAATATATAACTGGTTTTCTCAATGTGCATGCATAATTTATTATTTCTTTTAGTCAGTAGCAAAAACACCAAAATTACTTATTGAAATTAAAGAAGAATTAAATGAAACAGGTACAGCCTGAACATATTTAGAAAGGCACTTCAACTAGAGATAATTTCAACCCTCCAAGTTCTACATTAGGATGTCAGTAAAAGTAATAATTGAGAAAAACCTTACCCTTTTTACTCTTTCAGCGTTGATCATTTGCCCTCCTTTAATTGTCTCCTGGCTGACAACAAGACAATCTAAATGAGGATCCACAATAGTTGGGCCGTAGACGTCAGTGATAGGAACAATGTTGTAGTGGAGGTTTGGCTTCACATCCTCAACAAATTCCTTCACAAAAGAAATTCGTTGCTCTAATGGTGCAATAAGTTCCCACAGATCCTTTTCTGCCATGGAACAAGAATAATAATGTCTTCTTATACAGTACATGCAATGTGTATGCAGCGCCACCTGGTTTCTAAATAAACAGCCAAAGTCAACACTTAAAATGGCATATAATTTTCATTATAAAATTTTAGATGCACAAATATTTTAGTTATGACAAGCCCATTAAACATGTAATTAAAAAAAACAAAACTTATAGAGATAGTGACATAAAACTACTGAGGATAAAACATTTGCACCCAATTCAAAAAAGACCATTCATTTTGTGAAATATCTGCACATTATTCAATGTTTAGTAATGTCATGATAACAAACAGTCACTGCTTACTTATCCTTAAGTCAAATGAGCTTTAGTAGCATGTATGAATGGCTGCCTCTAGCTAGCATTACCCCTGCTTTAACTTACATTGTTTACCCTCTGTAGAGGTTAGATACTGTTCAGGAATGGTCCCAAGAACAATGTGCCCAGAGAGTTAATTTCAGATAGAATTTAGGTTGGGGGGAGGGGAGCAGGCCGAGACAGACATCGATTTTCCTCATGAAGGTAGTCTAAAACCATTCTTGCATAATGAACCCTTGCAATATCGATCATGAAGGTGAAATGATAACTGTGACTTTGTGCAAACAGGTATAACGATCTCGTCCAGGTAGTGCTGAGCTTAACAGTTTATTCAAAGAGAACCAGTTGACTTTTGCAGTCTAGAACACTGCTACTCCACAAAGTCTCTATTTAAAATGTTACAGGCGGCATAGCATTGTTAAATTTCCACCAAAAAAGCATCAACCACCATCAACAAAGCAAGGACTTGAATTTTCTCTCATCATTTGTTGGTTTCATGTGTGAAAAACACTGAATATCTAATGTATAGATTAACAAAACGTAGCCAATTCTGTATGGTCTGGTCAGAGATACTGGTCCTGTGGACCTGCTGCAGTTAATTCTGGACAGAACCTGCTGCTGTGGCATCTCACATCAGGTCTTCATGATCTACTCTCTTTGCCTCTGCCAAAATTGACCTGTAATACTGTGCTACACCGATTTCAGCAGCCAAATGTGTCTGTCTACTTCTAGTCCATAGCCTAGCTATGGATGGCTAGGTATCGTCAGCGCCAAACTCTGGTTTGGTAATTTCTTTATGTAGATATTTGAGGTTTATAGCCAATCTGGATGTTACTATACAAATCTGAAATCACATGACAGTGACATGACTTTTATGGGTGCACCCCACCCAGAGCAGCATCTCTTGAAGCAATAAAACTGTCACATGACTGAAGGCTTAGGTTGACAAGTGCCTACAAAATAATATTTTGTTTTGTGCAGTGTACATCATTTATACTCTTATTGGTAATAACATCCTGCTGTCTGAAATGCTTGTTCATACTTATGAAAAATGCATTTTTAAACCACCCAAGAAACTGAAGCATAAGCCTACATTAACCCTCTTCATACAAATAGAAAGTATTTTTTTCATTACTTCATCCAAACATTATGCTCTTTTGCTAAAGTTAACACACATACACATTGATCATAACTGTTGACTTACCAATATACTAGAATATCCAACATAAACTTACTACAGTATATCTTGCTAAATTTTATAACTTGTATGTTAACATACATGTAACTAGATGCACTAATAAAGCGAGATCCTTAATTATCCTCCAGTGTGTATATATATATAGTTTGTTTCCAGCTGGTGTGTTCTTTTTAATCCTTTACTCCCTATTAAGCACAAAAGGAAATAATTTTGAAGTTTTCAGGCTCCAAAAATACTCTAACAAAAAGGTTGTAAACTGTAAAATTCTGGTTTTGAAATAAAATTACAAGAATTTTGCCTTTCATCATTGAATTTATTTAGCAAAGCTGTTAATAAAGTGAATGAGTTATACCCCCTTCAAAGCTTTAGTAGAAAAGCAGTTAATGTTAAAACCAGAACAGTACTTGTTAAGAAAACATTATAATAATCTGAAACATAAGCATGAATGATACATTAAAACCAAGTACAACTCACTTGTTATAAGTGGTCCATCGCAAACCCCAATAGTGAAAGATTTATCAGCCAAAAGACATGCTTGACTAAGCAAAATTTTGTGTCCAACATGCAGGAAGTCAAAGGTTCCACCAATAACCAAGTGATCATATGATTTCAAAACGGTGGAGCCATTGACTTTCAAACTATCATCTCTTTCTGAACTCATCAGTGACTGGTCCCTGCTTTGTAGCTGTTCAACAATGGGAGAGATGTTTAAAAAATCTACAAGCTTCTTGTCAGGACTTCTGCTTTTTTGAAAAAATGTTGTCATATCTTTGAGGATTTTGGCAACATCACTTTCTGGCAAGGAAAGATCGTGAAGAATGATGTCATATTGGCGATGGGAATAGTAACCGGGAAGCTTTTTGTTCTGACCTGTCAGGTGACCCAGCAAGACTCTTAGATCAAGGGGGCTGCTCATGAAAGAACCAGCTTGGTAGAGTCCAAAAAGTGTGCGCATTATATCAAATGTAAATGGCACTGTTCTTACGAACTGCTGGGTTCCGCAAAGTTTTGCTGATGGCTGGAGATGAACATATAAAATACCCTTCACCAATGTCTCTGCAGCTTTGAGGATATCTGGAAAAGTCTTTTGCAGGATGGGTAATGGAGAGGTGAGGATGAGTAATCCAGTGGCAGCCATAGCTCATGATCAGTCACTGCCATGCACCTGAAAGAGAGCAAGCAACAATGAAGCCGTTGTCACTTTCACAACATAACAATTTCGCAAATCTTTCAGATGTTACAGAATGAATACACTTGTGAAAATACATATTACTTAATAAAAGCATCTTTGTCAATGAACTTGAAATACTCCTTTCTCCACAACCAGCATAGGGTACTTTGTAAATTCTAGTGTTAGTCATCCAAGCATAATACAGACAGAATGACCTTTGAACCTATTTCGCAAAACAATCTTCTCATATGCTGCTTTAGCCATGGAGATACACTTGCATACACCTGTTAAAGCTTCAAGACTTGTTTGGATGCAATAGAATACAAAATATACAACAAATGTTTAAGGATAACATTAAAAAAGTAAAGGTTTATTGCCAGCCTTCATTATTGCTTTGTTCTGAAAATTTGTGTTAAAAATACTAGGTAACCATAAAGTTACTTCCTGTAGTCAGTTGCTTGTAACTGCCAAATTATAACATGTTAACAGAAGTGTGCAAACACACGGAATCTTGGATAATGCATTTCCAGAGTCTGCCACTTAGATTATGTGGTATCATGCTGAAACCACCATCTTAATAGAAATAAGTTTCTTTAAAAAATCAGTATATAACTGCAACAGAAAAAGTTTTAAAAATTGAGTTAAACACCAATTTATTGAAACAAAATCTTTTTTTTTTTTAAACATTTTACAGAAAGGTTTAACTCATTACAGTAAGTTCAACTGCTTCTCTGGATCAATAGCAATCAGTTCCTGCAGTCTTCAGATCTTGTACAAAGACAGCTGTAGTGTCTTGTGCCTCACCTTCAACACAATTTGCTAGAATAGACCAGTAGACTTGGAAAATCGATAGTTGCTACATTCTCCATTAGGATTTCCTCATCCAATTTCTGTTAACACTGTTGAATTTCTATAACTTCCACAGGTGTACATAGGTATGTGTCCTGATTGTGGTGTAAGCCACAGATCCTATTTCCTCAAATTCATGAACAAGATTACACAGGGCCTTGATAAACACAAATTGACTAAATAACAGTGTAACTTGCTTAACTGTTTGATGTCATATGATCAGCAGAGATTTTTAAAAATATCATGCATGTGGCATTTGAAGGCTGCTCCACAACAACAGCTCAAATATATCTCTCCTCATTGTTCCCTACAAGATAGCCTCATTTTTCCACAGGTGAACCAAACTTTTACTGTGTCATTGGATTAGTGTAAAGTGTGTACACTGTGCACAATAGCAAAGAGACATTCTGTACCACACACTAATAAAGAAACTGTCAGTTATTCTTCTTTTCATGACTAAAGTCATTGCAGATCTGAAGTAGCAGGTGGTTTAAATCCTTTAATTAGTAGATAAAATAAAATTATAGTAGTTTTAATAATTACAAGATAAATTTTTTAAAATTGCATTTAGATATCGAAAAAACTTATCTTTTTAGTAATAATATAGTATTTGCTAAATCATGTAGCTGATGCAGAAAGCATAAATATTTTTTTAAAAAATAGACTAGACTTAGATTCTTGTAAAAAGGGTACATAAAAAAAAAATTTATGTAAGTCTTACTCTTCTGACTTTCTATATCCTTGTATTTCTTTGAAAGACAAATGTAGGCAAGATAACACTTGATAAGTAGATGCCTGAAAATTGTTGAAATAGACTTACTTTTAAATTTAAACTAAAAGTTGTTTCTATCAACATTTATTGTATATGAGATAACCAGATTAAAATTACATGTATCAATTCTGATTTTTCTTTAATCCAATTATATTATTTTGGTTGGTCTAAATATTCCAAGATTAAAAACAAGGAAAATAAGATATGTAATACTCAAATTACAGACCTTTTCATTTTATCTTTTAACATCAATAAAAAAACAATAACTTGATAATGTAGATAAAGATAATATTTTTTTAAAAATATTTTGTCTTAATTTTTTGAAGAGTATTCTTTATAATCTTTTAAACAAAACACTGAAAATAAAAACAAAGATTTTAGTGATTCAGACACTAACATTTCAAGAGCAGATGAAGATCTTGGATTACTTGTTTATGAATAATGATGAGTTTTATTCCTGTTTAAAATTATACTAGTATTATGCAACACAAATTTTTTCGAGAAGTTATTATTTTCAGTATACAGGCATTTCATTCAGTTTTGGTAAACAACTTTGCTGGAAAACCAAGCTTTCTAACAAGTCATGATCCTCTACTTGCTCTAAAGATAATTGTCAAAATCATAAAAACTTTTTATTCCTTTCACAAAGATTACAAGAGTATTATGCAACACTGAGAAAGTCTCAAAAACTTCTAAAGTGTTCTTTGCTAGTTTTCTTTTTATCACTAACTTGGTCCTAAAGAAAAAAACCTTTTTAACAAGAAATTTTCTTTTTAACTACAACACAAATTCAAGCAGTTTTCAATAAAACAAAATACAAAAATACAGCTACAACAACAGCTTATGACATATCATAACAAATATTACAGAAAAAAATTTTCGTTCTTTCTAAAATGTACCTCAATTTCAACAACTCCTTTGTGTGCGTTTTCTTGCTTTGTTTGTTTATAAGAAATTAAAGAAATGAGAATTATTCATTAATTCAACATATCTGACCACAAGTGTGATAAATCTGAATCAATAAGACCAACTTTAACTAGACCAACTTAGCTTTGTCATAAAAAAAAAAGAGAGAAAAAAAAAAAACAACAGAAATTATACGTTTTATTTGTACTGAAATTAGTGATGGGTTATAAAAATGAAAAGAAAAACTGTTTTACTGAGTTAAAAGTTACTTTGAAAAGGAAAAGTAATGCACAATTCTGAAACCAGACATACAAAAAAAATAGATTTAAAAAAAAAAAAAAATCGTTCAATAAATTTACGTCTAAAATCTGATTAAACTTTTTTTTTTTTTGGTTCTGCATAAGCACAACTCTGCAGCTAGTCTTATAGCGGAGAAATCAGATTTTCCATCATCCTTGGACACCATCCCAAATACGACTATAACAGGTCAGGGGAGGGATCCATGTTGCGCAAACACCGGTGCAAAGAAGAATTGTTACCCGTGACAAAATAGACCACTTAACCCTACCACTAAGTTTTTCTTCATTTTTAAAGTTATTGCTATATATGTAAATGGCTATTTATTTATGTACTAACCTTAGCAAATGTATACTTATGATAAACAATTTTTTAAAAAACTTATTTACTTCTATATTTCATTTTCGGAAAACTAGTTTCGCGTCACAGTAAAAAATATATATATTATATATGTATATGCACAGAGGTACAGACACTTAGTTTTAAATATGTTAGTCAGCTACATTTCTTGAATGTCCCTTTAATCTCAACTCGAAGCAATAAACGAAAAACACTCGGTTTCCGCAGCTGTTATTGTTAACCTTGTCATCATCCATCGTGACCAGCATTTTAAGAATACGACATCACATACTTAAGCACCTCTTTCATTTTGGGGTTAACTGTTGTTTTCCAGCCCCCGCCAAAAAAAAAAAAACCAAGGTCAGGAAATGCAATTTAGGAAACGTCGATATATTCTTTAAAAACCCCAAACTCTAGAATAACAGACCGAGAACTTACCAAGGCAGAGTGGAAAGGTAGATAGAGAGAGAGGGGAGAGGAAGGGGGGGGTGTTAGGGCGACCACGTGACCGAATCCGACCAGTCGCCGCGGAGCATTCGCCAGACATGGCGGCAAGAGGACTAAGTTACCTTCCAGGCTAAGAGAGTCGCAGTACTTTTTTTATCCGGCTCCCGATCGAGGAAAAAAAAAGTTGGAGTAAGTTCCGGGAGATGAAGCTAGGGACGATGGTTCTACAGCAACTGGTAGATGAGGTGAGTGGGCTCGCGCTTCCCCCCCCCCGCCCTCTCCCCGGCTCTTCTACACCTCCTCCCCATCCTTGAGAGAGGGGGGAGGTTGTGATCTGCAGCAGCAGCAGCAGCACCGCGAGGTTGGCTGAATGCCGTGTCCCGCTGGAGCGGGCGGGCGGGTGGAGACATGCAGGCAGGCGCTAGGCAGCGAACGAATCTTCGAAGCGGATCCCAGCCTCCCCCGTCGGTGGGGGGGGGAGGAGAAAAAGGGGGCGCGTGGGCGGTGTTTGCGCTCCCCTCGTCTCGAGTGCTGTTCTCTCGGAGGAGGAGGAGAGGAAATGCCGCCGCAATCGCATATGCAACAGGGACCAGAGGGGGGTTTTACAACGGATTCTGCAGATGCTTCATTCTGTCTAATATTTCGGATGGTCCGCCTTTTCAGGGGACAAAAAAAATAAATAGAGGGTTGTGTGTGTGTGGGGGGGGGGGAGAAAAGAAAAGAGAGTCGAACCTGGAATCGCTCTAGGGGTCAGTCTGTTCGCGCGGTGATGTTGCCAGGCTTTACCGTCGTCTGTACAGGTAGCAGCGTATACTGCTTCTCCGGTATTGGCTTAAGAGGTATGGGTGGGGCTGGCAAAGCTTGTACCTTAGCGGATGATTGGATTAACCCATTTTTTTTTATACCTCGATCCGCGAAATACCTACTTAACTTCCCTATTTTATCTACACAAAGGATTTAGGTATTGATTCCTGGAATCATTAAAGGTTCATTCTGGGATATGTAGTTACATTTTTCTTTTTTTTTTTTTTAACTAAGGGAACCCGATGAGATGGTTTAGGGAAAATTTTTGGTATATAAACTGGGTTAATTCGAAAATCATTCTTTTATTATTATTATTTTTTATTTTTTTTTTTGTCTAGATGTCTAGAGATTTTGCCTGTCACTTCCAGATTACACTCCCGGTGAAATGGATGTTCACTGATTGGTAACGAAGCCTTATGTCTGCTGTAAGTTTTAATCCTCTCTGCGTTGAACTAGTGGTTAGCAGAGACAACACCGTGGTGTTACTGGTTCTGTTAAAATTCCCCACCATACATTTCAAACAACGATGCCATTCGGTCCTCTTGCTTGCTGCTTATTGTAAGATCTTTGTGAAGTTTTGGTAATGTGAAAATCACTCTCCTTTCCTTTCTGAGCTTTGGCAAACTTGAAGGGGAATTTCTATTACTTTTGCCGAAGAAATTTTGCCTATGAGACTTTAGCAAATTTTTTTGCTAATACTTAATATTCGTGAAGTGGGAGAAGTAATAATATTTAATGTTGAACCCTTCCTTTCTGGTTCTTGGTTTTAAAACAGCCTCAGTTTAAAGTGAACTGAAAGATTGTTAAAAAAAAATACTCTCCATTTCCCAAACGCATCCATGATCTCAGAGCAGACAGCACTAAAGGTATGACACAAAAAACGACAAAAGATTCTGCATTCTGGCCCTTCCAGGATTGCTTGTTCCTCAAATTTATCATTGTGTAGAAAACTGATTACTATTGAATTGTTGAAATATTTAGGTAAGTAACCAAGAGTTCAAAGATCCCTGTGTTATCAATTGATATAAATTTTCTTCCGATTGAATGATGACATCATTTACGGATTTATTTTAAACGATATATCTCTTGAACAAGAAGATGTTGTTTTTGATTTTAGAATTCACATATCTTGTTAAATAAAACTTTTATAGATTTTAGTGAGGTTTTATAAATTCTTGGTCTATGTCTTGGTTCATGTATATCTTGAATATGTCATGCAAAATAATTAGGGGCTTTGAGCAAGTGGATGAGATCAGCAATCTTGATCTGCAGGGTTTCAACTCATTTATGAAGCAGACTCTGTTATGGAGTTCCAGGAAGTGGTTTTAGTGGGGCACTTCTCCAGTGATCATTTGATGCTTGCCTATGCATGTTTGGTGAAGTTGTTATTTAGTGATTGACCAAGTCATGGCAGAGTTGTGATACTTTGCCTATCTTTGCATTAAATGAGTAGTTTGAGTTGGGATACTATTCTATAAAAGTACTGCCTTCTTTGGACAGGTTACCACTAGCATAGACAGGTAGAAGTCTCATATATCAGGAAGAAGTTACATTTCTTTTGTAGACTACCAGATGTGACTTACCTTTGGCCCAAATCACACCTCACACCATGACAGGGACCACCATATTTTGTGGTGGTTTGTAGTAGGTTCAATAAAAAATCCCTGTGCTGGAAAGTGCTACACCTATATACAACTACAATCTGAAAATTGTGAAAACCTGGACATCAGAAAAATAAAAATGGCAGTGTTCCAAAAGGCAGGAGGTTTGGTAGCATTTGCATTGCCTCTTACAGTTGATAACTGACATTGCATAGGGTGAGGAGTGATTTATGTCTTGTCACTCTTTTATATTCCTTGCTTTGTAGATAACATTTGATATATCCTGCGAATATGTGAACATGCTCTGCTACATTTGCCGACGGTTGTGTTCAGTTTCCGTGCTTTTATTCACAGCATGGTGGGTTAATCTTGTTAGCAAAAGGAGTCCAGAATATATATGAATGCTTGTGTTATGGCTTATTTTGAATTGGACATGTTACCTTAGAGATTTAGTGTTTTTTTTGTTTTTTTCTCTCCTACCAGCATCCCATTGCCCAACTATGGCATGGCTATTTGCAAACTGAGGTTTTTCTGACTTGTACCTGGTCTCTCAGCTTAAAGTTTTATGCTCATCTAATGTCTGAAATGGCCTTTATTTTTTTTTTTTTAGTAAGAGTGGGTGTCTATTTACCTAGTCACGTCTCTACATTCCTAATTGAAATGGAGAACTATGTAGTATCAGGGGCCATATATAAGTCAATGATTTGTTTTTTATTTTTTTTCAGTGAAGTTCTTGTTCATTATAAAATGAGAATTTACTGCCATAGTTAATCAAGTCAGTGTTTTTTTTTTGTGTGTGTGTGAATATATTTAGCTATTTGGCACAAAATGACTTTAAATTTTAATAGTTTGGAATTGTTTGTTATTATGTAAAACAAATGAAAACTAATCATTACATACATTTACAATATGTAATGGAGCTTGATAAAACTGCTAGAAATGTTTTATAACTTAATAGCTTGTTTATTAAAAAGCTAAGCATAGCTGAAATTTGCAGGACTGTGTGGATGCTTGTGAGATACTTCAACTGGCATAAAACACCATTGTGATGCTGACATGGGAGTTTCTGGGGCTGGTTTGCCTCTTGTCCCCAAACCAGAGACATGGCAAAGGGAATCACTTTTGGGAGGAGAAATAATGCTGAGCTGAAAACTGAAATGTGTATTCTGGTCTAATTGATAGACAGGTAGAAGGGGTGATTGGATTTTGGGTTATGTGATTTTTTACTACCTGACACCTCTGTTCACCTGTAGAGAACATTTGGGGGATAAACTAACTTAATCAGGAATTTGATAGCCTTCACAAAATTAGCACGTAGCAATCACATGTGTGCACTAACAAAATGTTCTTGTCACAGTTGAAGTACCGTAACATTTTAATTTATAAATATAGCAAAAACAGATTAGGAAATCCCTACCTTTATTCCATTACTTTGATGTTAAAAACAAGTCTTGAAACTGTGAAATAATGCGACACCAATTACTTGGATTGTTTTTATGGACTGAGAATATGATGTATTTATGGAGTGGTTTTTAAGGAAAAACTAGTAATAATTTGACTGAATCCTGCTTGCATAAAGTAACATAGCTTATATACTGTGCATATGAAACGATACTATTTTTCTTGATCCTTGAAAAGATTAGAATGTAATCTGGAGAGCAGCACTTTAGATGTACAGAGGAAAATATGGCATTTCCTGAAATTATCAGCTTAATTTAATTAATAAAAAATAACCCGTGACCAGTTTTTAAATGTCTAAGTGACATAAGAAAACACTGCTTTGTGATTTGAACTATCTAATTTAATTTAATTAGGTGAAAGCTTTTTTCCTATATCTTAAAATAATGCATGTTCCTAGACGATAAATGTTGAGGCACAATTAATATATTGTGTGTGTATCTGGTTATTTGGTACTATTTCCTGTACAACTGGAGAGTCTTTATTTCCTGTAAAATTGCTTTTGCTCTTGGGGGAGTGGGGGAGAGAAACACACACACATTTCTTTAATAAGATGAGAAGCAGCTTGAGGTGATACTAAGTCAACAAGAATGGTATGATGGGGAAAAAATGGATGCTACGAAGAACTCTAACAAATGAGGAATATAGGTTAAATAACTGAAAATGTAAACTTAGAAATATTGAGCATCCAAATAAAACTTTTAAAACCAGTTCGTATCCTAACTTGGAATTAACTAAAAAATACTACACTCTTTCCATCGCTTGCTGAATCAAAGATATTTGCATTGGTCGCTATTAGTTAAAATTCTTTCTATATCAGTAGACCTGTTAACTTATTAGCCATAAGTTTTAGCATAAAGGCATTGGCTTAGGATTTGTAATATTGTTTTCTTTTTTAATCTATTACCATTTGGACAGTTTTTAAAATGTATTTATGTATGTAAAGGGATAATGAACAGTTTTGCAAGATGAACTCTTGTTTTTGATGATCAACTCTCTGAAGTTATTTACAACTTAGAATTACTGAGGGATCTGTAGACAGGAAATCTAGTGATAAAGTAGTTTTCTTTTTTTTTTTAAATATGATGGTGTATCAGTGCATTACTAATCATATATGGCTGGAGTATGAATGATTAGTATTTACTCATTTTAAGGGTTTTGTCAGTCAGCCAGTCAAGTTAGGGTGGCACATTGGACAGAAATTAGTTTTCTTATGTACAACTTATGCAATCACAGATTTTTCTCATTTTCAATTCGTGAATACGGGAACTCACCATCTAATGACTTGTAACTAATAAGCAGTTTCCAGAACTTTGGCTTTGAACCAATGTTTATGCTGCTGCTGCTGTTTTTGGTGGTTTTGATATTGGCCAAGAGGTTATAGGCATTGCTTTGTCAACTGCTTCTTGATGTGTCATAGTTACAAGTTTATACCATGGAAAATCCATGTGATAACAAATTCAACAATTATTTTGTCTGTCTGCTTGTGAGAATGAAAACTAATCTTTAGATTGGGAAAAGAACTACCATTTGGATAATTTTTTCTTGTGATGTGGATGGTTTATTTAATATACAGAGATTAGTGACATTTCTTCTCGTATGTGAAATGCAGGAAAGAAATTTGACAAGGAGCTTAGCTTAAGGGTGCAGTGTCCATCCTTCTCTGACATCAGGGTCTACACATTCTCTTTACTATGAGGTCAAAATGATAATACAGTGTTACAGCTAGGTTTTCAAACGGGCATGGTAAATATAAAACAGGGCACATCGCGTGCAGTCACGGTGCGGAAGCATGGTATTGTGGGCACATTTATTTGCATTAATGACAAGACAAATTTGATAAATAACAGTTTAATACTAGTATGATGTAGGTGTTAAGTGAAGTATTACTAACTTATGCAATCATACAAACCTACAAGTTCACATTTATTTGCAACAAAGTCAATGCATGTATATATACATTTACAAGTTCTCATAATATAATGAAATGCAATAGCTTTAATTGACGACCTTGAATTAGGCTAGATTGTATGTTAAAACGTTGAAGAAAAATACTCTTAAGACTGCCGCTCTTTTCTTTTGTGTACTCGTGCTATGCTTCGAAGCGTAAACTAAATGGCGTATAATGCGCACGCGTACAAGTTACAACTCCGCAGAGCGGCTGGAAAATTCCCGCCAGGGGACGCTCAAAAAGTTCTGCAAGCGGCGGTTGTATACCTGTACAAAAAGGAAAATCGGGCTTTGTGTTTTGCACCATTTGGGGCATGGCATTGTAAATTTAGGGCATGTCATTGTACAAAGAGGCATGGCGCTGTAGACCAGAGGCATGGCGTGGCGCCATGCTAAAAAGGGCTAGCTGGAACTCTGATAATAGGTAAACAAACTTGCAAGAAGAGTGCACTGAAATAGCCAGCCATGCTTTTTAAAAACCAGTTTGTGATTTGAGGCAGCTAACCATAATTAGGACTGTTTCTCCACAAATTTTCCCTGTTCTATGGCAGCATTCTCATATTGAAAGCCTCAATGAGTCTGAAAAGAAGCTTAACAAACTAACTTTATCTTGGCAGGTGCACTATTGTCATATTTTTATGCTGAACTTATTGATGTAGAAATCCTGAAGAATTAAAGTGCTAAAAAAGGTTGGATATTCTAGCACTTATATGCTGGCATAGATAGTTTCCTACTATTCCCATCACAACTGCTTTGGTTTATTCTGAAAATCTAATAGTTCAAAATTGTTTTGCTACTCTGACAATACTTGGGGTTTGCTTTTTCATGTTTAATATATTACTTTAAAAGATAAGTCTAACAATAGTTTCAACAACATGTATATAAGAGGATACTTTGAAGAACAGCTTATGAATATTTTCATAGCTAGTTAATAATTGGTGAATTTATATACCAGTATTAAATGCAATTGGTTAGTTTTTAATATATTTTTAGTACTTTTTGTATCATTTGTCTTATGATTCTTATGATGGGGATGTCAGGTTTGGCAGTACAGTAATAACAGGTCAATAGACTGACTGCCTGGCTAATCTTCAACCCTAGCCCTGCTAGGATCTTCCTACTGCAGCTCTTATTCATGCTTCCCCTCTGCTATTGGTGTAGAGATAAATGTGATGTTATTAACTGGTATAGGTCTCTAATTCTTCACTTGGTACATGTCTTTGCCATGAGGTTGAACTAGTAAGCTACTACTTTTCATTGCTTATTGTCTTTTTCAGAAATTGAGTTACTTTTTTATTTCTAGATTAGTAGAAACTTCATTCGTCATTCTTATCTATTCTTTAATAATTTTGTTTGGTAAATGTTCAGAATGTCAGTTTTGATTGTAGCCTCATCCATAGGTAGGTAACAGGATTGCACTGATAGCTATTGTAATTAGGTATCCAATATTTAACCCTATTGATTGTGTGCGTTTTTGGTTGGTATACATGTGATTACCAAATCAGTAAAAGTGGTTTTGTTTTGGCCGACAAATTACAGACTGAGGTGAGTAACTGTTGACGCCCATGTTGTGTTTGTGTGGGCACTGTCTTCAAAAAAAATATAGAAAGTCATTTTTAGTTTATTACTTTATTTTGGGACAAAACATTGTGTCATTTGAAATGTTAGATATTGATGGTATGGGAAATGTATTTGTTTTTGAGCAGCAATGGTACCTTGATACAGTAATAAACTGATCATGTGTGAAATGTGGGATATCCCATTGGTGGTTCTACATTTGTGATTATCTGTGTAAGCTATTCATTTGACTGAAAGAATTTTTTTTTTTTTTTTAAGTTGAAAAATGATATGAAGTCTCAAAATCCCGTTTAAAGCTCTGGAGAAAGAGAAAAAAAACAGATAGAACGTCACTTTTATCTTGGTGTTAGCAGTTTTTCTCCCCCTGATCCATTTGTTAACACTTTTTTTTTGATTTCAAAGCAGAAGAAAGTGAGCCAGGCCATTGACTGTGATTGATTGTGTGCTGGGTAGGTGGGTCTATACTACCGCAGCTCTGTCTGAAGTCTGTGGGCCAAAAAAAAAAAAAAAAGATGTATTTCTTTTTATTAAAAACATTGAATGGAGGAAGTTTCTATAAATACTCTGAATGCATATTGGATAAGGGCTTTCACCGGTCGAGGACATGGCAAAAAAGAAGCAGCATTTGGTAGGAGAATTAAGGAAAAGCAAAAATTTTGGTAATGAGAAAAACTGGTGTAAAAAGAATAAAAGCTAAGTTTTTTTTGGCCTTTTGCCAGTCTTGGAGTGGTGTGATGAACGTCTTTGAAATTTCTTTTAGCTTTTTATCCAATCTATCACCAAAAGTTGGATAACAATACAGCGAATTTTAATGGCATGCTTCATCAGATGCTTTGGGGTGTGGCCTCTAAAGAGCTTTGTTAATCATTGTTTAACAATAGGCCACTCCCTGCTTTATTTTACCTTCTAATACTATATTAAAGGTAACTTTTAGATTTAAAAATCCTTTCTCTCTCAAGTATGGAGTTGCTATTATTAAATGATTGATATAATTTTAATAGTAGAAATTCTGTGTATAGTAATTAAGTTAGCCCAACATCGGTATAATGATATCTAGAGATGGCTGGTTTACAACTACGACAGTTGCCTGTGGTGAGGTGGAGAACATCATGATTACAAATAGAATAATACATCCTAATGGATTAATTTCTTTTGGACTTTGATGCATGGTGATTTGCTTTGAATAATAAAGCATAACATTAATGAACTCATAAACGTGTCAAGTTTCAGTTGGAGTCGAAAATTAATTCATGAAAAATGAATTTAAAGAATCCAAACATTTTTAGTTAAGATAGATTTTCTCAATTTCTTATCCTTCAACCTCTTGACTGGAACTGGAGCAATGATAGCAAACAAGTATTAATTTATCTTTCATTCGGGTGTATGACTTATTTATAGTTACTGTTTACCCAGCTTTTAATCTAGTTGTTGAGCTCTTTTTTTATTATTACTAAAATGACATTCATCTTTTGCAGCCACCATTAGTGCAAGCTTGTTTCCATGGTAACCCTGATGAAGTTAGAGCATTGTTGTACAAGAAGGAAGACGTTAATTATCAGGTGATATCACTTACTGTTGCTTTGAAAAATAAAGATGGTTGTGAGTATGATTTGATATGCAGTGAGCAAGGAGAAAGATTTACATTGTAAGGAAATGTCACTTTCTGTTGCTTTGGAAGCCAGTTCTGAGCAGATACTCTATAAAACTAAGTATAGTTCAAATTATACTGAAACAAAGTATAGGATGTTGTGTATCTTTTAAGATCTGCGTTTTTATGGAATCATTTCATTTATCTAGTCTAAAATGTAATAATCTTTCCAATCGTGTTAATTGAAATTTACAGCTTTTAAATTCTTTAAATGTCAGGCTATAGTTTTCTTAGTAAGGACTCCTGATTTAGACACAGGTTGTTTGTGCACATAGAGAGCAGTCATTACTAGACTTTTAATTAGTTTTATTAGCCAGAATTCTAAATTAAAAAAAATAAAGGTAAAGCTGCTTAAAATTGTTTTCAATACTAGTAATAATGTTATGATTACTGAGAATATGATCCATTGTAAGATTTTAGAATTGTGTTAGGTTGACATTTTGCTAATGTTTCGATAAACTAACACACGTGTCTGTTGTCTTTGGGCAGGATGTTGAAAAAAGAAGTCCACTGCATGCAGCTGCTTACTGTGGAGACTCGGAGGTCACAGAACTTTTGCTGATGAGTGGGGCTCGGGTCAACACGAAAGATAACCGATGGCTAACCCCTCTTCACAGGGCCTGTTGTTCAAAGAATGATGTAAGTCACTGTACTAAGCAGCTATATTCTGTTGTCAGTTAAGTGCTTTCTATAAATTATGATTAAAGAAGATTGCATGCACACTGGTGCTCAAAAATAATGGTCCTGCCATACTTTATTCCAGCAAAAAAAAAAAAAATTGATGAACTGTGTATCAGAACATTTAAACCATTAATTGTACTGCTGTTATCATTTCAAGCTTTTTAGGCAATTATGCATATAGCAAGTTATATATATATATATCAATTGTTAAATTTAGTTTATACCAACAGCATACTGTTACCCTGGTCCGTATATGGGAATTGAACCCATGCCACCAGCAATAGCAAGTGATCACCCTAACCACTCAGCCACTACACTTCAACATAAAAACATTTAAATAATTTTAAAAATGATTATTGGTTTTACCTTATGGTTCCTTTTATTCTGTTGTTTTTGTTTTTTTGTTTTCAAATATATTTATTTATTTAAAAAGAAAGGAATAATTTTTCAGTGCCCCTTTTGTTAGGATAGTTTTTCAGAATGTTGTGTTTTGAAAACTAATCTCTGGAGGACTACTGATGTCTAACTATGCAGTCTTTCTGAGTTAGATAACTCTTTTGTTAGTAAAAGACTTTTGCCCAACTGTTTATATTCTTATTCTTTTGAACTATATTGATCAGAAATTACAATTTGCTGTAATTTTTTTCCTCCATTTCTGGCATGTTTGCCTGCTAAGATCTATGCAGTTTAATGGCAAAAACATGAAAAAAGTCTGTTCAACTCCATTACCACCTCCTTTTTTTTTTCTTTTAGCAAACTGCCTCACCCAGCCCACAATGAAAAGGAAGCAGTAAACTCACATGAAACTCCCTAGTAGGCAAATTTACTAAAATTCAGTTGCAGTTAAGATTTATTTCATTTGCGAGTCATTTCAAAATTAGAAATGTTGTAAGTGGAGGGGGGGGGGAGAAAAGGCAGAAATTCATGATTTATTACTTTGATGATTGCTGTGTGTGTACACTAAAGTGAATTTTAAGATTTTGTTTGTTAGTCCTCTCTGTACTACCCCACTACCCTTCAGATCTGTATTACCCAGCCCAGGTTGAGCCTTAGTGGTTGTGACAGAGTACCTATATTTTGTAACGGCAAATCTCCAACTCCACGTATATTTTATTATGAGTGTGTTGAGTAAACATACAGCAGTTGAACATGTGCTAACTGGTGCTCTCAGACTGGAGTGGTCTAAGTGAAGTAAAAAAAACTGATGTGGTGCACCTTTTAAAGCAATTAATTAGTCAGTTTTTTTATAAAGTGCCTTCATTAGTCATTAAGTGAAACATGGCAATGGTAAAATATTGGCTAGCAAAAAAAAAATAATAAAAAAATTAACAAGTTACCTTTAAAGAACAAGGATTTTTTATGGAGCTGTTATCAACATTGGTTTCAAGACGGATCTTTTAAAAATAGTACTGTAGTGTTCTAATGTAGGTGGTCACCTCAGCTTTGGTAATGCAGGCACGATAGTAGCACACAAATATCAAGTATTTTAGAAGTTTGTGTTTCTGATGTTTTATAAATTCTTTTTTATTTTATTTTATATTTTTGTTCTGACTGAGAGACAGATTAAATGGATTAGTTTCATGGATCATGAATGATTTGATTTTAGTCAGTTTAGCAGAACATGTACTCTGTTATAAATATCTAAAATATGTTTACATTATTTGTCATCACTGCTTTTTGGGCCTGAATCAGCTGGCTGCATTTCGTGTTTAATCTCGTACCTTTTGTTTTCTAGGAGACAGTCGAAACATTGTTGCGTCATCAAGCTGACGTGAATGCAAGGGACAAAAACTGGCAAACCCCTCTGCATGTGGCTGCAGCAAACAATGCAGTGAAGTGTGCAGAATACATAATACCTTTATTAACAAACGTGAATGTGTCTGATAGAGCAGGACGTACCAGTCTCCACCATGCTGCTTTTAATGGCCACCTGGAGGTAGGAAATGGTCACTAGAGAGGGTCTTTCAGGATGGGTGATCTGTAGAATATCTTGAATTTATTTTTTGTTTAATTAAACATCTTTCTTTAAATTTTGAATAAATGTATTGTTTGGCTGATTCAAGTGCAGATACAGCTTGTGGTGGTTTATTTCTCAAAGGGTCTTTCTAAGAATCTTTGGGAACACAAAGGGCAAGTCTCCAGTTTCTGCCTGCCTGCCTTTTGGTAATGGCATGTACACACTTGGTATTAGGGTTTTTCTGATTCTGTGAACCGTTCTTTTGGTCTCCATCTTTTTTCCTTCCTTATTGCTGCGTAAATCTGTCACAACAAGTCCCTGTTTCTTTATGATGAAGTGACATCACTCCAGCTGGCATCCTGCCGACATTTTCTGTGTAAAGTGAAAACATTTTGAACAAGAACTAAGTTTGTTGTCATCTCAGAAGCAGTCATTGAGCAGAGGGAGGTAAAAACCAACTTTATTCTTCTGGTGATCCCTTTGCAAAAACCCAAATAGAAAAGTTTTCTGGTAAAAGTGAATCGGACATAGAAAAACTTGGAGAAAAAACAACGCAATACGGAGATATAGGAGATGGTTTAGTTGTCCACTCTCCCTTTCATCAGTGTGAAAATTAAGAAGGAACTATTTTTTAAAAAATCAATCATACATTTTTGCTCCAGTTTAGATGCTGGAACAGGCATCAGATAACAGTGACATATAGGGTTGAGTCCATTGTATGGTTTAGTTCAGTGGTAAGCCCTGTCTGAGTATACGAGATCTGTCCAAAAAGAAACCAAACTTTTTTAAAAGCAAATTTATTGATTTACTTACAATTTAATCAGACTTGTCTCCTTAAAAATAGTTCCCTGCACTGTTGATACACTGCTCCCAATGTTTTTTCCAGTTTTGGAATGCTTTTTCAGGGATAGTGTGCAGTTCTCATAGCGAATTTTCTTCGATCTCTTCTATTGTCTGAAATCGGTGACCTTTCAGGGTGGATTTCAATTTTGGGAACAAAAAAAGTCTGCAGAGGCCAAATCCGGAGAGTAAGGCGGCTAGGAGATGAGAGTCGTCTCATGCTTTGCCAAAAAGTCACAGATAAGGAGTGACACGTGAGCAGGTGCGTTGTCATGGTGCATCATCCAGGTTTTGTTTTTCCATGCCTCAGGCCGCCTCCTTCGCACTGCCCCTCTCAACCGCCCCAGGACATCCAATTAAAACTCTTTATTGATCGTCTGACCACATGAAACAAACTCATGATGAATGACAATCTTCCAATCAAAAAAAATGATCAACACCACCTTCACATTTGAGCAACTCTGACATGCTTTTTTTTTTTGGTCATGGTGACAATGATCCAACCCACTGTGATGACTGCCTTTTTGTTTCTACATTGTAGCTGTACACCAATGTTTCATCACCTGTTATGACACTTTTTAGAAAGCTTTCATCAGCATTCGAATGATCAAAGAGCTCCTGACTGACTGTGACTCAGTTCTCTTTTCGTTCATCTGTCAGCAGATGCGGCACAAATTTTGCGGCTACACGCTGCATGTTCAATCTTTCTTTTAAAATCATGTGGCACGAGCTTTTACAGATGCCTACTTCTTCGGAAACTTCATGGATAGTCTAGTGACAATTTTCAGTGATCGTCATCCGTTGTCGCGGAAGGTTATCCAGATTTGGGATTGTCTTCGGTGGATGTTCTTCCCAATTTGAAACGCTGGTACCACTCGTGACATTGCGTACAGCTCAAACAATCCTTCCCATAGGCCTGTTGCAACATTAGAAAAGTCTCCGTAAAAGTTTTTCCCAATTTGAAACAGAATTTCATACAAACACGTTGCTCTTCAAGATCCTTCATTGTTCAACTTGCGACAAATTGCCAAGTGCACTAAACATACGTTCACTCTAGCACGTGTAGATCAATGACTAACTGACATGACGTGATGTGGCTATTATTAGACTGAAGGTCAAGGTCACTGATACACAGCACTGCAGTCACGAGCACGCTGTGCTGGCTGGTTGGCACACTGTTTTAAAAGTTCAGTTTCTTTTTGGACAGACCTTGTACACTTGGCAGGTTATAGTTGGTGTTAACAGTATAGCACACTGTCAAGAGTAGCAATAGGCCTGGTTGTTAAGGGTTCAAGATATAGCCTTACTTCATGGAAGGTCCCTGATGTAGTGTCTTGTTACAGTTGAGGCAAATCTTGATGTTTAGGGTCTACAGTATAAGATATGCAGTGTTAAATAGAATGCTGGTGCTTTTTCTGAGACAGCAATATTCTTTCTTTTGCATTTTTCTCCTTAGTGTGATATATTGTAGACACATGCACTGCATAAATAAAACTTCACTCTACGTGAAGAATTTTGTTCACCACAGTAACTGCACGAGAACTACCTCAATTGTATAACAGTTGTTGTTAATCTGTTTTCACATCATTTGAACTTCTTTTTTTTTTTAATGTGCAAATAGCTTGTGCAGCTCTGAAAAACAAGTTATTGTGCTCTAGTGTTAAATTTTGCTTCCAGCTTCTTGTCATCAACTATTTCTAATAATCTTCTAGTTTGATAATTGCTTAGTCCCTAATAGTAGATAAACAGAGCCATGGCAACGTTTTAAAAATATCTTTCTTTTTTCTACATTACAATGCTTAAATTGCAAAGTTATACTTGTACCTACAGTACAAATCACCTCTCATATAAGTCATTCTCTTGGGAGTTGTTGGATTATAAAAGTTGTGTTCATCTCATATTTTGGAAATAGAAATGTATTGATAACATCTACTGTGTGCATTTGTCCTCTGTTAGGCTGAAGGCAGAGTCATGATGCTGATTTCTTGCTTTTCAGATGCTGCAGTTATTGCTGGAAAGAGGAGCTACTATCAATGCTTTTGACAAGAAGGATCGCCGGGCCATTCACTGGGCAGCATACATGGGGCATGTTGATATTGTCCAGCTCCTAGTTGAACATAATGCTGAGATAAATTGCCGTGATAAACAGGTAAGCAAAATCTGCCCACTCACTTTTTATTTTTTTTTTTTTATTAAATGCACTTCCATCTAGTATAAAAACTGTTGGCGGCATTGCCTCAGCTGGGTGTTTATTTGACACTTACAAGCCACAATCAGCAGACCTCTTACCAGCATTAATAAAATAGTGAACTTGTGCTTTGTTCTTTAGATGTACACTCCGCTGCATGCTAGTGCTGCTAGTGGTCAGGTCAATGTGGTCAAGCTCCTGCTGGAACTGGGGGTGGAGGTGGATGCTGTGAACGTGTACGGGAACACACCACTGCATGTGGCATGTCTCAATGGCCAGGATATGGTGGTCACTAAATTACTCCACTACGGGTCAGCAATCAATGCAGTAAACAACCAGGGAATGGTTTGTATCTTTGTGGCTTTTCATTTATTAACATTTGTAGATTGGGGTAGACTGCGCTAATTGATTGGAGTTTAGGTTAATTAGGATAGAATAAATAAGCAGGTGGTGTAATTGAATTGAATTCTTGTAACAGAAAATTGTGCAATGAACTGTCGTGGGTGAATTTTTATTGATTCTTGTAACTGACTTAGATTTCTAAGTCTGGAATAATAGCACAGTGTTAGTGAATTTTTTTAAAATTCTGGTTACAGCAAAATTCATGTCTAAGTCTTTAATAGTAGCATAATGTAAGTTAATATTTGTTATTTTATAACAGGAAACCAGATAGCTAACAGTCTCTGTTAACAGTAGAGTAAATTGTACTTGTAACAGGAAACTAAATGTTTCACAACAGTAAGCTTATTAGTTTGTTCTGCTTGCACTAAGCTTTCAGTCCATACATGCCTCTAGGTTTATGATTGACTACACTCAGGATAGCTTTAGGGCTCATGGAATAAGCTGTCTATTTTAGGTGGTCTTACTCGAGGCACGGGACACTGCTAGGATACACTAGGACCTGAGCATTTAACAGTTTTTGTTACCACCACCACCTCAAATTTTCAAAACAAAAAAAAACAGAGACACAGACAGACAGACAGACAGAGCTTTGATGGAAGATCATAACAAAGCAGCAGAGAAAGCCTATATTTTGATTTTATTTATAATATTTTCTTTTTCACGAGAACTCTACATTCAATGTGTTGTACTTTATTTTAGTCGATAAAAACGAGTGAGTCTCGTGTCTATGACATCAGCTGCCACAATTAACTTTTATCATCAAGGCGTACAACAGGGTGATTTGTTTTTCTTATTGCAGACTCCATTGCACTATGCTGGAGCATCAACGCATGGGGCGATATGCTTGGAAATTCTGGTAAAGGAAGGTGCTGATCCTGTAATACAGGTAAATTACAGATTTTTTTTCTCCCTGTTTCTAAGAGGTTACATGGTTTTCTGTTTCCTTGCTTGTTTTGTTTTATAGTAAAACAACATGCACTGAAAAAGAAGAAAATTATTGTCCAATGAATTCTGGAAGATTCAACCCCTTTTTTCCATTTGCAAGAGAAATATGAAGAAAACTATATGACGGGTGTACTTAGGAAGTTTTGCTTTTCTTTTAATTCTAGAAATTTGTATGAAAAATTTGTTTATTGGAACAAATTTGTCCAGTAGCAAATGGGTATCACATAGTATAGAAAATTGATTTTTTAAATTTATTTATTTTGTTATAATGTTCCCTTACTTTGGTGGGTTTCTTCATTTGACTGATTCCTTGGAAATTGGACACTCAACTGTCTTTGTAATGTTGGAATTTCCATTTTCTCTTCTCCCGAAGCATTTTGTTAGATTCTTCTCTAACTAAAGAGAATTGACTTTTCTTTCACACTTTATCCTTTAATTTCTTCTTCTTTAAAAACCAAAGTTGAGAATTTCCTTTGGCCATTTTTGAAGGGAGGGGTTGATTGTGGCTTAATTTGTGGATTTGTTGTTGTTTTCTTTGAAGTTCTGACAAATACATGGGTCCAGTTCTTAAAAGAAAGGGAAAACTTTAACTGTCATGCGAACAAATAGGTTGTACTACCTCTGTAGATGGTGATGGAAGAAATTATTGGAGTACACTATGACTTGAAAACTGTTATGTTAATGCTGCGGTGAAGAAAAATGAGGGCAAGGCATCTATAATGTCTTCTCAACAGTATCTCTGTGTTTAGTCTGTTGTCGAAACTGATAAGTTTCTTTTTTTGTATTGTGGAGCCGCTAGTCACCTGGAGTTTACAGGAACCAGCGGGACAAATAAATGTGGTGTTGAAGATAGTGAAATAAAACTGAGAAGGAAGTTGTTATCGTTGACTCTAAAAGCCACGATCGGGGAACAGCATACATTATGATTGGCATGTAGTTGTGTGTTGTTTTATAGGTGGCTATATGAGGTCTGTCGAAAAAGTATCCGACCTTAGGCTGGGGAAAAAAAATTACGTACTGGTGGGGTTCATTTGCTAATCCCCTTCGAAGTAGGCCCCTTGTGCCTCCACATACTTAGCCCAGCGATCTTTCCACTGTTCGAAGCATGTCTGGAATGCTTCTTTCGGAATGGCTCTCAGCTCTGCCGTCACATTCTGCATGATGTCCTCGCGGCTCTCAAAGCGAGAGCCTCTCAGTGGCATCTTCATTTTTGGGAACAACCAGAAGTCAGAAGGAGCCATGTCTGGAGAGTAGAGAGCCTGGTGAATGAGCGAAATGCCTTTCCTTGCCAAGAAACCTTGGATCAGCTGCAACGAATGAGCTGGGGCATTATCATGATGCAGCTGCCAGTTTTGCAAGGCCAACAGATCCAGTCTCTTGCACCAAACTGCATCACGAAGGCGTCGGAGGACTTCCTGATAGTACTCCTTTGTAACAGTTTGTCCTTCTGGCGCGTATTCGTGATGCACAATGCCTCCGTGGTTGAAGAAAACAGTCAGCATCACCTTGATTTTTCTCCAGACCTTGGCGAGGTTGGGCACTTCCACTGTGATGACTGAGCATTGGTTTCCGGGTCGTACCCGTACACCCACGTCTCATCTCCAGTTATCACGGTATTCTGGAACTCAGGATCCCTGTTGGCAGTATCCAGCAGGTCCTGCGCAACCTCAAGATGAAGTTGTTGTTCCTGAGAAAGCAACTTGGGCACAAATTTCGCTGCCACTCTGCACAAGCCCAAATTCTCCTTTTAAATTGCATGTGCAGAAGTTTTACTGATCCCAACCTTGTCACCAATTTCCCACACCACCAAACGACGATCCTCCATTATCAAGGTCTGCACTTGATAACAACTGCATTGTGGCTTGTTGACAGCCTCCCGGAACGCTGGTCACTCTCCACAGATGTGCGGCCATCTTTGAACCTCTTGTGCCATTCTTTTATTTGGGTAACACCCATGGCATTGTCACCAAAAGCCTGTTGAATTTTGTGAATTGTTTCCGCTTGGGTATCTCCAAGCTTTTGGCAAAACTTGATGCAAGATCGTTGCTCCACACATTCTGTCATCACGGACAAAATGAAAATGCGACGAGTAACTAGTACAGCCCCTCACACGCTGGCTGCCTGACTGACTGACGCATCCAGCAAGCCCGCCAAAAACCACACATGCGCATGAAGGCATGCGGCTCCACTATGCACACGTTTGCCTCCCTAACGTCATTACTTCCCATGGGAAAAAATAGTCGGATACTTTTTTGACAGACCTCGTATCTTACAGCAAAGTTGGTTGGCAAATATTGTTGGATAGATTCCATTAGATCTTTTGCAACTATGGTTTTAATTTCTAGAGCTGCTCTTAAGCAGGAAAACACAGTTGTTGTTTTATTTGCAGCCACAATTTTATGACAGCAAGTTGATTGGCAACCCCCCCTTCCCACGTGTAAAAAGAAAAAAACAAAAAAAAACTCATATTGAACTGACCTTCCCCCTAACAATTCACACATTTGACAAATATTTGACCATAGTTATTAGTTCCATGATGTGATGACATTTTTCTCTCCATTTATCTGAATGCCAGCATCTTCATGGAATATTTGGGTAAGTCCGACATGACAAGAACAGATGGCTGCCCTTAAAATTTTGACCCATTATCTTTTTGAAAAAGGTCCTGTGCTTGGTAGGACCGTCTCAGAGCAGCATGAGACAATTCAATTTGTTTGTTTGTTTTTTTTTTCCTTTTTTATCTCCAAGGATACACATAATCTTGCCCCCAGGAAAATGTTCCACTATGGAAGAACTTGTAGACGACAGAGTAGGTGGACGCTTCTTTCTTGGTGCATGTAGTTGTTTTCTGACTATTGGATGTAGAGTTAGTTCTCATGATTTAACGACTCTCTTCCCTCACCCTTTTATTTTTACTGCTGTTCTGCATGACATTACATGGAAACAAATATTGGAGCTTGATAAAAGAAGCAACTAACAATTGAAACTCTTGTAGACAGGAAACCAGATTTAACCACCACTACAAATTGTAACTGTTAATAAACAGCCAGTTATCTCCCATGTTATTGTTTTCTCATTAAAAAAAATATTTAGGGGAGACAACTTAGGTTATCAAATTTTATTTTTAGATTTAACCACCACTACAAATTGTAACTGTTAATTTAACAGCCAGTATCTCCCATGATTTTTTTTTGTATTTGTGTGTGTGTGTCTTATGCTAGAATAATTAATGAAAGGATAATTAGGATAATTAATATGTATTTAGAAAGTTTTAAAATTTTACATATTTTTCTCATATTTTGAAAACGGAATATTGTTGGCAGTTAACACAGATTATAAGACATACCGAGGAAGATAATTGTTTGTCATTTCTTAAAGACAATAAGTCTTATGTTACTGTTTATGTGGATTTTAAAAGAAACTTCAAACCTGGTTTTTGTAATGTTCATTCATAGCCTCTGGAAATTTTACACACGTAGAGTTGAATCATTAAGGAACAGCAGTTTGATGTATCAGAATCTGGACACAGGCAAAACAATTTTGTTTCATGTATGATTTCATTTGTCTGTTTCAAGCAACTTTTCACTAACACTTTGTATTATGTACCTGATCTGTTTGTGAGAAGCCAGGCATGAGGGATTTTGCTTTTTAGTGACTCAATCCCCCCCATTTTTTTTGTACATTCTCTCTCAAAGCAAGAGCTCTAGTAGTGATCTTCTTGCTGAAGTCAAAAGTACCTGCCCCCATATGAAACAGGATTGACACCGCTTTCTAGCAGATAACTGCAACACTATGCTCCTGCATAGAGTTATCTCCCTTGTAGACAGCTGACCACTACTAAAACGACTATTTTTACCTCATACCACCATGGTATCGATGTCAGACCCTGAATTTTAAGATTTGTTGCTAAACTAAATCTTTCTGTAAACAAACCTCTCCACTTTTCAATTTTTTTTTGTATAAAAGCCTGTTGACTCATAATCAGAAGTCATGGTTGCCACAACAAAGAAAAAGAGATTTTGCAAATATCTTGCTCTAGTATTGATTTAGCATCTTTTTTTTTTAGTTTGAAATGCTTTTTCAGGTGTTCTGTTGTTTAACAAACAGCAGTTATTAGAAGTTTCAAGAATGGCTGAATGGCTGAAAAATAAGAATCTTCAGTTTTCAGCGAAAGATGTGGACAGGATTTCCAATAATCAGATATTAGCATTTTCAAATTGTTACCATTTTAGATGCTGTCGGTTGACATAATATAATAAGAGAAAAGTCAGGCTGAAATAATGTCAAATTACTCTCTTTCTAGTATTTGCTTTTTATTTTTGAAAAGTGAAGAGGCAGAAAGGGTTTAACATTGACAACTGTGGAAAGGTGGGGCTTGGTAACTCAGAAACTATGTTAATTTCTTTCATGAAAGTTTGTCTTTTCTCACTCACTGCAACACTAAAAAATAAAAGTGTGCTAATTTCTCTTATTCTGTTGGATTTTAATTGACAAGACCTACTGTGTTTTTGAGGTGGTAGTGTAATAACTTTTATAAGAGAAAAGAAAAACAAACAAAGGATGCTAAAGAGATCTAGTAATTTTCCATACATTTGACCATGTTGTGTTATTTGATGAGTTTGGCAATGAATAAGTTTTTCATTCACTGCGCTTACTAAAGGAAGACTTGTTTCCTTGACCAAGATGCACTATTTTGTAGGGAGTGGTGGGCATTTCTCCTTCAGTTTGTGTTTGTCATGGAAATGGTGTGTTACTGCAAACAAGGTACTGGAATGTAAATGAGATCTTAGGGAGAATGTTCCAGAAGTATCTTCAAAGTGCTGTACAAATACATCATACCTATAGGCCTTAATAATGCTTTTATTTCCTCTTATTTAAAAGATTTTTAAAAATTTTGGTTATCTTTTACACAGAAATAATTCTTACCTTAGTATTGCCATCACACAGTAAAAATAAATACATTATGTACTCGAGTCTGGTAGTTTGGTTAAACATGGAAGATTTTATTTTGTTATAATTATTGTTTGTTTTTATTGCAGTCATAAAAATGTGGCTTGTCTTTTTTATGAATTGATAGCTCATTTCCGTGTGTTTACTTCTATCACCACTCGATGTCATTGACTTTCCTGGTTCTTTCCATTATTATTATTACTATCTACAATGATGAGTGATTACATCTGAAAGCCATCATGCTGCAAAACAGTTCTTCAGCAGCAGCAACTGCCTTAGTTGAGGTCACTAAACCCATAAGTGGTCACTGGCATCACCATTGTTATAGTTTTGAGGGGATTAGAGATGCAATTCAACTGAAATTTAGAATATGCTGCTAGTGAAAATAAAGTTTGAGTTACTGTATATTAGGTGCTATAGGGGAAAACTCCTTGAGGGAGAACTTTATGCTGATTTATCTATTTCAGCAATTTTCCTTCCTAGAAAAACACATCCTTTGAAGAATGCAGACTGACTGTCTGGTATTGCCTACTAACAAAGACAGCTAACAGAAGTTTGAAATTTTTCATATTTTCTTTTAAAACTCACCCCAAAACTAGTTCTATAATTAAAATCATTTTTTTTTCCTAATAAAGTACAGAATGTGTCACGATTGCAATTTACCATTGTACAGACAGTTTTTAAAACAGTAATACATGAAGAAACCCCTGCTGGTTATTCTTTGGCTGTGTGTGAACTTAATGGATGTACTACTACCAGCTAGCTGACTTTTCTTCTATTTGTTCTGAATTCTTCAGAAGAGATCTGTGTTGGCAGGAATACTTGAGTGAGTAAGTTTTTTCATAAAAATGCATACAGTTTGTTTGGCTTAGATTAACCAACCAAATGCATGGAAAGCAATTGTGGAGCAAAAATTGGGCAATGTGCATGTGTGTGGTTAGGACATTCAAGTTGGTCAGTTCTGATATTGATACATATCGATCACTTTATAACCTGATAAACTACTATTCCTTGTATCATCAGGCAGTAATATTTAAGAAAATTCTCTTTTCTAGGAATATTTCTGTCAGCTGTTTTTACTGCAAATAACTTGCAACAATTTATTATAGAAGTTCTAAAATGTATGATGATTTTGATAGTAAAATATGTATTGATTATCAATTTCTTTTGATACAAATATGATTAAAGCATTTTAAATATGTATTTGTAAGATGGTTCTTGTTCCTACTTAATTATCATACTTTCCACAATGTGACAAAGACAAACATTAGATCAGTTTTTTTGTTACCAGTATCTTTCCTGGTTTTATTATGTTCACCCATAGATTCTTTATTGAAGTATTTTAAATATCTGACAAATTCATATTTATTTTTGTCATCTTGTATACTATGCCCTTCTTTGACTGGATGAAGATAATGTACTTAATAAATATCCTAAAAGATGATTTCAATTATATTATTCCCACTCAAAATTCTGCCTGCCTAACATTTTAATTATATTATTCTAGGCACAAGGAAACCTTACCATATTTAGGAACCCGACATTCTGAAGGTGTGGCTTTATTACAAACAATTTGAAAGCTTTATATCATAATATTCCAACTCAGAACCTCAGTCAGCACTATCTATCTCAGTTTTTTTTTTTAATTAATGGATAAACACCCGTGGATAATCAGGTTGTGGGGGTGGCACTAAGTGTAGTTTAAAAAAAAGATGGAAAGCAGATGGCGAACCATATATTTGATGTTAGGGTTTATTATATCAGATGTTGCTGAATATACATTTTTTCTAGGTTATAGATAAGAGAACCTTAAATTCTTGGAAGTTAGGAGCTTGTGACAAAATTATAAAAAAAGTAGGTTAATAACATTTCCACGCATCTAATATTAGTTCAGTTTTTGCTCCAGTCTTGCGTTGTGTTTGCTTGTGCATGTGTGTTCCCACTCCATCTTTGTTTGTTTGTTTTTTATCTTGCAGTGCCATGATGGCCGAACTCCTCTGCACATGACTGCCCTGCATGGTAGATTTACTCGGGCGCAGACGCTAATCGAGCATGGTGAGACACGTTTTGTTGCCCTGGTGATCACTTACTAAATGTGGTATAATTCTCATATTTTGTTACTTCAGAAATTTTATCTTTCTGTTTATGGAGCATCAATAATGTTTACTGTGTGACTCAACTTGAACAACAAATTATGTGCCAAGACCATTAAAGAAAATTCAAATATTTCATTGAAGCCTGCAGATGTAGTGTTAGCTTTGTGTGCAGTGCAAGGTTCTCCCTAATGAGCATATCTTGAAAGAGGCACTGTCTTCATATACATTAAAGGGTTCCCTAGATGACCAGACTCACTACCTCACCTATCATCATCATCATCATCATCATCTATTGGAAGCACTTTAGTTTCTTTTTTCATATAAACTTGGTAGATTTAATTAATTTTATATTTTTGAAAGTGACACCGGTTCACATTCTGCTGTTTGTTTTTGATTCAAGTTTAGGGATCTACAGTAGGGAAATAAAAATTGTGTGGTTCCAAGTTCTATAATAGTTTCTGAGAATTCTCATTTTCATCTCTACCACTTCACTTATTCTGACGCTTTAATATCTCTGATGCAGTTTATGAGCACCTGTGAGTAGATCTTAGAAATATTGACATACAGTGCAAATAAACACACAGCAACCTAACATTGGACTGTTGGACATCATCCACACCATTTCAGTTATTGGGCTATCGGCCTTTTGGCCTGTTTTCGTGTTAACTTTAAGAGTTTTATTAGGTTTGTTTCTGACCTCTCAATAAATAAACACTGGCATTGAAAATAGGAAAAGAAATGTATACAGTCAGCATGAAAACAATCATTACCAGGATCTAAACCCAGATGTATGTAACCCTGAAACAGGATGGTTGATTAACAAAGTGCAAGTAGTAGTTGTGAGAGGGTCTCTTAAATTAAAGCTGTTTCATTGATTATTGGCTGAACGCTAAGGATGAAGGTGCATCTTTTTGTTTGACCGCTGTCGTTGGAAAATGATTGCAGTGATGTACTAACTGTGGCGTGCGTGTTTGTGCAGACTTGCCGCTGTTGTGAGAGGGCTCCTGTGGGGGAGGACACATTCACAAACTCAAGTTTCTTTTCAGTGAATTGATTCTTCACACAAACTTTAGGGTCTGGCTGCCTTCTAAACAAGCAGTTTAACTTTCAGCGTTGGGGCCAGACAGCGTGGTGTTGCTACGTCTGCTGCTGACTTGAATGCAGAAGTAGCTGTGTGTCTGGAGGTGCTGCTCGAAGACAGTTCTCACACCAGTCGTGTCACCACAGATGCAGACCGTGCACAAGTCCACAACCACGGTGCACAATGTCTGCTGCACATCCACAGCCATGTGCTGACTAGCAAACAAGGTGGGTGCAACAGTTTTGTTTGTGCATGATCTGCATGACATGCATTTCAGAGGATGTGGCAAAGACTGTTTCTCTCCCTCCTCCGCTACCTCGCTTTGGAACCACACAGCGTGTCAGTTTTCTAGAGATGTACAATACTATCTGTTTGTTTAAGAGGGGAACCTGCATAACAGTCTCTCTTTTTCTCATTGTTACTCACTGTAGTTGGGAGGTGGGAGGGAAGTAAATATGTACATAAATATGTAAACAAGGAAGTACTAGAAACGTGGAGCAAGTTTGTCCAGGTAGTTTGGCCAAAATGGTTTATTTCCAAAAATAGTGATACTGTGGCTTCATACAGAGTGGGATATTATAGCTGACATTTATGAACATCAGTGGTGATATCATTTTGAAGGGTCATTTTCTGCTACTGAGTTTAGGAGGAATTTGTAGCTTAAACTGCCCAACCACACCTCTGCTATCTGCTAGTAATGGGTGGCAGTCTGTGAAAAATGCTGATGAGAAGGGATCTTACATTCATGGTACTGAGGAATTCATGATAACAACTTTGTTAATACTACTGCAATTATGAATTTCTTTGTTATTAACTGAATTAAGCCAAATTTTTATTACTATGAAAATGAAACAGCTGATTGGTTTTATGGTAAACCATAAACAATATATTATGTGTGTGTTTGTAATGCACTACTACAAATTTTTTTTAGATTTAAAAACACTGTGTGTGTGTGTGTGTGTGTGTGAGTTATTTAATAAATATGTGATAGAAGCACCTGAGTTATTTCACTGTTGTGTTTCTAATTGCTTTTTGCTTCTTACTAAATTGCATTGGACAGATGTATATGTTAACTGATTTATACAAATCTGTTTTTTTGGTTTCTCATATAGGAGCTGAAGTAGATGCTTGTGATAAGATGGGGAACACTCCACTGCACATTGCTGCCAGGTATGGCCACGAACTCATGATTAACACCTTGCTGGAAAACTTTGCCGACCCAATGAAGTGAGTAGCCAGGTGTAAATTTTGTTTTTGATTTAATAGAGCATGCCAAGATTTTCACAGGTAACTGGCATTTGAGGTTGACTAGAATATATCTTCATAATCTGTGCAGAGGTAAAAGGTAACTGGTGTCCAGCAAAAAATTAGTATTTTTCCATAGCCTATTTACCACTGATATGGTAGGATTTATGTCTGGGTCCAGTTCAGTTCTAAACACATTCAAATTCAGCATGGCATGTGTTAGCCCTGGAACTGCAAATGTGAATTGCCTTGATATCTGATGGATATGCAGGTAGTGGGTGAACTGAGCTGCTGGGTGGAAGTACTCAAATTTTGAGCCATGTCCTTCATGCTTGGCTCTGTCTGAAATGCTGTCTTGTTAAACAGAAAAAACTTTGTTTAATTTTATTCTGCCTTCTTTGGGACAAAATAACTAAGCCACCAACCAAAAGTTCCTTGAAAATAATATTTCTTTAAAATAACTTTATTTGGCCTCTCAGGATGCACATTTACCAGATGCATGCCCAAGTTCACCTCACAGATATCTGCTTGATGCTTAATTTTGTACCTTTAGATTGAATATAGTTCACTTGACTACAGCAGCAGGTCAGTTGTCACCACTGTGAATTGGAACTGTTGGCTTGTTTATGATAGTGTGTTCACAAGTCTGTTTGAACTCTGCTTATCTGTTTGTGTTTTAGGAAGGGTTACAGTGGCATGCTTCCAATCAATGTGGCTGCCCTAAATGGTCACGTGGATTGTGTGAAGCGACTGATCACTGCGATGCCAAGTGTGGATATTGATCTGATGGATGACTTTGGCCGCACTTGTCTTCATGCAGCAGCTTGTAGTGGGTTTGTGTAGCTTTCATACTTACACAGTACACATGCACTGGGTATCTGTGTCCATGATCTATCTGTTTTTTTGGGAGGAGGTGTTGTAGCTGACTCAAGGGAGATACACAGGTTGGCCATTTTATTAGGATCCATGTACTCTTTCAGATTTGGACTTGATGAGCTGCAGATGCAAATTAGGTTGTTCACATGATATAACAGGTTATCTCTACAGCACTGTATATGACCTGGACAAGCATATTTACAGTCAGTCTAGATATGGAGAACAGCAAAGACATTACAGTGTTAAAAAGAGGCATGTTAATGGATGAGTATCTATAAGTGCCACAATGGCTAAGTGTTCAAAAGACAGTCATTTTAGTTTATTATCAGTGGCAAAAGATGAAGAAAATGTCTGCTATGGTGGGGAATTATGACCTTATAGACACATAGTGACAGAAAGAATAGAAAGGTGGTTAGACAGGATAGTAAGGTCAAGCTGTCATCAAACAACTGACTAACTGAGAAACATTCAATGCAGGGTAATCCACACCCATCTTGACCATACGTTCTGAAGAATGTTGCAATGAATGAGCTATGACAGTAGGAGATCATTGCCTAAAGCAGTTACCATCATGAAAAAAAACCGCTTTGTGTGGTGTAAGAAGCTCAGACATTGGACTAAGGAAGACTGGCAAAAGGTGATGAGGCTTGAGGAGTCATGCTTTACACTCTTTTGCACAGGTTGGTGAAGACAGATTTTAAGAAATTCTCATGAATCACTTGATCCCTCTTGAGTGGTTCCAACCATAAAGCAGAATGAATGTCAAAGCTTAACATCAGCAGCATTTCCATTCAACTGCAACCACCAATGCTTTGCATGTACCCTGATGGATCAGCCACTCCAAAGATGATCATGTTTCCATCCACCATGCCCACATTGTGCAATTATGGTTTGAGAAACATGACAGAGATTTCAGGCAACTTCCATGGCCAGCACAATCCCTGGACTTCAGTCTAATTGAGCATTTGCAAGATTAACTAGAAAGATTCATTTGCCATAATGATTCCCTGCCTACCTTGCTCCATACATTTTGCTCACTGTTAATAACTGAATGGGGAAATATCTCTCAGCACACCAAGCACCTTGTTGGTTCTATGCTGGCCCAACCTGCTATTAGGTACATGACCTAATAAAGTGGCTAGCCAGTGTAAATTCTGTAAAAGAAATTTTTCATTTGATATAAACATTATCATCATCATCATTAAATAGGATGGGAAATGTGATATAGTTTTTTTTCCTGAATTGTTACATTAATGATGCTATAATTAATTACTCATGTAAAACAGAGAGAGAGAGAGAGTGTTGTGTGTGTGTGTGAAGAGTAAATCTGACATTTCATGTACATTGTACAAACAAAAGTTGATAACACTAACAGAATGCATTCTCCATGTATAGGTCTTGGCAAATTAACACACAGTATGATGTAGTAAATGTTCACTTCACCAGTCCAGTTCTAGCAGTGGAATGAGAAATTATCAGCAACAAAATAATTGATTGTCATCTAGCAGTTTATTTATGAATAAATAGCGTTTTTGTAATGATAGCATCAAAATCTTACAACTACCTACAATCTTGACATTTGGATGCAATACAATTATTTTTTGTTCATAGACAAAAGGATCTCTCTCAGTATTGTTGGGAAAATTTAAAAGGAACCCATCTGTGAATATCCAGCATGCCATGCACACTAAATTGACCTATCTCGGCATTTACACTACTTTAGTTGTCAATAAAAAAAGAAAAAAGTGCAAGGACAGCTAACTAGGTTAGTAATGCATCAGTCGGCCACAAGTTTTTTTGGTATAATGCAATAATAAAGAGGTCAATCATTCATGTATTGATTTCCACTTAAAACTCATTAAGTTGTTGTAAAAGGTCAAAGAAATAAACTAATGAAAATAATTTTTGATAATTTAAGACTGATAATGGGAAAAATAAATAGTTCACTATTAATTAAATTTAAATTATTTGTGGTTTATTCTGAATGGCAAACATTAGTGTTTTCTTTCATCATCAAATGAAATGAAAAGTATCAGTTTATAATTGTACAATAAATAGTTTAAAACTTGCTACTGATTCCAAAAATATCAATCACTTTTGCTACTTGACCAACACTTTTGCCTAAATGGAACACTCCCTGGCTTGATGTCAAGTTTTGTTGTTTGTCTGTTTCAGCAAAGTGGATTGTATAGACTTGCTCTTATCTGTGGGTGCCGATGTTTTATGTCAGGATAAGGATGGTAGGTGAGTACAACTGTATGGCTGGTTGCCATCATCAAATTGACTGAGTGATTAAGTAACAGAGCACAGAACATCAAATCTGACTAGTTGAGTCTGACTGGGCTGTAAGTGTTACCAGTAGGCTAGGGTCTGAATGAAAGTAGAAAATTGTTGTACAATACAGCATAAATATGTAGAGTGAGTTAGGATTGGTGTGTTTAGGTGCTTATAAGTTTGACATTGGTGTGTGGCTGACCACCTCACCCTATTCTGTTTGATTTATAAAACTGAAACCAGGGGGATTTCTCTAATGGATGTCTTATGTGCCAACATCAGCACACAGGTTTGAAGAAGTCTGACTTTATATTAATGCTACTTAAATACATGTAGAATTAGGATCAGTGTATTTAGATGCCCTTAACTTCAACATCAATACTCTGCTTGAATATGTATTAGTTTGTGAAGAGATATATTTTAATGTTGAGTCATACTTCTTGACTATAGTGTTAGGGTTGGTCTTTATGTCATCATTATTTTATATAGTATCTAATTTACAGTGGAAAGTCTAATATAAAATTAGATTATTTTAAAATGTCAGATATGAAGGTATGGAATTAACTTCTCAAAATAATCTCTATCCATCATCTCAGCCAAATTTGAAAATTTAAAAGTCCTGACTGAGCTACATGGTTGTCCTGTTTGGGGTCCATCTCCACAGCTGATCTGATGGGGTTTCTAAACTTTGGTCGAAACTTATAAATTAACTTTATTCTTGAAGAATTATTTAAGTACTGACCTTGTATCATGCATGTGTTATTATCTTTCTATCCATGTATTATGGCTTTGATAGAGAAAGAAGTTTCTTGGTTGTCCTGTAGGGAACTGATAAGTTGGTTAATTTTTTTTTTTACCTGATCACATACAGCACATTTCAGAATAGCCACAGAGTTTAACAGATGTAAATACATTGCTCGGCTCTAGTACCTTAACATATAGCTCTCTTTCCAGTCACACACTACTTTTCTTTTACACATTTAAATATGGCTTTGACTACATATTATAGTAGCATAACCAACAAGGTGTGTGTACTTCTGGCCACACTGCACATTTCAGAATCACTTTCTCTATGCCACTGGGGCATATAGCCAAAAATCAACAGGGGACTGTCTACTCTTAGCCACACTGCACATTTCAGAATCACTTTATGCCACAGGGGCATATAGCCAAAAGTCAACAGGGGACTGTCTACTCTTAGCCACACTGCACATTTCAGAATCACTTTCTCTATGCCACTGGAGCATATAGCCAAAAAGTCAACAGGGGATTGTCTACTTTTAGCCACACTGCACATTTCAGAATCACTTTCTCTATGCCACCGGGGCATATAGCCAAAAAGTCGACAGGGGACTGTCTACTCTTAGCCACACTGCACATTTTTTGAGAATGGCTCTTCTATGCCACACAGTTGCCGACAATCTGTTCCTTTACATTTCAGGACAGCTCTTCACTATGCTACTGCACACTGTCACCAGCAGTGCGTGCTTGCTTTGCTCAATTCCGGCATTGACATTAACCTGCCTGACAGCCAGGGATGTACACCTCTTCATTTTGCTGCTGCTGCAGACTCTGATGCAAAGTAAGTTTCTACTTGATACTCTGTAGAAAAAAACAAAAAAACATTCCTACTTGAGGAATATGGTGCAGCGGTAAAGGCCTTTGTTTTCCTGTTATAACTTACACTGATTGATGTTAAAATTCTGCAAAATCAACTTCTAAGAATTTTCCACACATTTTTTTAATTAATTATTTTATTTATTTATTTTTATTTCTGCTGTAAAAATTTTAGCAAAAATTATGGCACTTGCATTGTAATTTAGACACATTGGGAAATGAAAAAGTTAGTTGAAATAAGTGATTTATGATCTAACTGAATTCAGAATTGTCCATATTTTACACTAATAATTTCTTCAGATCCTCTGGATCAAAGAATATCCACATCCAGTATGGACAGCGGTGGACCTGGCCTTAGCAGTTAATATGCAGTGTAGGTACATGCCCTCCTTTTACTCCCTGGTTATATGGTGTGTGTTAGTTATCCATATCAGATGGACATGAAGATGTCTAATTTTTTTATGTAACTGTATGAAATGAAAAAGACATTCAGATAATTTTTTGTAACAGATGATAGTTGTAAAAGGTTTTGTTTAATATATTCAGAGGTAGTAGTTCTGAAAAAAATGCTTGACCTGGGTGACTTTTAAGTTGCTAGAAATTGCTGATTACTGCTAACAGTAAGAAAACAGAAATCATCTTTTTTTCCTTTTGTTTGATTATTTATTTATGTTAGGGTTGTGGAGCAGCTTCTGAAGTATGATGCTCGGCCAGGGCTCAGGGACAGAGAGGGCTACAATGCTGTTCACTATGCTGCATTAAAGGGACACAAGCTGGCTTTGGAAATGGTGAGGTTTTTAACTGAATGTCAAAACTAAAACTCTTAAGAAACCAGATGCTATTTTTTTTCTTTTTTTTAAACAATTGCCCCATTGCTTTTTATACTACATGATAAATAGTTTTTGATGATAGAGTGGAGCAAGATTTATAGGATTAATTCATCTTGACAGCTTATGGTACAGTTTGTTCTGCTTCTATTTACTCAAAAAAAAAAAATGCTCACATGTTTTGGCTGATGGTTTTATGAATAATGGGCCACTGGTAGATGTGTTACTGAACAGATGACAGGTCTGCAGAATTATTACTGCTAATTAGAGCTACTACAACTAACAACATAAGAGAAAGTTTATCTGATTTCTTTTTGTTGTGCAGAGTTCTCTCTCAGCACATTCTTTCTCTGCTCGGACAAAGTTCTGTAGCGCATTCTGAATCTCTGCTTGGATGAGTTCCCCAGTAACACATTCTCCTTTTTCCATTTGGGTGAGCTTTCATCTAATACCTTTTTCTTTTTATTTGGTCAACTACTGTAACAAGTTTCTTGTCTTCAAATTTTCTTTTTATTCAACATTTGAATTAGCTTTGAAAATGTTTTCCTTACACTAAAACCAATAACTTATGAGATTAAATTCTAAATTTCTCTTTTATTTAATGTGGTGTGACTTTCAATTAGTCAAAACATTGGCTATACTGGGCCACTGGATGTTTGTTCATCTTATCCACACTATGACAGTTATGCAGCAAACTGCTGGAATACTAGAGTTTTAAATAAGGGGAGATCATTAAAGCTAAATGCATTGTATAGTTAAAAAAAGATTGGCCACATCAGAATTCATGTGTGTTTTCAGTAGATTAGATAGAAATGAACACACAACTGACAAACTGGCAGAGAGTTTTGCACTCCAAGGTATTTTCTTCATTTGAAAACACAGCATCCGGACTCAGGTAATAAATGTTTTAGATGTTACCCCCCCTTTTTTGTTTTGTTTTTTTATTTGCTGATTGCCAGATTTTGTATGCATGTTTATTTTTAATGTGAAAACATTTCTGCTTTTTGGTTCACGGAGTAGTTAGTGAGAGAAGATGCGCAGCCTGGTAGAAAAAGAAAAGAAAAAAGGCATAGATTAGCTTCCAATGAACCAATGCTTAGGTGGTAACATTGTTGTTCGTTGTCATGGTTTAGTGGTGGCCTCTTAGAATCAGTGCTCAAACGAGCACATTCCAGAGGCGCAGGAGTGGCCAGCCATGCACTTCTTTTAGGTAGATAGTCAGTCCAACTAGCTTACCTTAGAGGGTAGCCAAGGGAAAGAAAGGTTGGATGTGAGGTGGGGTCCATGAGTTTCTCGTTGTTAGGGTCGTAGTCATCAGAACAGAACAAGTGTGCAGCAGGGTCGTGGTATTTTCTTTCCTTTGATAATCGAGCCGTCAGTTGCTAAGGAAATTTGAGGAGGAGGAGACTTCATGAAGGAAGAACAGAATAACCAATATTTTGTTTAGCTAAAGTTAACGTTTATGTTAACTTGTATTGTCATAATGGTAATGATGATAAGCACCGGCATGCGAATCAGCCCAGGATGCCGTGTTCTGTAGTTCTGTCCCTTCCTTTGGTGGAATGTGGTTAGTTTGGATTTTAAACCATCATGACGAATGTTTATGCTTATGTTGCACAAAATGAGAATTTTCACAGTATAAATTTAGAAAGAAGTAAAGCAGCTTTTATTAGTTTTAAATTGTTGGAATGCAACTGAAGAGAATTCCCCAACACTTCCCCCTAGATACTGAGTTGTTGTTTTTTTGTTTTTTTTTTTTGCATATGAGGAGTTCAGTTATAAGGGATTTACTGACTGTCATGATAGTGTTTGTGCAGACAGGCCGGGGTTACGTCATGGGCTCACTGCGGTGCAGCATGTGCCTCGATCCACTACAGTGGTGACTTGAAATAAAACTAGATCTGTGAATTGTTCCATTTTGTGTTTTATGTCAGTGTTTTCACTTTGACCTGCTACTCCATATAGGTGAACAGCCCTGTCAGCCAGATGAGATAGACATGTGTAAAAGTAAGTAGTATCGTGTTGGTTGTAGTAGAACTTACTTTCAGATGCCAGACCGCACCACTAACCCTTTGTCAAGTGTTTCCACTAACACTAGCTCTATTCAAACTTGTACAGTAACCGTAAGAAAATTAGTGAGCTTGTGATAGTCATGTTTCCACTGTGATGCCCCAACCTCCTTACAGTTTCTATACAAGATTAGATACAGCATCCGGTCCAGTGATGGGTTCTTGGCCGTGTCATAATTACAGAACGCGGTGAGCATCCACAGCGGGACAAGACTTAACAAAATGAGCTACTGTGTGTTTTTGTGTTGGCATTTTCAGTGAAGTAGTTTTTAAAATAATCATCGGTTTGGTTCTTTTCTTATATCACAGCAATTTGTGTGTGTGTGTGTGTGAGTGAAACGGGCTAGAAAAAGGTTTCTGTTATGAAAGAAATTAAATGAAAGCAAGGTGTGTGGGTGGGGGTTATTACAAACACTTTCAAGATAAAGGAAGAACTGGCTGTGCAAGTTTGAGAATTTTGCTAGGACAAGTTTTCTTCCACGGTCCCTTTTTTGCTGATTCATGAGATATATGGCAAAGATATTTACAGAGTCCTGGTTATCAGCTAATGCTGGTGTTATTCTGGCAGTGCTAACTGAATGGCTGGTTACCGGTCAGACAAAAATCATGTTTTTAATTCAATGAAGGAGCACACCTCTATGGCAGTAAAATTGATCGGTTTTGATTTACCTGTTTTAGCTAGAATTGAGTGCTTGCAACAAATTAGTGCTCCTGACACAGTATGAACACCTGGCAGATTGTAGCTTTTTTTCTGTCCATCATAGTTTCAATATTTCTCTGGTGGTTGTTAGAAGAATTTCAGGAAGCTCTAGCTCTTTCTTACTTTGCTGAGTTGAAATCGGTTCATTTTTAGCTTGATAAGTGTCTCAGACAAAAATAGGCTCGGAAAATGTCCAATCTTGTGACGTAGATCTTTCTTTAAAAACAATGGCTGTCATTTGAAGTTTGTGCACGGTATAAAGTGTTTTTATTTATTTGTTTTATTTTATTTTTATTTTGTGGCTTCATGGTGGTGTCACTGTACATGTTTATTGTTGTTATCCTTTCTTTTCTCTTTTTAATTCTAATCCCATACCTGTCTGCAGTCTGATTAAGAAACTGCAGGTTGTGTTTACAGATTACAGACATTGGTAGTGCAAAAATCATTAGAAAATACAACAAACAAATTTTAAAAAATGACCTTAAGTTTACTCACTATTTAAGCTTTAGTTGTCTTATTTCAAGTTTAGATTCATCGATTGCGCTCCAATCTGTGGCGCTGTGATTGTTATCAGACTGTCAAGATGTACATCTGTGACATGCCACCAAGATGATACATTAATGTGCAGAACAGTGTTTTGATTGCTAGAGCTGAGACTTCACTTCTTTTAGCTTTTAGTTTCAGTCAGTTCTCACCTTTTTTGTTTGTTTGTTTGTTCGTGTTTTGCTTTAGCCTGATTTCTAATTTGTTTGTAAATGAAAGAGTTGCGACAGTAACCACACAATGTCCCCATACCCTCCCAGCTAGTGGAAACCTGGCGGTCACATGTTTTACTAATTTTCTCATTGGTTACTTTAGATTACATGGACAATATGGCACCTTCGGTCTGAAAATTCTATAGTGCAACCACAGCTACCTCAAGGAATTGAGACGATTCGAATTATCTTACAAGTAAGTACCAACGTTTCAAGATTAGTGCAGCGGAGAAACCTTGAGTTTAAAAAAGGGATTCCGATGCAATCATTTGTTCACTTTTAGTGCTGAAGTACAAGATGAAACCATTTGATATTTCTGCACTAAGAAGGTAAAGTTAACATTTTAAAAGAAATCTATTGAAGTGTAGGCTTTCATCTTTATGACTGAGTAATGATGATGATTGTATCTGGTGAAATTAATGAAGTGTGTACCTGTAAATAAACACAAACTTTTAGATGTAGCCACCATTGAAACACCTGACAATTAATACACGAATCAGTTTATTAGTACATAGTCATGCTGATATACATGCAAATATATCGGAAAATCCATAAATGTAAAAAAAAAAAATTTTTTTTTTTTAAATTACGCAACTTTTTTTCATTGGAATATTATTTTATTGATGATTCTACAATTATGGCCACCAGAGAGAGAGTGTGAGAGGTTGTCTGTGTATGTCCTTGAACTTGTGTGCATGCCTGTGTTTGTACTCATGCATTTGTGTATGACTTTGAACTATCATCTCAGATCAGCCCTTCACTATTGGAGAGTTAGTTGGTATACTTCTATTTTGATAAGTGCAACTGGATTGCTATGGCTATAGCATAGAGTGATATCCACCTATTGTAAGATCATTTAGGCAATCCTGTTGGTTATCTTTCTGAAACAGTGATGACCTGTATATGAAGGCCACACCAGTTTTGTTTAGTAACGGACTATGTGGACCAGCATAGTAAGATGGTGTGATGTTTCTTGTAGGTAGTTTTGGAATATTCATTTTTAGCAACACATCAGATGGAGGAACAATATGAATGATGATTGTTTGCCTGGCAATGCTGAATGTAAAGTTGGCTATGACAACCCACATAAGATACCTGTCTGCAGTAATGGTAAAAAGGAGAAGCCAGGCAGTTGCCTTGGGAATTTATCTGAAGTGCCATGTGGTAATGGGTACAAGAGGGAGTTGTCCTCGTCCAAGTTGATTGATGAAATGTACTGCCTGCTGAAGACAATACACATCACCAATTTTAGAACTTGTTCTCTTAGCTCTTTACATCTTCTAAACAAGTGAAATTCTTCAAATTGTAAGAAGTTTTCAACAATGTCTGCACAGTACTTCAAAGGGTTCGTATGCTGCCAGTCACAGCTGAGCAATCTTTCAGCAAATTTGTTTTGGTAGGATGAGTTGATTTTAGCTAAAATACCACATTATATTATATTCCTTCATAACAAACATTTTGATGAATACACTTTGGATAATACATTTTCTTCTGATTCTGTCCAGTAAAAGTTAGCATAAGACTGAGGGAAAGCACCTGTTTAAAAAAACCAGAAAAGAAAAGCCAAAGCTGGGTCTGCATCTTTTTAGTCTACCGGCCCAAATCAGCGTTAAAAAACTCATCATTGTACTGATGCAGGATTTCGTCATTTGTTCTCTCTGCTCTGAATCTCTAGCAGAGAATAATTAAGAGATGCTTTTTCTACACACACTTCATAACATTAGTGTTTGAAATTAAGAACAGCAGATGATAGTTTCCATAGTTTTCATGCTGTTTGATTCTAGTCTAATGTAATGCTCACCTTAGAGAATTGAAGAAGAAATAGATATCCTCGATCTGTAAGATATGGATTTCTTCCTCTTGTCTGTCTTGATATAATACCATGCGGTATCTGGTCATCGGATCTTTTGCATGTGGACATTCTCTAATGGCTGTCTATTGGAAAATCATTTCTTTGATTTAGAATGTTTGTTGATTATTGCTAGTTTACTCTAATTATGCACAGTCTTATTAAAACTATAACTTTGGACTTTTTGCAAGATTGGTGCTATGATGTTTGCAAATTTTGTTTAGAAAGGATGCGAAATGTTCACAGATCTGTGCCTGCTTAAGAGAGGGCACCAGTTCCTTGCAGAGATCCTTGCTATACCAGCAGCCCAAGCTCATTTTGGAGTTTGACAGCTCTAAGCAGCATGGCTGAAGTCAGAGGCTGTCTCGTCTCGTCTCGTCTCTATTCAAAGGTAGCAAACTGATTTTTTTCTGTTTCAGATTCTGGACACAGCGGCAACTGACTTACTGCGGACTGGGGCGCCATACTCCCCTCTCCACTTAGCTGTGAGTCTTTCTTGCTTGCTTTCTGTAACAAACGTACTTTGGCAATTTTTATTTCATCACATCACGTTCTGCTTTCTTTAGGTTTAGTTGCAATTTTTATTTATTCACTTGGACATGAAGACTAAAACCATTTGAAGTACGGATCATATCTTATTTTAAACCCTGAATACTTACTCCAGATAACTCTCAAGTGTTTCTATAAGCTTCTTTGCAATTATTGGTAAATGGTGAATGTACTGACAAGGAAAAATGGCTGATGGTTATTTACCTGGCTAAATAAAGTCATAGCAACAGTTTGGTTATCTTAATGCATTGTACACCTTTTGGATATTTCCCCAAGAACAATCATTAGTAATTTTGAACTGAACTAATAAATATTGTCTTCAAAATTAAAATTTCATTCATGTTTTTTTAAACAAGATCCAAAACCAGAAGATAATTTTAGGTAGTTTGAACTAAACAACTTTATCAAGTTATCTTTAGTTATTAGGAATTCCTTGTAAGTTACTTGTTTTTTTCACCTGTGTGGCTGACTGACTTTTTTTTTCCTCAGGCTTACAATGGTCATAACCAAGCATTGCTTGTATTGTTAGGATACATCATGAACCTTGATATCTGTGATTTGAATGGTAAGTACTATGTACTCATCTCCTCCTCTCTCCCTCTACTCCATCTGTCTGTCAGTCTCTGCATTTGTTAGCCTGCCCTCCATCTGTGTCTGTCTGTCTGTTTCTCTGCTTGCTCACTCTCTCCCTTCCTTCCATTTGTCCATTCTTTTCGTTTTTCTTTCATCATGACTCCAGTACAATGATCACAGAATCATTTTGTTTCAGTGTCATCATGAAAGGATACAATGTTATTAAAACATTAGACATTCACTACATCACAATAGTTGTAGTTATTTATTTACAGAGTGGCAGCCAACTTGTATAAACCGACATACTTTTAACCCATATATCTAAGGCATGTCAAATATATTATCAGTGGTATACTGAACAATTCTGCTAGGTGGAGTTTTATGTGGATTTAGCAATCTAACATTGAAAAATCATTTGCATAAAGGTTTAAATTATGACTCATTTATAGCCTGAAATAACAAAAGAATGATTTTGATCTGCATTTTAAATGTTTCAATTAATTCCCTGTAATCTTTAATAATCAAGACTAGGAAGTTAAATTTTTTTCTGATGGTTCAGATAAAGAACCAGCTGCCCCTTTTTCTTTTCATTGTTTCGTGGTGATGTATGGTACTGTTAGTATGTATCTTGACTATTTCTTCAAGTGTCAACTCTGGTAGGACTTAGGACTTTTACCAGGAGAGGACCAAGCAACTAACCTAAAAGATTGTGATGACTGACATCGATATGCAGCAGGGATATTATACTACCCGTATCAAAAAATCCAGAAAAAGAAAATTCTCTGGTTGATGCAGCCTTTATATATGCTGTGACTCTTAACGTTGATGGGTTTTGTGTGATCTAATTAAGTGGAATAGATTTTAACGTTTTGTAAAATTATTCATACAGGAAATAGAAGTAATTATAATTATGAGTTGCAAAAAATATTATGGTACCTGGTGATAAGCTTTGCTTTCTACCAATTTCTTAAGGGAGAAAAGGAAGTTTAGTTATGCAGTATATTGTAAGACATGTTGATATACATGGGTAACTGTACTCCTTATGTTATATCAAACATCTTTACGTAGTATTATTTATGCTATTTTAATTAAGAATATCAGTTGTATAGATCATGAACACTTAAGCAAGTGTAGTAGGTTGGTCTTCAGCTTTCTTCTTTTTTTTTTCCTCTCTCCCTTCTTGCCTAGTAAAATGCTAGTTGCCTAATGATCCTGATTATATTCATAATCATATGGGTGACACCAATCTGAAGATCTGGGGAATCTCAGATGTGATGTGATGTGCAGTGAATTTCAGCTGCACACAAGGCAACTAGAACAAATACTCAGTGGTTAACCTGAACAACAAGCAAAAGTAAAGAAGTTTTAGCCTTGTATAAAATCCTTGGTTTATGCGCATCTTCATTATGTTCTGAAGGCCCGTGGAGTTCTTGTTTGAGAAAAGATACCGATTTATTAGAGTGAGTTTGGATATTAGAAAATGTCCAAATCTTATGCATTTGGAATATGTTCAATGGCTACAAATATTAGATATGCCAATTTAGAATTTTAGACGAGGAGACCTAATAGAGGTTTTCAGAGTAATTAGATTTTGAACTGGTGGATGGGACAGATTTTTTCCCAGCTATCTCCATTTAGTACAAATGAGCTAATATTTCAGTCACAGACAGAAATTATTTTATTGCTGATAGACTAATTTAATAGTGTAATAGATTACCAGCAGGTATAGGTAACATTGGTAGTATTAATCAGTTTAGGAAATGTATTGTTGGCCATTTCTCTTTCATGACCATTAAACCATTAATGTATAAACCATAGCACTGTCTTGCTTTCTCATTGTTACTAAGGTAAACTAATCTGGCTTTTTTTGGTTTTGGTGGGTGCGTGGTGGGAAACGACCTTTTCTGGTGTGCTGTGGTTGGCTGGTGATAGAATGATTTACTGGCCAGTTAAGAAGATGCTGCTGCATTAAACTTTTTTTTTTTTTTAAGTAAGAATTTTTATATTTTATTTCATCGCTGATTTATAAAAAAAAAAAAAGTTGTTCACAGAGTGAACGCTTGTATGTGCTGCCCCCTAGGTGTGGGTTTTTTTTTTTTTAGTGTGCGCGTACTTGTTTCAGGTCGGACGATGTTGGACTTGGCCTGCTTCAGAGGACACACAGAATGTGTAGTTACGCTGATCCATCAGAGAGCCAACATCTTGGTCCACGACTCGGTTGTAGGCAGGACACCACTGCATGCTGCAGGTACGACACGGGCCAGGTTTGTTTGTTTTTTTTTGATGTTGAGGGAAGGCAGCCATTTATTGGTAGCGGTTCTGCTTTTTTTTTTAAAAGTATTTGGGCTGTAACTTCTCGGCCACCGCCCTAAATGGTTTTGTTCGAAGAGATTACTTGTGCCATAAAGACAGGAGAAAAGCGATCTGTGTTCAAAAATCGTATTTTAAATCCTCTGTTTGATTTTAGGAAAATACATGACCATTCCAATCTGTTGAAACAATAATAAGCATTCAATAAAGCATTTTGGAAATGATTTAGTTCCTTTCAAAACATTACCAACATTACCAGCCATTAGAGATGTATGAGCATGACGTGAGTATTCGTTAGCTATCCAAACTATTGTAGCAGTTTTTTTTTTTGTTCATATGATGTTAAACTCGTGATTTTCACCTTGTATAGATGTTTCTGACTTAGGTCTCAGTGACCAGGTACTATGTAGTAATTTCCTTTTGAACTGTTTCAGCTTATAATGGACACACGGAATGTTTGCGGGTGTTACTAGAAGCAGCTGATGACTGCAATATAGTAGACTGTATGGATGAGCTTGATCGGTGAGTGACTTTCTGGTCAACTATAAGTTCGTGTAGAAATTGTAGAGTAGAACTGTATGATATCAGCTTGCTCTCCCTCTGTCTGGCCATCTTTCATCTGGCCAAGGGTTGGGTTGGGTTATGGAGCCTGAACAAACCCTACCAAGCACAGATAACTCCCACACTAAATCTGGTTATCTTTAACAAAAAGCAAACTGTAGAAGTTTCCATTGTATACTGAAATGCCTAGTAAAGCTGTTTTGTTTCTGTATATTCAATTATCATCCTTTGCTTTAGTAAAAATGATTTTAAAAAGTGAAGTGTTACATTGGATGATCCATTTTTCTCATAAATAAATAAGGAATTCATGGGTCAACTGTACCAGGTATTAATTAAAACCATGCATTAACAGTCCACATCAACATGATACACTAGAATTATCCCTACCTGGTGTCCTTTTGTGAAATGCAAGCAGTAACAGGTGTCTCTCACAACACTCTTGTCTTGTTCTGCACAGTTTAATGAGGCTGACTACTATCTGAGATCCAACGTTTGGGAGAATATTTCTCTTTTCCTCCAAAACAGGAGAACGATGTAAAATTGGTACTAAAACAAAAAAAGCAATTAACGAATTTTAAAAATTTTTCTGGTTTATGTGATATGGAGAAATTCAGTGTTTTTCAGCTGACCGAGAGAGAGAGAGTGAGTGTGTAGAAGAAGAATAATAATAACTGATCTCATCTGGCACTGTCTTGCTGGTTAATTAAATTCTGATGATTGATTTACCTAGATGGGCAGTACTGTGGTGGAACGTGCTGCTGCCGAGAGTTAAATTCTGTAGTTAAGTTTTAATTGCCAGTTTAATTTTCATAACTCCTGATTGCCAAGGCATTCTTATTGGTTACCTGCCCACTGATAACATCTTTGTGACTATCAGTTGAGATTAGATACAAAAACTCATTCACCATTGAACTAATCCTGGCAGTGGATAAGCAGCAGCTGAATGCTCTCTAATTGTAAATGTTATTTGGTAGAGAGTCTAGCAATGAAGTTCCTGGTTAGTGTAACTGAGCAATCAACCTGATCATGTAACTGGAATGTTCTGCCTGTCACCTGTCTCTGGAATTAACCTCACAGACTTTTTGAATTCAGGCCATATACTTCTGTGGTTATCCTTGGCTGGATGGGTGTGGGATAGTCATCATTACAGAATTACAGAGACTCATTAATTGGACATTCTAGACAGATGAATGAGGAGGAAGGCACTTTGAATAAGCTTTACTGTTGACAGACTTTTGTTTTCCATTATTGTTGGTTTTTTAACATCAGGAAGTCATCTTGAAGTTTGCAGGGCAGATGGGGAATCTTTCTTGCCAACTGCTTGTGTTATTGCTCCAGTTAATGGAGGGTGATCTCTCTCTTTTTCCTTTTGCAGAACACCACTGATGCTTGCTGTTAATAATGGTCATGTTGACTGCACGTTATTTCTTATCACTAATGGTGCTATTGTCAATAATAAGGATGTACATTGGCGGACAGCACTACACAGAGGGGTAAGTTAGCATGTAGTTTGCATCACAGTGGATGTGCAAACAAAATGGAAAGCTGGGTTCAGCACATGATAACTCAGCAGTCAGAATGTCTAGAGCTTTAGAAGCCAAAATAATCAGCTAAAAGTCTTTGCTACTGAAGGTCCTACAAATGCAGATTAAAAAGTCCTAAGCTTAACTTTGCAAGAACCAAATAGCTCAGCAATATTTTAGTAACTCTTATGTCTGGTGGTGCTCCTTCAGTATGCATCAATTGCTATCTGAAAATCCAGGCTTCCACTCTGGGGTGTTTACTGTACTGAAAAAAAAATTAAAACACTGCTGTCCCAAACTTTGCTATTGATAAATGCCAAACTCAGCCGCATTAACTGAAGGGATCTGGTCCTTCCCTTAAAGAAAATGTGGGATTCTGCTCATAGATTTAAATTTAACCTACCAACAGTTCATAGTGCCACTTCTAGAGGTCATGACCTAGTTGTCTTAGAGTAGTGGAAATGACTACATTGCAATACAATAATGAGTATTTAAGACACAATAAGAATAGAAAAATATCTTTAGACTACACCTGTGAATGACATTTAGTATTCAGTTAGACTCCCTTCAACTGAAGACAGATCTCTTTAACTCTTGCCTCCATATTTTTCACAAGATTTTTATTAAAAATATATATTGAGCAGATGTTGTTAGCCAGAAAACTGCAGTATAGTGGCAACACAAAGTTATAAGTGATGGAGTGTGCGTGTTATATTGGCCACGAAGCATGTGACACCCTGCTATAATTGGAATCGGTGTTCAACCGGAAGCCAGTTGAAATAGCATTACTGTAATGGTGTTTGGCCGAGTTTCATCTGAATGTTTTTAGTAGGTTAGGAGAGGTATATGCTACTATTAAATAAGCAATGGTACTTAAAATTGAGATTTCTTAAAAGATTGCACTTGTGGAATGAATTATTGCCTCAGAATGAAATAATTCTCAGTGGTCTCCAAAACTATGTGGAATGGAAGAAAGAAGGTGGTGGTGTTGCCAACAGAAAAGTAGGCTAAGACTCTGAAAATGATTTAATATTTTAAAAAATTACAAACGACAAAAGCAGGTAGCTGGGTAGTGTGACATTATTTTAACCAAGGCTCTGGATGCTGCCTTAAAGAAAGACTTGCCTCTCATAATAAGCCTTTGTTAGAAAGAAGAAATGAAACAGAAATTCAAAACCCAGATGTCTGATGATTGGGATACGGTATTATTTGCTGACAGGTCAAAATTTTTGGAAGTAGATGAAGACTGTTTGTAAACAGGAGAGTCAGAGATTTTAATCAATGCAACAATCCATGATAGAGATAGTCTGGTATGTGCAAGTTTGTCAATTATTTTAGCAAGAATGGAATCAGAAATCACGTAAGTCGAGATAAACTGACTGCCAGGGATTACAAGCAAATTTTCATCAGACCCTTTGTGCCACCTGCTGGAATGAGGCTAACAAGTAGAATTTTTTTTTTCCAACATGGTAGTGACCCCTCTCTACCAAGGCACTTGACAGAAACGAAACATTTTCAAGAAATTTCCTGCTCAAGAATCCCTGACATGTTGCCTTAGTTCTTCTATTATATTCAAGGACCAAATGCATTTAATGAGAACTGTTATCAATACAGAAGGTCTGTGGTCAGCACCAGAAGAGATTTTACATTCTGAAAGTCTTCAGCTATAAGGGGTAATTACAAATGTTATATATGTGTTAATCTGAATATACAACTTTATACACATTTAAATTATTAGTAACCAATAGTTTTCACTCACTATTTCTGTCTACGAATTATTTCTCAAATAAATAATTTTCTCTCAGTGTGCAAACTTATTTCCACCTCCACACACAAACCAACCAATAAAACTTGTTTGAATAATGAATGATTCAGTTACATGCTGAAATTTTTTTAAAACCCAGACGATTAAGAATTTGTTTTTCCTTTAAATCACAGCTATTTTTGTTTGATTTTACTGTTTTTAGTCTGAAAAAGTGGGAGCAAAGGATAGTTAAGGAATAGAATTTAGAGGACCACCTTGTTTTTGTGAAGGAACAGTCTGCTTACTTGGCATACTGTTTGTACATGTTATCACTGTCTTCTCTCTCCCACATCCTAGGCAGCAAATGGATACGAAGAATGTGTGGAAACTCTTCTCCACAATGGAGCTGATGTTACTGCCAAAGATGTGAAAGGTCGCACACCACTGCACATGGCTGCTATCTGTGGTCACTTAGGAATGCTTGGGTCATTATTACAGGTGGGCAGATCTACACTTTTACCTGTGTGTTCATCGATTGGCACAAACAAGGGATTTCTCCACAGTAGATAAAAAAGACAACGGTGTTGTTTGTTCATTACCAGGAACTAAGACTGATTTGGTAACTCACATCAGCAAAATGAGGGCTGTAACTGATGTTAGTAATATTTTTGGTAGAATTTTTATTTTTCAATATTTTTGCTGAGAGAGGCTGATGGACTGTCAAGCCCAGCCCAGCCCTTTTACCTGGGGTGGAATCATCAAGGCCAGATGGCTTTATCTAAAAGAAATTTTTTATTTAATTTTTCCTGTTAATTTCCTGCCACATTTAGAATTGCATTGTCGAAGTGTGAAAGTATTAATTATACAGAGTGATCGCTAAAGTTATACAGTCTTACAAGTTACTATACAGTTTAGAATTTGTTTGCCTTGATTGTTACAGTTCTTTTCGGTGTAACACATGTATTTTCTGAGATTTTGATAAACATAAGGTGTGTTATTTCTTTGTTACAAATAAATATTTTAATACAATATCTTACTGTACTGCATGGTGTCTGTATAGTAACTTGTAAGACTGTATAGTAACTTTACGGACACCCTGTATTTTGTGACTAAATTATGCAGTTTTTTAAAGGAATAAGTTGGGAAAATGGCTCACAAATTAACTTCCATTGATTTGCCTGTTTAGTATTTGAAGGGCTGGTTAAAAAAAAAAAATGCTGGCTATTCCATATTATAGATTTGTCAAATGTTTGAAATACTGTATTCTGCTGAAGGCCAAGAATGTCAGGTTTTAATTAAGAGAAGCTGTCAGATGTCTTGGTTTAAGAAGAGAAAAAAAAAAATTTATTTTTTTTATTTGACCAGAAGTGACGCCTTCCTGTTTTATACTTAACAGGTCACACCCATAGGCAACCAAGAAGATCTCAAGGGCTACACGCCGTTACACTGGGCCTGCTATAATGGTGAGTTTACCTACCCCATTTTTTCCAAAGCTCTGAATAATCAAATCACTTTAGTTTGGAAGGGAAACATTTATCTTTATTCAAATTAAATTTCTATTTGGTTTCAAGAGCTGATGACATTTTCCTTACGGTGGTAATCAAGCTGCATAGGAAAGACCTGACTGTTTTGATTCTCCCTCTCTCTCCCCCTCCCTCTCCTCTGTCTCTCCTCTCCTCCTCTCTCACTCTCTCTCTTTCTTTTTTCATCTACCCTGGTGGGGGTCAGGGTTATTCTCTGTGGGTCAAGACTGAACCATTACTTAAATGACTTCAGCTCCTCTGCCATGAGCGGGGTGGGTAGGTGGTGTGAGAGAATTAAATTCCTTTTTGGCAGTGTGTCATTTTGTTGGCTCATAGATATAGATTAGCTTTTTTTCTCACCTTTTATACTGTATTTACTATTGCGCTCATTTGGGAAAGCCTCTGGTGTAGAAGGGGACATGCAAAAGTTGTTTATATGTCACAGGCATCGAGATTAAATGTTGGATGTACATCTACATCAGTCAGGAATCACTTTGTAATCAAGTCTAGGAATGTTTGTGATTGCATGGAACAAGATCTGCCTTGCACAGATAACTTAACGCTCTAGAATGATGGTATTGTAGGTTCAGTAGTCATTCTAACATGTGGATAGATGTTGAATGACTAGATCCATACAGATGTCCAGTGTACATTTCACCCTGGTGTAGGTCAGGGTGGATGATGTTTCACTGCTAAAGATAACAGTAATAATGGTGTTGACCGCAGGCTTCAAAACTTGGTAAAGGCAGCTGGCAGATGTAACTTGTATGATTGTATTGGCTGTTTGCTACTGTAAATTCATTTTGTACACAGACCTTTTATCGAGAATAAACAAAAGAATCTCAATACCCATCTACTCACAATTAGTCCACTTGCCTGTAACTGAGTCTAATGAAATGATTAGCTTGAGCTACACTTGCTGATCTTTTAATCCTGAGATTTGTTTTGCAGGTCACGATATCTGTATAGAGTTACTTTTAGAACATTCCCAGCCGAAGAAGTTTTCAGGGAACTCCTTTTCACCGCTTCATTGTGCCGCGTAAGTACCCCCCTTTTTTTTACCACATGTTAATGTTCACAAGCTATAGCAATAATAATCTACTGCATTGTTTGTTGTTGTTACCTAAATAGCAGATGGATCTTTTTTCCTATTTCTCTAAGATTTCAGCAGTGTAGCTACTTGTGAAACTTTCATACCAGAAGATATTCTTGCTGTTTTACCAAACAGTCAGCCAGTCATTTATTATAACATCTGATGAAAGTTCCTTGCAGAAAAATACCTTAATTTTCAAGATCTGCAGTTAGTTAATTAATTTTTTTTTTTAAATACCATTACAAAGTAATTTAAAATAAATACATTGCAAATATCTAAATTTGAACATGAACAAACAAAAGCATATGAATGTGCAAACCTAAGGAATATTTTCAGCATGAAGGGAAAATGTTTCTGCTACAGACTGTAATCAAAATGGTGATAATATGGATAGATTACTCATTGCTCTGCAAACCTGGATTTTCTTCTATTTTTCATTTCTTACAAAATTTTCTGTTAATTTTGTATAATGAAAAACTTGTCACCAAATTGCTAGCTAATAGCTTTCCTAAATCGCTGATTGATTAGAATTACATGAAAATGTTTCTAAGTTTGTATGTTGCCTCAATTGTATTTAAAAAAAAAAAATAATTAACCTGATTGATGCTGCTGCTTTTTTTTTTAAAGGGTTTAATCTCTTTTTTAAAATAAAATAGAAAAATTAAGTTTATTGCTTCATAACCCTTTTTTAAAGCTTCATTTTAAACTTTCTGTTTAATAATCAAGCAGCGTTTGATTTCATCAGGCCACCTGAAAGACTTTCAACAGGTGCATCCACTCCTTTTTTTAAACATGTTCTTAAATCTTATTTGTAAAGGATGACATTGAGGTACTGGTCACGTCTTGTTCAGACTTTATAATGTAGAAATTTAAATTTGGTTTTGAATAGGAAACCCTTCACCGCTTCTATCCTACTTCACTGTTTATACATTTCTCTAGCACGTACAATATTGTCAGCATGACTTCCCACTTTTGTTTCCTATTGCCAAAGTTGTTTGTTTGGTTGGGAACAAATTATCAGTTGCAGTTTGAAATCTTCCATTTTTTTGTACATTTTGGTTATGCTTTTTTTTTTTTTAATGATTTTGCTGAACTTTAATTTTAGTTTATTTGTAAAATTATTGTTCTACTTGTCTTTGTTTAAATTTTTTTAAAAATCTACTAGAATAGTAAATATTTTGCTATTGGAAGTGCATCTGTGCATTGTTTTTAACCATTTTTTAAAAAAATTATTTAACAGATAACTTTATTTATTTTATAAGTGTTCAATATTTCAAACAGGATAGTTATATTTGAACCATATGCTGTTTTCTTTGTGTGGAAGGCCTTTTCTTTATATAATCCGTATACATTTGTTTTTGTTGCAGGATAAATGGAAATAATTCTTGTGTTGAAGTTTTAATAGAATTGTTAAGTGATGAAATAGTAAATTTGACAGATTCCATGGGCAGGTAAGTCTTGACTACCACACATGCTGCCACCAGGGGGAGGGGAGATTATCTGTTCATCTCCTGAAGCTGTCAGATGAAGATAATGTACAGAAGGTGTAATATCATCATGAATGACCATGGTTGCTATGTTAGCGTTGTGCCAACCATGATCACTGAAGGTTGCATTAGCACAGAAAATCATGCATTTTTACATAAAACATGGAAAAGAAATCCATTTTCTAAATTCTCTTGTATTCAGATGATTCATAGAATTTTACTACCTTCAAACATATTTTATAATGATTTTAACCAGAGGAAAAGAATCTATTTTCATTAAGCCCCATACTCTTTAACTAAGTGGAAGGACTGACCAGGATTGGCAGGGAAGTTAATAACCTACTAAATGAATCTGCTAGAATTAACAGAGTTTGAGAATGACAGTTTGCTTAACGCAATCCTTTCCTTTGTAAATTGATGTGGCACAAATCTGTGCTAGTATTAGAAAGATTGCTTCGAAATTTTAGAAAATACATTTAAAAAAAAAAACATAATGTAAAGATAAATCTATGATAAGACTGACTCAGAAAGTGTTTCAAACATAATGTAAGTTTGCTTACCTGCAGCATTTGCGTCGAGAGTTGATTTGTTATTTTTCCACACAACAACGGCCCCTCTAATGTCAGCAACAGTTTTATAAATGCTGGAAAACCACCTAAAAACAAGAAACCAATGAAAAAAATGACTGAAGAAAATGGTAGCAGCAAGGATTGGGTGGGTGCTCAAAATGACTGCATAAAATTGCTGGGTAAATTGCTTGAAATAATATTTTTTTCAAAATTCGGATGGTTGGCAGAAGAGCAAAAGAAACTGCTAAGAAAACTTGGTTCAAGCACTAGTGACTATGTTGTCCACCATCTTGTAGGAGTTAATTTCTGGGAAATTGACAAAAGCAGCTACATAATCTCAGGAGAATAACATGGGTGGTGGTTCATGTTGTAGATCTTTGGACCTTAGTAAGATCTTAGAAATTAATTCAGGCGGGTTGGGAAAAATTTGTATTTAACTCCATACATAAGAGGAGCTGTTTGTTGTGTGTGTGTTTTTTTTTTTAACTTTTAAAGTTCTACAAACTGGACAACTCCAGTAGTGATTATGGTAACATGGTTCATGCAAGCTTAAAACTTTACAGAACAAACAGCGCAGTAGTGTGGACTTTCCCATCTATATTTCTCTGTTGTTATTAGAGTTACACTAAATATGCCATGTTTTGAATAGTTAGTAAATGATGTATGTATAGGATGGTCTGATTTGATCATGTAGTTTTTTTAGGGTAAGAAACTGTGGACTCCCTCTGTTGATTTTGTTTTTTTGCCTACCCCCCTTTTGCAGACATCCACCTAAGTTGTTTGAACCTCTGTCTTTCACCAGGACCCCTTTACACGCAGCCGCTTTTGGTGATCATCATGAGTCTATGCAAATTCTTATTAACCATGGTGCCGACATTAATGCATCTGATCATCTGGGAAAAACACCGATAGCATGGGCAGCTTCAAGTGGGCATTCAGGGGCAGTAGGTGTGTTGTTGTTATACCCTTTTTGAGTTTTGTGTTTATGTTTATCTTCTCAAAGGGAAGAGATTAGGGGGTGTGGACTGCAGTCAACAGTAAAACCTTGCATAAAAGTGGCTGGTTGTTGGGGTTGTCTGTTTTGCTATGTAAGTCCATTATGACAAGGATCTTTAAAGAGAAAATGATTTGCAGTGTAGTCTGGATGTGTACATAGAATTATTAAGAGCACTAATGAGTTAATGAGTAAACTATATTGATGTGTACACAGAACATTGTCAACACCATTAGTAGGTAAATGAAATGAACTGAATTTCATGTGTACAGAGGATTGTACAGTAAACAAGCTAATCTCTCATGTTCTCAAACAATAGAACTAAGCAAACATTTGATCCCTATTCACTCATTAAATGCCATGGTAAATAATTAGGGATTATAAGGGTACAGAAATAGAACAAGTTTCTCTGCTGTTAGCAGACAGTTAAACTTCTCTCTTTCTTTTTTTTTAACCGGTGGAAATGGTTCTGTGAAATTTACCCTGCATGTTTGTGTTTCAGAATTACTCTTGGAGCACAGCGCTGATATCTCCTTGGTCGACGATGACAAGAACACACCTCTCCACCATGCTTGTCTGAGTGTAAGTATACTTGTGAATGGTTCAGGTTCTGTTTGGCGCACCAGATCTATTTAGCTGCCTCTGTTAAGAGAATCCTGATGAGTTTTGTAAGTAAGCGAAGGATGTGTAAAGGTTAATTTAATTTTGTTAGTGTGCAGTGACATGGTATTTTCTTCTTTCTTCCCTTCTCCTCGGCTTGAGCATAACTGCTGCTCAGAGGTCCACTGTGTGGAGCTGTCTTGATCTTCTTGCTTGCACTGTGTTGAATAGTTTGCAAGTAAAGCTCATGTTTAAATTAACTGTTTGCTTCTTTTATTGGAAGATCATTGAAAAGGAAAAGGATAATATTTTGGAGAAAAAAAAACTTCTGTGATCAAATTTTCAATGCAAATTAATGTAGTGTTGTCATATGCTGATTATGCATGGCTAGAGATATTTCATTGGTGGGGCCACGGTAATAACAGCCAGTGTACATAGGAAAGGACGTTAATCATTCATTTATGCTAGCATCATCAAGATTAAAGTTGCTTTTAAATTGATGCTATTTATTTTTCAATTATTTATCAGCATCATGAAAAGGTAGCGTTGTTACTCCTTGAGAAAACTGAGGATTCCACAACAGTAAACATCGCTAACTCTGAACTGAAAACGTGAGTATCTTTTCAAACACAACTTATGAGAGTTGGGGGATCCAAGTCAGTAAATAATCATATTAAATTTTGTATTGTTCCTGGAAAGTTTTAATTTAGCTAGAAGAATAGAATGTTTGTGCTGGAATCTGGCTGGCTTCATCATATCGCTTGTATTCTAGATACCAAAACTACTATTTTCACGCAGTTTGAAGAGCAGAAATTGTCGAGGAGAGATGGTGTCTCTGGGTTTTTGTTGTAGTGTTTGATAGCAGGGAACTTGCTTGATTGACTGTACAACTTGGAGGTCAGGGCCACAAAGATGCCATGCATTCTACTCACTTGCCTGACACCTACACTAATGGCTTTGTTGTTTTTTGTGGCACTGCTTGTGCATCCATAAAGTTCCATTTTTAGGTGTGGCCTTTTATGAAATTCTTCTGCAGGAGGTCCATGTTAAATGAGCTGTGATGCACATGGGGAAGTGACAAACATGCTGGGAGCAGCACTCTGCTGTGTGTGAATGCCACAACTACATATGTTGAATCTCAGGTGAAAGATTGATCTCGCACAGTGTTGGTGGCAGTCTGTTTCTGTAGAATGTCAATGATGCCTGAGTGCATGTGTGTGTTTGACAATTTTATACAGAAACTGTTCAATGTGCTGAAATCCATCTTACACTTCATTTTAAAATCATCATACTCTGCAACTTATCAGAAAGTTTTGTTGAAAGCTTAGAATTTATATCAAATTTCTGAAAGGTGCTTTAGTACATCTCTCATAAAATAACACTTACCAAATTAGAAATGTAACAAGAAGTCAAATATAAATAATTTGTGTTATTGCTAGCAGTTTTTTTAGCTGTAGTATGTTAATAAATTCTAGTCCCATTATACAGGTTTTTGGTTCATCCACTATTCTGAGAGTGTAGTGTATATTTTAGAAAAGGTTCAACATACATTCTCTAAAGTTTCAAGCATATACATAATGGAGAAACATTAATAAGATTAACTTAATTTGGAAGTTAGACATGTAAGGAGAAATCTGATGGATGTTTTCAGAAAATAACTAAGGGTCTTGAGTGTTTGGATGTTGTAACAAATTCTTTTGGTTATCTTCATAGATTTATCAGTACTAAAAGGCATGATTTTAAATTAGAGAAATAACTGTAAATCACTAGGTTGAATTGCTAGTAGTAGTTATGGCTAATGAAACAGTGAAATCAAACTGATTAAACTTTTTTTTACCTTGTGGTTAAGTGGGGCCATATGTAAACCTTCCCATGTTGTTAATAATTAAACTAAAATAAATTTGGTGTGTTTTGCATCTTTTTAATGATATTAACAACACAACAACGATGATAATATGTACTGTGCCTGTTTCAAATCTGTTAAAATTTTTTTTCAGCCAATAGAGTAAAGACAATATGTGAACATCTCATGTTTTGAGTTTTTTGATTATTCATTTTTCTCCAAAGTTTATAAATTATATTTAATGATTTAAGAGAAGTAACCTAAATTGTGAAGGATTTGAAGAAATGAATAATGTGTTTTTAAAATCAACTTTAAATTTTACAAATTCTGTTTTCTTGGACTGTGCCCTGATCCATGGTGTGGCTGTGGTCATTGCAAGTTTTGTTTGTGTGTGCATACAGCACCGTTTCTCTTGCCAACTCCTATCCTGGTTTCTAATACCTGGGGTTACTTGTGGCTGCGAGTCCTAGAGGGCAGGGCAGTTTTGGTGTGAGCAAACATAGCAGGAGAACAGATGCAGTATTATCTTGGTGCACTCTTTTGCCTGTAGGCCCCTTCACATAGCAGCAAGGAATGGACTGGTGCCAGTTGTTGAGGTCCTGGTCAACAAGGGGGCTAGCGTTCTTGCCATGGATGATAGAGGTAAGAAGCTTCTTTCAATCTGCTTTCTCTGTCTGCATCAGCTGATGATGACAGCTGCTGTAGCTTCATGGTCTCTTGCGTGCTTCATTCCAGGTTACACACCAGCTCTGGCTTGTGCACCAAACAGCAGGGTAGCTAACTGCCTGTCTGTCATCCTCAGTCACATGATGCCCTTTCAGTCCAATCCACGGGTCACTCGGCCAGGATTTGGTGAGTTTTTCACTTCACAATTACAGGCATAACAGAGTTGCCAAATCTCTGTATTTAGTGAGATGCTTCTAGGAATTTAATACATTTCACACCTCCCACTCATTAGTGCTAGATTAGTCAAGTCTCGTGAATATGCAGTATTACCCCTTTGTTAGAAATACCACAGTTAGGCAAAATTAGGTATCAGATGATAATAGAAATTCCACTATTCGCTTTCTCATATTGTATCAAACGGTAAACATTTTTTATATTTTGGTAATGCTACATATATAAACATACTGAGTGGAACTGTATTTTGACCCAGAAGCCCAAATGATGTGTCATTCTTTAGTCTATCAAAATAGGTTTGGCAGCTTTGGTGGACCAGTAGTTTCACCATTAGTCCTATCTTTCTGAACACAGTAAATAAAGTCTTAGCATTGTATCAACTTTGGTTAATTCTATGAAACAAAGTTCTTGTACTGCTTTAAACATGCCTCACTCATGCAGTGTAAATAGATAAAAGTGTAGAACTCGTGGAATCACAGGTTCTCCTTTGGTAGTGATTAAACAAACACCCACTGGCCTCAAACCAAGGTTTGTAGGTATAAACAAAGAACAAACTGCGGGCGCAAAACTGCATGTTCTCATGATGTGCCTTTTGAGTACTCATCTCATTTACTTAAGTAGTTTTCTTGCTTCTCAGGTGTGTCTCGGACGGCGGACTCAGAACTGAACAGCATAGGAGGAAGCACACACGACTGTCGAGATCACTCTGGATCTTACCAGAGCTCGGACTCTGAGTTCTACTGACATCGGCTTGTGTTATTGTTTTGTTTTTCCTCTCTCTCTCTCTCTCTTATCTCTACAAATTATGCAAACTGTGATCTCTGGGCATCATGACACAAAGAATTCTAAGGGGTTGATTTTGACCTGCTGACTGTAAAGCAGCTAAGGCTGTAAAACTGTAGTCATACAATCAAAGGTTGGTTGGTGCTGCGTCTTTACCAGTTTTGGGTCACCTCTGGAATAAGTTTTCTGAAGAAGCAGACGAGTGTCATTTTTGAGGGAGGGGGAAACGGGTAAAAGAATAACCAAAAGAATGAAAATTTTCCCTAAAGCAGAAAAGAAAACGGCTCCTGCTGGCTCTCAGAATGAATCAAACAAAATCACGAAATGGACTCAAATCAAAATCTTTTAGCATTCTCTGATTGTACAGAAGGGTTCCATAGCATAAATAGGGAGGTAGTTAATCATTAAATTGCAGTCTCTATTTTGTATTTAAAAAAAAAAAAAAAAAGGAAAAAGACAGAAATGAAACTTCAGATAGGAGAGAGATTAAATCAAAATGTAAAGTACGATTAGAAGGGAAAGGACCCTTGGGGAGAGTTTAAAAAAATCAGTGCCTTTTAGAGTGTGGGTGTTAGATGTTGGTCCAAACACATTCCGCAGGATGAGCAGGAGGTCCAGCCCCTCGGTTCTGGTGAAAGACATCTACATATACAAGTGTTGTCCTGTTAAAGATGCTGGTCATGATGCCACAGGCTTCTCTATGAACCCCAGGTATTTGGAGGTTATTCCAGCCATGGGTACTAAACCAAACCAAATTACCAACATTTTATTTTTGAGGGCTGCTGTTGAACTTTGTGACGAATTGCAGTGTTCTCTAATCATTTAAAATATTATTATTATCATCATCATCATCTTAGATTTCACTTTTCTTTTTGAAAATTAGAAATTTTGTTCATTTTTATTTTTTAAAAATTAGAATTAAAATTCAGTTTACCTTCACAACATGCGCCCACAGATGTGAGCATGTCTGATCTTTGGTGTGGGATTTCAAAGCTGCCACAGCAGCCACTTGCTTGCTACCTGGATAGAGTCGATTAACATTTCACTGTGGAACGACATTTTTGCTTCACATTCCACTGTTTTTCCTGATGCACGTCTGTTCATGTGAAAATGAAGTGGTGTGAGCATTGTCTGCTTCAAGCAATGGCGCCAGATGTTCACAAAGCATCATTGTCTGTGATCCTTATTTCGGAATTTCAGGTGTTTTTAATGTAGACCACCAAAACCTATGAAGCCATAATCATCTCCCCCTCCTCTTTTTATTTACTTCCTCCCCTCAAGAAAATAGCAACATTAAACCTCTAATTTATACTCTAAACTGGTAGATAGAAAGCTATTAGAAGTCTGTGTCATTGGCTGAACTGATGGTATTATAAATGCTAAAAGTTAATAAAACCAAAAAAGGGTGAGGAACAAATTAGTAAGTAAAATTAATGGAATTTTAAACAAAAAACTTTGACCGTTCTGCCAAATAAAAAGAACAGCTTTATTGTTAATCAGGTTTATAGATTTTTATATTGTTTTTTTTTTTTTTTTTAAAGGGATGACTGGATGGAAACCTTGTATTGAATTAGCTTCTGCATCTTTCTGAATAAGAGGGAATAGTAAAAAAAATTAATAATAATAATAAATTGATTTAGAACTCTGTAGATAAATGCCACCCCATCACTTTGCTTCCTTCTCTCAAAGATCAGGGATCTTAGATAAGGGTTTCCTGCGGTTCTTTTTGAGCTGTAAGTGCTGTGTTCTACATCTCAGAAGTTTCCAGGCATCAAACTTATCCAGCTGCAATCTCTTTTAGCAGGAGGCTGCTTCCATGTATTATTTAACCCTGAAGTCCTGTATGTTCATCCATTTTATACCATTTTTACCAAATGCTCTAATTGTTCAGTAGTAGTGGTGTAAACACATCTGCGACAAAAACATTCCATTCTATTGGATCAGGTGTCTGACACAATGATGGGAGGACACAGCATCATTTTGTTGCTGAAATGTTGATTTGTCTGACCTCTGTATTGTGTCACAAGAAATTGAGCCAGCTATTGTCGGCTGAATGTTTACTTATATCAGAAACGTGTATTTTTTTTTGTTTTGTTTTTGTTTTAAAAATGTTACCAACCGTTTTGACTGTGCGCTGAGTTTGATGAAAACCTTTTAGTTTAATTTTTTAAGAAGTCTTTGGTTATTGTAAGAGTTAATGAGAGACAGCAAAGCTGATTGTTTGTTAGTTACCCTGTTGTGTGTTTGTTTCGACTCTGGTGCTCTATGAAGATGCTGCGTACGTCTGTTAGCATCTTCCCTAAAAACGTTGAGTGCTTAATTAGAATGGGACTTCTGACACCTGAAAGTATTGCTTACCACTTTTAAAGTTTTCTCTAGACTTTCCAGTCTAGAAAACTGGAGGCAGCAGCCAGTTAGCATTCTTAGAATTTCCTTTATCATGGCATATTTCACAAGCATCCTCACCCTGAATATCCAAATTTTTAGCAGCCTTTTCTGAAGAAAGGAAGAAAAAATCAGAATATGTGCATAGTTTGGAAAGTTCTCTCCAAGTGACTCTTTGAATTATCAACAGAAGCGGCTTGCTTCCATCTGCAGTTTCTATAATTCTTTCTTCTTTTTTTTTTTAATGTATACCTTTTTGTCTGCCGTCTGAGATTACCCCTGCCATTTTTTATATTATCGAGCCAGATCAACAGGGCTACTCAAGTACCTCATTAATCTTTTTTGTCATTGAGTCAGTCAGGTTTTCTAGAGCCAAGTCGAGACCCAATGTATGAAAGTGTGTACGCATGTTTGTATTATTCTGACAATCCCTACCCTGCATCATATTCCACAGTAAAGCCCAAAAGAGAACCTATGGCAGATCAGTTGATATTTTAATTCAGTACATACTTAGAACCTGTTAATCCCAAATTGACACTCACCCAAACATTCTCAGATTTATTTTTTTCATTGTTACTTTCTCATTTTGCTATTTTGCACTTTCTTACCACTCAAGGATTTCAATTTTAGTTCCCTTTAGCCTACCAAGCAGCTAAGCTGTTCCAAACCGTAAGAGGTAATCTTATTTTTGGTGGAGTGTAACAGACAGTTTGGGTGGTTTTGGAGCCCCACCCACACAAGCACACCATCGTGAAAGGGTCAGCAGTTTAGAAGTAATTCCACTGGATGTTGGCTTGATGGACAGTATATTCTGAAAACTCCTACTTGGACTAAGTATTCCTTGAATTTCATGATTAATCACTTATTTTTTTAAAAGAGTAAATCTTACTATGCGAGAATAATAAAACACGTAAGAAATCAGATGGTCTAGCTGGAAAAGTTTGCCAGTCAGTCATCATTAACACTATAAAAAAATCCATGCCAAAATAATTTGAGAACCATAGGTTTTTCACATGTACAGTTATTGTCATTTTCAAGCTTTGGGAGCAGCAGCTCTTGTATAGTTTGTGAACATCTGCTTTGGAGTCCATCAGATTATCATTGGTGACCTGGTTCAGTTCTTCTTCTTTTATTTTTTGATAAAGTTTCTACCAAGAAGCTCTGAGTGTTCAGTGGGGTTCATATTTGGTCTTTTATGGGGCCTGAGGTAAACAGTCTCCGATCTGTATCTTCTATGCTCTAGCAGTTCTGGATGTATGGCATATAGCTCAGTGATTATGGGCAAGAGGATGTTCTCTAGGATGGGTATGTAATCAGTGGGATTTACCCCTCCAATGAATGTATGCTCAGTTCTCCAACCCCATACAGAATCCTCTGCACTTGTCGATCGGTTGCAAACATACTGGGTCCTAAGCATTGCTACCTTTCTGGAGACTATAGATTGCCATTATGCGCACTACAATAGGCCTTTATTCACACGTCACCAATGGCTTTCATCCAGTATGACTGAGTCTGTGCAGGATCTGTTGCGTGGTGTGTTGACTCGATGCTGCAACAGCAAAAAGGGGTTGTTGATGGTCTTGTCTAATTTGCTGGTGGACAGCCTTTTTTTTTTTTTTTTTTTGGCCTGCCATGATTAGATGTATGAACCCTGCAAACAGATTGGCAGAAATACAGTAATTGGACTCATGACTACACTTAAATGGGAAATTACCTTGGCTACCCTTGCTTTTGGCATGGCACTTTTTAGGAAATTTATGCATTTTATAGCAGTAACAATGGTCAGGTATTTCATTCATAAACATTATTCAAATGGCAGGGATCTGCATAACATGACAGTAATGTGCCATACCTTTTAGACACACCACAGTATATTGTGTGTACCTGATTCTGTTTTAATGATAAGTATTCACAATAGCAACAGGTTGGGGAGGAAACAATCGTTATTTTACCTTGACAGGTGAATATTGTGATATGGAGGTTGTACCCTCTGTGGGGCACCACCTTTACAACAGTGATTGATGTAAATATGAAGGGGTCTTCAAAGTTAAACCCCTCATTCCATTTCATTGTAATGCTACTGTTGATGACACAAGATGTTTTATATTGATAATAAAAGTCCTAGTATGAAAGAAATACATATGTGAAAGTTGCTTTCTTGTTAATTAACAATTCACTGATGACCTATGTGGCAGTTTTATTTCTTTTAAAATACTTTACATTATTTTTTTGAACATTAAGATTTTAAAAAGGATAATCCTGTATTTCTGAACTTCAGCAAAAAGAAAATTATTACATACGAATGAAGGGTAATTGTTAGAAAATGACAGGTGGAGCGCTAGTGGTAGGATAGAGGTTGGAATGGCTGGTGAACAGAAGTGTGGTTTCTTGAATCTGGGGAGGATTTTCAAGTGCGTGGACACATTGTCTGAAGATTATTTCAAGGTTGACCATGGGTCACAACCCCAGCAGACTGCTACATGGCACTTTTGGTTCAATGAAGCAGAACTTTAGCATCAACCATACCTCCTTTTGATCTCTCTGCAGCCACATAGAGGTTGCCTTTTGACCTGGTGTTGTGAACATGTTGCTCGGAATTTTGTTCTCTACTGAGTCAAGATCTGGCTGTCAGTGTGACTCAGCCTGCGACCATTTGGAGGGAAACCTGCTATCACCCTACAAACAGATGATGATTTTTGTTTTGTGTTTTTTTTTTTCTCTGGGCAGGCATCTCATTGGATAGGTGAACAGAAATCATGTATTTGAGGGAGGTACCCAACTAGGGATGTTCCAGATCCTATACCACATTATGTCGTCATGAGATGAGGTGCAAATGAGATAACGCTTGTCGATATGGGGTGTGTGTGTAATAGATGGAACCATTGTTCCCCTGCTATGGCTAGCATGTTCTGGGCTTAATTCTATTGTAAATGCTTAGGATGCTCTGATAAGGAAATGAACTTTATTGCCCATTACTAAAATGATTCAGCAATTTCATGACCTAACTAATTTTTGATTGAATTCCTTGGTTTCTGTTTCGGTCCTGTTGCTTTTCCTGTAAACTCTTTTAAAGTTTATATTTGTAATTTAAATTCATCAAAGAAATTAGTTTTTTTTACATGAAAAGGAATTTGCCTTGCTTCATTAAGAACCTATATGAGAAAATTAGAGTTCTTGTTTACTTCATGCTAATAGTACCACCTTTTACATTATTACAGTAGGTGTGCCATAATATAATCCAGTTTAATAGTCGTAGGGGGATTTCTCTAAGTTTGAATATGCTAATAGTTGGTGGTACCTCTTCGAAAAGAACTATGATATTAATCTCTTGCTTCATCCTGCCAAACAGATTTCAAATTGGAAACTCGTCGTAGTTGAAAAGCAGTTGGGGTGGGGAGACCATTTATTTTTGGCCTGGTTAGCATAGTTGATAAGCGGTGACAGGCTACTGCCCCTGGGTAAACTCTTGAGAAAGGCTATTAGTGCAAGGGAGATAATTACGGAGTAAAGGATAGTAGTGCTGGTGTGGGTATTTTCTAGGTTTGCCGACTCAACTATATTCATCTTTGTATTTAAGGAACTTTTGGGATCAAAAGATTTTGAAATGACATTTAGGAAAAAAAAAAAATCATACCTCTTCGTGGCGGGAGGCCCTATTGCAACGTTGAAAATCTCATTTACCGAAAGTAAAAGGCTGAATATACTCTCTCTCCTTATTTCTAGTAAATGAAAGCTTATAATAATTTATGAATGGCCAACAGTTCAAGAGAGTTACCTACCTTTCCCACTGAGATACCGTAAACCAGTGTGTTTTTTTTCTGTGAAATTTAGTTAAAGGTGAAAACTAAATTCCTTATACAGAGAGAGTGGTTCATATTATGATGGTGAAAAATGCTAAAAGATTTTAACATCCTCTTAAAATGGAAAACTAAAAGCAGCAGCAGCAGTTCCAGTAGCTAAGGATTTTAAATGAATTTCTAGCAAGAGACAGATGCAATGTTAGATTTAGAAATTATCTCTTGGCATCAAGCGGATGCTGCTCCAGATTATCGTTGATGTTAATTTTATTCAGAAACATCACATCATAGAAGACTAGACTAGACTAAAAGGGGATTTTATCAGTTCAGTTAAGGGAGTGTATTCATAGAATCAAAAGAGGCCAGATTAAGACTAAATCAATCTATGGCATTCCATTGTTGATTAAAAGTAGTTTAGTAAATGGATAAATGCTAATTGTACACAAACAAAAGATGCTGAAAATACTTTAAATTTGTAAGATATTCAGCCATTTTCTGAAATATTTCAGGGCACTGATTAAAAATGAACAAAATTATGGTGGTGTAAAGGGGGTTGGAATCAACTTTTAACTGTCTAGACAACTTTGTCAACAGTTGGAGATTTGTCATCACGAAGGGTTGTTATATAATTCACCATTAGCCCCTATGGCCAACGTGCAGTAAGTCACACAATCTGAGGATAGTCAGGGTGACATACACAGGGTTTGAAAATAAAGTTGGGAAGCAATATTAAAAATAATTGTATAACTGGAAAAAAAAAAAAATTGCTGCTTGTCCAAAAGAAAGGCATTCTTCAAAATGATTTGAGAGGAGCAAAAACTGTTAGGGCTTCTAGAAACTGGTGATGGGGGCAGTTTTAGATTCCTTTAGGCACAGGGTGGCGGGGGATTATTAAAAGATGATAGCTTTTTAGCATGGTAACCAGGCTTAAAAAACTCGGGCACTTTTGGAAGGATAATTAAATTGGTTAACGAGAAAGAAATCCAGTTCATGTTGGTTATTTTGACCTTAGAAAGACTCAACATTTAGTGTGGTTCAAGGATGAAGGGCATCTTCAAGTCAACAATGCAATGCAAAAGATGATTAGATGAATTCAGCTAGTGTGTTTAAAGCTGATGATTAAATTTACTTAGTTGGGGGTTATATTTAGGAAGCCTGACAGAGGTTCTGCATGTGGACAATATAGTAAATGTGTTTTCTGTAGTTAGTAATGTCTGAAATGGTTCAGTAGAAGTAGTGGATTAACAGATGCTGCTCTTCCCTAAAAGCCTTGCTAACTTATTAAATAAAAGAGACTGGGTCACTACTACACAGATCATTTCATTACAGGGCCAGCTTAATACTAGATGTTGCCAGTATTGGCAACAGCACATTTCCTTTGCAGCTAACTAATACTGAAACTGTTTTTATTTGAACTTATTTACATAATAAAAAGGTACCAAAATATGCATGTAAATATTTAAATACCCACTTATCTCCCACATTTGCTGCTTCACCATCTCTCGGCAGAAAATGAACGTTTCTTGAACAAGTTACGAAGAATGCAGAGTTAAAATATTAAAAACCAGCCATTCAACCTAAGTTTTTAACAAGATCAATAATTTAAAAAAAAAGAGAGCGGGGTTAATGGCTGGTAGCTGTTCATCCAATCAAAATGCTATCAAAGGGTTCCTTTGATTTTAAGATATCAATGTTATCACACCTAGTGGAATGTGAAGCTCCGCGTTCTGAAAAAAGTACAAGGACAAAGGATGATCCATATAGATTTTACCAGATCTCAGTAAATGCAGACCGGTCCACAACATAAATCAATCAACAATGCTATTCACTTTTAAACTAGACTATGGCTGAAAATAAAAAACCTGCAAGGTGATTTGACTGATAGACTAAGCAATTCATCATTACTCCTCCCAGTACTACGGGGATGCTCTCTCTCTCTCTCTTGTAAGCAGTATGCAGATGGTGAATACCGTAGTGATAACATCATTATTTTTAAAATGCCAACTTCATGGGGAATCAGTTATTTCAAGGAATGTGTTGATAAAGATAACTGGATTTTCACACTTAGATATAAAGATTTTTCTATTGCACGAATCAAAAATCAACTTTTGAAATAATTTGTTCATGCCTCGGAGGCCCTAGGAACTTAGCTCGTGGAAAAGAAATAAGCTAAAGAGGCTGCCTCATTAATATTAAGCAGAATATTGTAGCCCCCCCCCCAGTTCTGCCTTTTGGCATTAAGTCTTTTACGAACATCTGAACAAGAAAACTGCATTAAACTCTGTGGATAATTACACCCAACTAGATTCATATCAGCACACCACCATTCACAAACTCTTTGTGGTATCTAGTTTTTCTTTAAACGAATTAAGGAAAATTGAAGAAGAAAAAAAAGTTACATGCTAACAGCTGTAGATCACAGGCATAACACATGGCTGGCGCTTCTAGAACTACAGTAATTATTCCACGTGTCTCTCGTCATTCTCAGACTCTACATGTAGTCCATTCACAATCTCTGCACTCGCCAACCAATTTGGCAGATCCATTATGTCTAATAACAGGAAAACAGACGATGCGATTAGCTACTTCTAACTGACACATCCATCTCAACACTAACCAACTTGTTAGTTGGCAAGGCAGGCATTTTCAAACCTTGTGAACCAGCTAAAAAAAAAAATACTAACATCTGAAATAGATGGGAGGAAATAATCTCCAGTGAGAGCTCACTCACCCTGCTTCTCTCATACGCATATGCAACATTTTGGCAAATCTATATTCTAACAAACAGTGCTCCTATTTTTAATAAATTATGGGTGTTGAGAGTCTGCATACTTTGCAAGTGGTTTGCTCGTGTTCTCCCTTCCACAGACTGGCCTGTAATTTAATATTTAGAAGTATAACACCATCTGCATCATCTTCTAGTAAGATTCTTGCCGCTGTTATAATGAAATGTACCTAACTTTTTTCATTGCACAAATGTTTATCAATCACGAAATTTGAAAGTTTTTTTCTTCTCAGATTTACATTAGATTATAAAGATGTACAAGATCAAAGAATATACCAGTGTTTCCAGGTATCTTGCATTTTATTATTTACTAAGTTGTTGTTTGCATGTAAAGTTTCGTTCATAAAAAGAACACTCATTATGGATCTGCCTTAACACAACACTTACCAATTACAGCAACAACTAAACAAAACCAAGGCCATAATTCATGTGTTGCCACCTTTCAATGTAAGTCAAGGTTTAAATAAATGATAACAAATTACTGTAGTTAAAAGTGTTTACTTGATATATATATATATAAGCGTTCAGCCTTTGTTATTTAGGCAGATATTACAATGACTGACAACACACTAAGCTCAAATGAATCCTGTCTAATCTGTTAAAATAGTCTTCCTTCAGTAAATAAAATTCCTTTAAAAAGCCAGAACACAAAAGCTAGATTAAAATAACGTACAAGATAATACTAATGTAGTTATTGTACTTGTAAAAAAAAAAAAAAACACAGCAGGCAAAGTCCGCATACCTTCATTGGGGTTATAAAGTTGCTGTGCGCTTGAGACGGCTGGCATGTTAGCTTCGTGTTTCCCCCATCAGGTATCTTGCCCAGACCCCACCTTCCCTCAAGGGAAGAGATATACTGATTAAGACTAATACTACATTTGCTGGTAATCTCTCATTTCTTTACTAAACACGTTCTCAGATATTGGTGGGTGCTATGCTGAAATTATAGCTGAAGTGTAGCGGTGATCGCACAACAGTAATTGTAAATGTTCAAAAAAGAGAGAAAATTCATTGATCACATCATGAAGCCTTCAGATCTCACATCAACCTATTATTTTTAGTCACTCACCATATTCTGAAAACTGACCAATCTTCTCCAACAAAGTTCCACCAAAAACTAAAAGAAAAAGTTAAAGAAATAGATGCACGCGGCATACTTTTGGAATAGACAAACTTTGAAAAAAAAATGGACAGCAATGGTAAAGTGCCATAACTTTGTTTTTAGGCCCACTCTTGTTCTCAAAATGTACTGAGGTAGATGGAAGTGTTAGTCTAGTTATGCCCAAGATTTAATGCTGGAAGGAAGGGGTTTCATATGAAACCCGAATAATTTGATGTGGGAGAAAATGTAGTTTCAGAGAATCTAATTTTTTTTTTTTTTTTCAAAAATATACTTGTAATGGAATCACTGGAAAATGCAGTTAATGATAGCTGCTTTTAAAATTGATTTATGCTATCTTCACTGCTGCGGCTGCCTTGTGGCCCTAGCAAGATAACAACACTACTGCTGCCGCCATAATGAAGTATGCAAACTTCATTTGAACTCCACCAACTGACCAGATAAACACTTTATTTTACCTGCCACTTGTGAAAGCTAAAGCTCTTATCTTTATCACTGCACTAATACGCAACTGTCTTGAAAGCGACTAGTCTGCACTATGCTCCTCGCAACTATTAATACAAGTCCTCTCTTTAACACATAATTAGTTGACTTGAGTGCAGTATCTTCTTCTAAAAACAACAGTGGTTACCACCCTTGTTAACCCTTCATCTGACAATAAGTGCACATTTTTTTTTCCCCTACAAACATTTAAATTTTCCATAGCTACTATTTTGTTTCCATAACGACATTAAATAGTTAAAACATATTGCCAATTCAAGACAAAGTCATAAAACAGACAAGATGTTCTTTCCTATGCAACAACAAAGGATGCTTTGTTCTTTTCTTCCTGAAATAAATTAGTCTTATCAAAGATGACTCTGGATATAATCATCATGTGCTAAACTCATCTGCCAAGACTCACTGGCTTCATTTGAGGAACAGCCCCCCTCCCCCCTTCTGTGTCAATATAAGGCCCCCATCTCTCACATTATTGATCTGGAAACCAACTGGCATCTCACCTATTGTACACAACAACAGTTTCTTGAATGCTGGTGATTTAGCTGGAGGAAAAGCCTGCAGCAATCTTAGGTAAGTACAGGTGGAACACGTTCTAAAAACAGACACCAGAAAAGTGGCTGGCTTTTACGAGGGGGAGGTGGGTATTAAAAATACCGTACCAATAAGATGGAGGTATCCTGGGGTCAACTGCATGTCAGCAGACTGATGATGATGATCCTGAGATTTAGATCCATTTTAACAAGCAGCTGTGATGTGGCTTCCTTTCATCCTCCTAGCTAGGAATCCCACACATTCTACTAGGGAACAGCAACATGCAGAATAACCAAATCTGGAGCTACCTTTTGTTTCAAATAATGCAACAGAGTTAATACTATCATTTTTCACTTTTCTTGGAAAAATTAAAACTGTCTTGATAGTATTCACTACAAATTTAAACAATTTTTAATGAAACTTTAATCATTAAAATAAACTTATCATTACCCTAAAGATCATACTTCAGAAGTGCATCCGTTGGTAGAATGCTATGGCTAAAGTTCAACATGGATAGATCTACATTATCATTAAACCAGTCTGCAAACAGTGTTCCAGGCGATTTTTATACTGATCTTTAGCTTTGGTTAAAAAAAATGGTAAACAAGAATCAGCTCAAGACAAATAAGGGCTAACAGAAGAAATGGCTGTATACATATATTCAAAAATCATAACACATACTCGCTAATACCTACCTAGTGGAGAATGTCTGCCTTTTTTAAAAATGTATAAATAGTTTTTATTTCAGAAAGTTCTCTTGTTAATCGTTTTCTCATTTCAGCAAAACTATGGTTAGCAACTCTCCCACCGCTCTACTGTGTGTCAGGGAAGACACAGCAGGGCGCATCAAACTATTGTGATATTTGAAGGAAAAGAAAATACTAGGCAAAAATTATCGAGTTTTTTTTTCATTAAAGCTGAAATAATCATCATAAAAATATGTTAAAAGGTGTACCATCAAGTACCTTTTTAATTTAAAAAAAAAAAAATCAATGTATAGAGAATGCAATCAATAAACAAAACAAAAGAATGTAAAAGTGGTTCATTTACAAAGCCTTCAACTAAATTATATAAAATTATTTTTAACAGATAGGCGTCTGCACAAATTGGTCATTATTAATAACTGAATATGATTGTTTACTCGAATAGTTTGACAGAGGTTAAGAAAGTGTATTTCAACTTATCTGACAGTTAGCTGGACAAAACGGGGTAAAATAGTTTTCTAAGCAAGCAGCTAACATGGTTTGACTGGGACGTTTTTCCATTTTCAGGTGTTGTTGTTGTTTTTCCCCTTGGATGGAGGTAGTCACACTTTAAGCAGATCTTGAGTCAGTCAGTCCAGGTTATGTACAATTGGTGACCATTAAAACAAATAATTCTATCTACTTTGTGTCTCATATTCATGCACCTGGTATTTCAGCAGCACATTCGCTTAGCTTAAGTAACCCCCTCCCCTCTCTCTCTCTCTCTAAGTCCCTTTACAGGGGCCAACTTATTTTAAGCAAGACATCTGCTTAAAAAAGGGGAGGTGGAGCAAAATTAAAAACCATTACGATTTGCCGCTACTTCTAAAAAATGCAGTAAGCTTTTTTTTTTTTTTTTTTTTTTGCTTTAACGGAAATAAAATTAAAAGGAATTAAAAGAGAAAGTTTTAATGTCACCAGTGAGAATTGCATGATTTGGTTAACTGACTACAGTGAGGAGAAAATGATTATACGAGGACTGACTGAGACAGCAGATGAGGGGAAAGCCTCTGATGGTTTGTTCATGACTCGAGTACAAGTACATTATAATATATATATATATATATAGTTACAGTTACTGGTGTACAACTTACCAGCAGTACTCAATCAATCAAAATTAAGTGTTTATTAATCCATGCAAATAAATATTTCATGCATAGGAAATGTTACATGGTCCAGTTGGTCAATCCACATTGTTCAGTAGAGGAACACTGAGAGGCAAAATGTTTAAAAAAAAAGACACCTCATTTACTTCCTTGTCTATGGTTACAGCACATACTAATAAGATGCAAGTTATGAGAGAAATGAATTAGGTTTTATTTAGTTGGTCTGCCTCCAGTCACGACAACATCATGGCATTTGTCGTCATCAGTTACACTTTCAGCCAGAATTCTTCAGGTTCCTCCTGCCTGCATGGTGTTCCAGACAGTTTTTAATAGATAGATACTGAACATTTTGAAAGCGACACATTATAAGATGATGCATCTCTTCTTACGATTAGTTTTGCTTTTCTTTCCATTATTTTGTCTGCTGGCTTCCATCTTTCGTGATCTAATCTCTCGCATCAAATCATAGAAAACCTGCAAGCATAAGCAAAGCCTTTCAGTTTGGTTGAGGGGGGGGAGGAAGAATCATCCGGGTAATGAAAGCAGAGTAGAGCAACAATGTGTGCAGGTCAAAGAGATGCTGTGAATGGAATTTGGAAGCAAGAGAAAATTCAGTCAACCAGTTGGAAAATCCAGATTTTTTTTTGTTTTGTTGTTTTGTTTTTTTTTCCTTATGGCTTTCGTCACTGTTAAGCAAAAAAAAAAATACATTTCAGAAAAATTGGAAACTTTAAAAAGTTACATGGGGCAATAGACAAAATCTGACCACAACAACACAAGCTGATGATGAAGGCAGCCGCCCAGTCTTGTTTGTTTCTTTACTGAAGTGAATGCAATAACCATGGATCAAAGACAAAAGGTTCTTGACCTTGAGACCGGGTGAAAGGTTATTACAGATTATTTTTGTCAACAAAACCCATTAATGTTTTGTGTATTAATAAGTTTGTTTTTTTTTTTTAAATTCAACTGAAAGATTTTTCTTTCCTTTTCAATGTCTGCTTTGAGATTTGAAATATTTGTTTTGTTATCTCCAACGTTATAAATGGGAATGAAAAGTAAAAGCAGAGTCTTCGTTTGTTTAAAAAAAAGGTGGGCTAGCAGTAATGAAGATTTAAAAAAGAAGCAGGTGAAGCGGTTTTTGCTTTGCATAATAAGCAATATTTTGTTCAAAGAATTACACATTTCTTTTTCTTGGGTTTGGTCAGCTTCATATTAGTTTGCCGCCATGCAGCATGCTCAGACGTCTGAGGCTGGAGCAGTTTGTGATTTCTTACTACGCGTATCAGCTCATAGAAAATCTGAAAGAGAGTCGTCAGGGCTTTGAGATACACGCTGTCAGCAGAGGAACCGAGTGGACAAATCTAACGGCTCTAGGCAAAGAGGACATCTCTCCTCGGGTAACAAATTTGTGAGGGATTTTCACTACCTTTGTGCAAGATAGAAAAACATACGGAAATCAAATCCCCCAGGGCAACAGTGGTCCAAACCCCTCAATTTTTAAAATTTTTTTTCACATCTCTCTTACACAGCAAAGAAATGCTTTCTCAGACGTATTAAGAGACCATCATTAACTTGAGTGTATGTCTTGATCAACTGTATCTAACAAGGCACCCAATATAAGGAGCCCAAAGATTTACAAGAACTATGAACCTCATTCTGTCCATATACCATCATTTAATGTTGGTGAACCAGAAATAGAGGTATCTGGTAAAAGTAAAAAAAAAAACAAGAAAATGTTTGGTCTATAATTAAAATCTTTGTTTGCTGTTTGGGACCACTGAAATACTCAAAGTATTGTAGGCTGTAATGAAGCCTATCATCGTCTCACATTTTTAACATGGCAACCCCCATCCATAGCCAAAGTAAAACTTCGTTATCACGAGAACACAGCATCAGGATATCCTGGGAAATGCTAAAAACTGCTGCTGACTGCCAACTCTAGTGACAAATGAAAGAATACATGGTATAATAAAAAAGAATGTAGCTTTAAGAATAATCACCTGTTGTTTTTTTTATTGTAGATGATAATCTTTCTAATTTAATTCATGATCAACTGAATACTGCATGAAACCAACTCCTAATCACCTGATTAGAGTTGGATTCATAAAGGTGGTGGATGAACTAAGACATTCCTTCTGCCAGAAGGAACAGAACCAGGGTGGGTTAGGCCATTCACTCTGGCTTCACAAGATGTTCAACTTAAACAGGTAGGTAGGGACATTCCTGAGTTAGAAGACAAAGACAATAGACTTACTAACCTTATCTACGTTTGCCCTAGTTTTTGCTGATGTTTCTACATATGACACATTCCATTGTTTTGCCCTCTGTCCAGCTTCATCAGCACTGACTTGCCGCTTGTCCTCTAGGTCTGCCTTGTTACCAACTAGCAGGAATGGAATGTTGTCGTCACTCTTCACTCGAAGAATCTGTTCCCTGTAAGGAACAGCAGATGCAAATAGTATTCAAAACTATTTCCCTGATAAAATTCCACAAATCAAACTATATTTTGTAATACAGCAAAATCTGGAGCCATTGTGCAGAGAATAGCTACTGGCTTTTGCTGATCTTTCTTCAGACTTTGTAGTAGTTCATACCTCCCTTCTTATAGATTCACCTAGACACTGCCCATATGAAGGCTCTAAATGCTAAACAAGAAAGAGAAAACATCCACTTGGCTTGAAGTTAGCAATGTCAGTGGAATATTGAAATGGAGAAAGAGAGATGCCACTTGCCACACTGGAAAAAATAATACAACACTGAAAAATGTGTTAAACTAATATTTATTCTCATGAGTAATTGAATAGAAATCTTTTTTTTTTTGCAGAACTCCTATTATGCCAAGTACTACAGAACCCTGCCATAATGATCTAGAAAGCTGAGATATTTACTCTGGACAGGTTCTTATATTGTATCATTGCTCTCTACACATTGTATGTATCAAACTGTTTAGAAAATAAATTGTTAGCACTTTACACCAGTGACCAAGTCTCCTCATCACTATCACTACACAAACTGCTTCTGCCCCACCAAATATGCAGTGGCTAACAACCAACAAACCCTTTCAGGTGTTGCAGCATCAACTTTTAAGTCAGTTCACTTTGCAACAATTCCTGTATGAACTAGGATATAGCGGGCAGAAGCCATTGTTGGTGTGTATGAATAAAGGCCATCACTTTGTCTGGTAAAACAGACATTGGAACAATCTGTACAAGAGTCGAAACTTTCACCAGTTCATGGAAAAAGGCTAGAAGACAGAATTGACTTTTTCCTGGGCCCCTATATAGCCTGGATATGAACTCAGGACCAGGTCACCATCTACAGATTCTACCAAGATATTTACAAGGTTTGCTTCAAGCAAGGCATTCCTAGTAAGTGCTGAACAAGTATGAACAATTATTGATGTAAGTGCATAAAACTGTTTGAATTCCATTAAGATAACCATCTTGATACTTGCATTAATTTAACTGAAATGCAGTTATAAACTCAGACCATGGGTACCTCGTTTTTAGACTAAATTCTTTGACTCCAAAGTCCACCGATTTGCTTCTTCTCCCATATAATTCACCAGTCTGAACTTTGCACCATCATCCTTCTCATCAGATATCCATTACTGGCCATCTCATTTCAGTAACACAAGAATGCATCAAGAATTTCCTTATTTATGAAAAAGGTAAACAGTTGTGGTTGTCTTCTAACCATAAAGATGTTGTAGCCTCTTTCCTCTAGAATTTTTACTACTGAGGGGACTCTTCAACCAAAACAAGATTTAAACAACAAAAAAAAAAGATCTAGTAAACTAGGCACTTTCCTGGATAGGCAAATCAGGAATTTGATTTTTATATCACATAAATGGGATCACTATCAGCATCTGGTAGTTCTTCCTCCGACAAAAATAGCCAGAAATCTATCTCTAGGTATAGGGTTTGTTTAACTATTTAAATTCTTGGCTAAAAGGTCCAGATGAAAATAAAGAGGTTTCTGTTCTCTAATTGCCCTAAACAATCACCATTCTTTCCTTTATCTCACTACAAATATACTGAATAAACCAAAGCTGCTTAACAGTTGAAGCTTTAATTCATGAAGCGGGTGGGGATAACACGGAAATGAGAGACCAAAAGAGAAAGAAACAATCTTTAAAAGAATTACTAATCCTACTAGAATTTAGCATGCACCTATGAGAATTTTTTAACAATGAATTTGTATTTTAGATGGAAGAGGAAAACAACACAATGGGTTCAAAGTTTTTAACTCGGAGATGGTCCCTACAGAGCAACACTGCAAAGACGTGTTACAAGTTGGAACTTTAGCACCGTTCTTCTTAAGATTAAAGTTGACTTATCTGTTTGTCCTCTAAAACATTGTTTAACAATAGTAAAATAAAACAAAAAGACAGAACACCCACAATAAAACAATGGCTTTGTTGTTGAAGTGATTCATAAATAGATTAGGTTTAATGTCTGAGTCACATACTGAGATCTGGTGGAAAAAAAAAAAAAGCTTTTGTCATCTTAACCAGTCAATTTATAGGAATAACAGCCTCACTCTCCGATAAACATGGCTTCCACGGTCTTTTCAAGGGTTAGTCCTGGAAGAGTTAGGGGCTCACTCAGTAGGTACAGTTGGTCAAAAATATAGTTTAGTTTAGTAGTTACAAAAAGGGTAGAAAGCTATCATGAGTTATTCGGGAGTTAAAGGAAGAGAACTGGCCATCAATACTATTAATTAATATCATCACTAAAAAATATTTTCTGACATCTAAGCCCTGCCAGAAACCCAGCTAATTTGTAATTGTGAGGCCCCCTAGTGTTAAAAAATGTTGATGGTGACGTCTTTTTTTTTGGTTGTCTACTTGCTCAAGAACCTTAATTATTTTGAAAATCTCTAAGGTTAACTTAGCAACTAGCTAATTGGAGAACAGCCTGTGCCACTGTAAATGAAATCAACACCAACAATAGTTCTTCTCTGGGATAAACCTGAATAATGGCAATGCATCCATCTATGAAGCAAGTTTATTAGCTAGGTATATTTGTGGAGCAGGTCTTGAACATCTGACCTATTGGATGCTGAGTGTTTGGATTGGTGATTTGGCCAACGTTTTTGCCTACTGTTCGCTAGGGAATATACCCACCTCAGACACAGGCATAATCTGGACCCCACTGATTAAAGCAGTTAAATGGCCCTCCCACCTGATAAGTAGGATTGGTTTGAGCTTCTGATGACATTTAATATTCTTAGTCGGATATAAGAAAACTGACCATGTGACTCATCATCTTTGATTAGTGAATGAGCAGAATGAAAAATCTAAGCTGTGTAGTCAAATTGATGGAAAAGATCAGGCTACATGATTCAAAACAATAGAAGGCTCTCTGAAAGAATGCTAGCAATAATAGAACTGGTGCAGAGGTGATTTATCTGAGAACGAATAGTCAGTTTGAATGCATTAAAATAAAGTTTTATTTTTGTCTGCTAATTAAATGTAAATACATCTTCAATAAACATACTTGTTTGTCTGGGCTGTTTGATAGGGGATTTAACTAGGAAAAATCTGTTCATAAGAAAAATATTTGCAGTTTTTATTTCACAACAGATTGCAAAGTTTATACTGTAAACAGATTTTAATTACAATTTTTACTGTTGACTTCTTGGATCTTTTTTTAAATGTTATGTTCCAACAAAGTGTACATTTGGTAGTTACCAAAACAAAAATCCAAATAAATGTAATTTATTAATGAAATTTAAGAAAAAACATGGCCTTTTTGCATGTTTACACATGCCTGCAAGGGAAGCAATCCTGGTAAGAAAACAATGCTACAGATGTCTACTAAGAACAGTTGCCAATCCTGCACAACATGAAACCTGGCATTACATTTTTTAGGATCTAGTGACATGACTGGCTGGTGAATAAGAGTCAGGAGAAACTGTGCCAGGAAGGTACATCACCAAACCATGAGGATCTGACTCTTGACTTTAGTAGTCTACCGCCCAGTACAGACTGACTGTCGTGTATGTAATCAACTACAGTGATTCATCTCACTAAATTCAACATTTCTAACAAAGCTCATTTTAAAAAGATCTTTTTTCATCATGAAATCTCCATTTTGCTTATCATAGAAAGAGAGAAGAAAAAAAAATGTTATTAAAAGAAAATAATTTTAAAAAAATGTAACATTGAATTATATCAAAGTACTTTACCATTTACAGCAAGAAGTTCTAGCGTTTTCTGCTTAAAGAATTTAATAATTTTTCAAGTGAACAAATAATGATTGGAGAAAGAAAACAATGTTCAGAAATTTCCTTTGTTGAAAATCAGCAGTTTAACCATACTAAATACACTTACTTCCAAGTACAGTTATAAAATAAACTCATTCCAGACACCCAGCAGATAAGGTGTTCAGAGTATTGCAGAATCCCAAATGATGCAACCAATAAAGAAAAAACTATTAACTATTCATGCATTCAGCTGAGGACGAGATGTGCTGGTTGACTGAAAAGGTATCACATCATGCAACGGAAGACTGCACTTCAGCACAAATGTCCACTGTACTAAGGCAGCAAGCCGATTACTGCCGATACTAGAAAGGAAACTTGATTGCGTAAATCAATGAGAAAAAAACAGTTAAAAGTAAATAGATGATTTTGATGGCTACTGCATCATTTGGATATTTCCCATCACTGCATCAGTAGGTAAAAAGAACAGACTAACGAATCTCTGTTCCCATTCACCATCATTAGAATTTAGTTCTGAGGATGTGTTAAATTTTGGCAGATTACTGACATTTTGTGGACAGAACTTTCTACAAAAAAAAAAAATACTAAAAGTTTGCCAATATTTTTCAGTAATTACAAAACTGTAGACCAATAAGGGTCAGCTTAAAAACTACCTAAGTGAACTTTTTTTCCCCCCAAACCAAGGGACCCCTAGACACAAAAAACATCTCCAATCTTTGGAAAATCTTCACTAATGCACAAACACTGTTACTCCAGATTTTTATTTGAAACCAGCATTCATACACACTACATGCTAATGTCATTTCAGTTATGTGTACAGAATTTAAAAGAATTTTTATAAATTGTATAAAATACGTCTCAATACATTTGGAAAATAGGAATTCAAAAAAAAGAAAGAAGAATTCCAGCACTTTCCAAAAGTCTGACATGTCCCTTCTACCTAACACAAAAGTCAGGTTAACCTGCTCGTGACTTAGTGTTCTGATGTAAAAAAAGATTCAACAAACAATGAATGCAAATGAAGGTCTGTGCAAGCAGTTTGTGATCTGAGGCGGTCCAAAACTCAAAACGTTAACTACTGCAACAAAAAGCTGTTTTTCTAAATTTTTTTTTTTTTTTGTTACTCATAACTTGTAAAATACAATTTCTGTCTATAAACTTTCCAAATACTGAATATATGAACATTTTGTTATAACTCTAAACTTCCTAGCCAGTATTTTAGAGGCTATAGCAGCTACCAATGACTCCAGTAAGCCAGTCTTCATCAACATGTAAGCAGAATACTAACTAGCCCTGCTACTAAGTCAATTAGGAGCCTATAAATAATCTAAATCTACTTTTGTGTCCTAGATAGTCTGTCATTACAAGGGTTATATGTAAATACGATGGCACACAACAAAGGTTAAGAGTCAATGAGCACGAATCTCATTAGAGACGAGGTACACTGGTAGAATACCATATATTATTTTTCAAAGTGAAATGTACCAAAGTTAAAAATTTATAGAGACTGGAAGCAGAACAGATTAAGCTGTAGTACAGTTGGTTTTTCACTGATTAGATAAACTGTCTTCAAGCTACTAAGCTGGGAGTCCTGCCACAAGTTAATCACTGACACTGGCTTGTAGCCAAAACGTAGCAGTTTCCTATTCTAATAGATGTACCTAACCCTGCCACTACAGATGTTCTACAAAACACATGGCATAACTACCATATTTTTTCCCCTTTTACATTATAGACATAACAAAACCTGCCACAAGTGGTCTAGAAAAATTAATTTATGCATATATTGCCCAGCTACTATATAGTCTCCCTTCACATTTTCTTTAGATGTACATAACTGCTTATGGGATTTGTCGTAGCTTGGGATTATGATCAGATTTTTCTTTCCTTTTGCTGAAGTCAATTGAGGCAAATACTGCAGAAAAAATTGTCATTGACAACCTAACCAATACCATGTTTTGACCTCTCATAATTTAGAGTACCAAACTTGCCAACTGCCATTTAATAAAGCAATGGCCAGATCTCTGTCTCCACACGCACACTTCTCTTTGGAGAGAATACATAAGAGTATAATTATATCTCTCCAATTCAGTGAATAGAGTCTCAGATTTAAGAAAAAACAAAAACAAAAAAAAAACCTTTCCTACTTACTGTCTTTGTTTTAACTCTTTAACAAGCATAAGCCAAAATACAAAAATGTGATCTTTCAAGTTTCAGGAGAAGAAAAATAAACAAAAAATAGAAAACGCAAATAAAAATATGGCATTTCCACTAACACATGGAAAAGTTGCTGCCCTCCCATTTTTTCCACATTCATCCAATAAAACAAGGTCCTGTCTAGACACAAAACAAGTTGGCCAAAGGCAAATATTTAAGAAATAAAAATTCTAATCTTTAGTCTAAACAATAAATTTTTTAGAAAGTTAAAATGACTGAACAAAGTAGATACAAAAAAATTTTCAATGGTATGCATATATCTGTTTAGTATAAGCAAAACATAAGAAATTAATGACATTAATGATTAATTATGACAAACAAGCATAATCTTTGAAGACAACAGAATTTGTAAGAATTAATTGTAAATAAGGAAAAAAAAAGGATCTCCTCAATTGCTGACCAAAGCCATCATTAGATTTCACTGCGAAGACCTTACTAACAGAGAACAGCAACTATCGGATGGATCGTCTCTTTAATTTTGAAATGCCTGACAAGAGGAATAAGTAATGTGACCAAACAAACAATTACCATTCTTGCCAAGAACATATCCAAGAGGCCATTCATCTGGTTTTCTCATCTGAACTTTTCTGCACTAAAGCAGCCCAATGAACTCAGTAGAAAGCGGATAGATAAGACTTGTTTTAATAGAAGTCATTAACTTGGCACGATTAATGTATGTTCAGAGCTGTATGCTGTAGACTGAAACTAATCGTTCTCGGTATGCATGCAGTACCCGTCATCACACACAACTGTCTTCAATTTCACACTGCACGCACAAGTACCTCCAGAACCCCTATACTTTTCAGCAAATTATAACTTAAAAAAATAGAGAAAAAAAAATGTACAGCTACAAGTTTCCTGTTTTTTTAAACATTTCTTTGGAAATATGTAAATAAAGAACATTTGTTTAGGATTTGATAATACTGTGGTAAGCAGAAATCAGACATTTCACCTAAGCAATGATGCTAAAGTAACAACACCTTTGGACACTATCTGCTTGCAAATGATCGAAGCATAGCGATCTTGCACAACTGCTCCAACAGGTTGCTAAGTTACAGCAGTAATCCTCCCAACCAAAAAAAAAAAAAAAAACAACTCATTCATATCTCACTTTCAGAGAAAGGTGAAAAAAACTGCCACACTTACAGTGAATATGAGCTGGAGATTATCCCCGTAGTCACAGATCTGCCTAAGTTTCAAATACTCAGAGCCTAATGAAGATGAACCTTATCAGGTAAAATTAAATAAACAATAAGACAGATCTCTTAAATTTTTAAAAAACCCAGAAAAGAATTGATATCGTAGTTATTATCAAACCTGGTATAAAATACAAGTTAAACATTTAACAGATTATTCCGCTGTTTTTTTAAATATCTATGTTTGTGTTGATAATACTTCACAGTATGGTGCTCTGCAATGATGATTCTAAGATAGAAAACAAGGAGAATACACACTATATCTGAACAATTTATATCAACATTTATAATTCTAAAAGTTGATAAATGATAAACACACTAATTTCCTGGCTTACCAAGAATAAAACCATTCATAAAAACAAAATGGCCTCATGCAACCAACCCAGATTTGACCCATATTTTAAGTATTAGTTTTTTTTAACTTAAAAGAAAACTAACAGTGAGATTCTTGATTTATCTCCCACAACAGTGGGACCGGTTATACGGGGATAAACCACAATAAGTTATGGAAAAATTTGATTCTGTCTAACAGATTACAATGGTATTTCACTTGTCTCGTCTTATCAGAAAATTTTAACCTAAAACGCTGTACTTACTTACCTAAACTCTGCAGTAGCCTGAAACGATTCCTGTTCTGTAATAGAGAACACGCACAAAAATCCTTCCCCACTCCGGAAATAATTGTCCCGTATAGCTGCATAGTCCTCCTGGCCTGCAGTATCTAAAATATCTATTTGTACTTCCTCTCCATCTAACACCACCTTCTTTCGATACGAGTCTGCTTTAGTTGGTTCATAGTCTTCAACAAACTGAAAGACAAAGCAAAACAAAACAACACACAGCCATATCGTTATAAATCCAAAGAGAAAACAAAACAAACAAACATGTACACTAACTTGGACCAAGTAACAATCAGAGCATCATTAAAAGGTTTTTAAGACTACCAGGCTCTGTCCACTGCACTCAAATGGACTGAAATTAAAATATCTAGTAAATAAATTTAAGCCTGAAAATACTAATTAGTAAATAGGAGTCTTTTTCATGCCTGACAACAGTTGATAACTACAAAAACCCAGCCACATCATCTTTGAAGATGTGGCACAAGGGAGGCTAGCTTGTTGACAGACAGTAGCCAGCCACCTCACAGCATCACAAGGCCACCCTGGTTACTTCCACAGCTGCTGCTCTTCAGGCAGCTGACACAAGGCACTGTTGTATTGCCTCACTTCTGTGTGGTAGGATGATATTCAAAACCACAAGAAAGATGCTGCTGATGATGTATTTCTTGTCACTTACCTCATCATACATGAACTGCAATGTCAGAGCAGACTTGCCCACTCCTCCACTCCCAACCATGATAACTTTATGAATGACAGCTGGCTGCTGCGTCTTGGCCTTTGACATGGTTGTGTACTGCTGCTGCCTGCTAGATCTCCAACACCTGAAACAGAAAAGGATAAATATGGTTATCATTCTGATTACCATCCTCATACTTTAAAAAAAAAAAAAAATCTAGATAAGATGGACATTATCATATTTCTTCACTTCACATAAAATAAAAGCTTACCTCACTTTGCATCTATATATCAAGTGTCTGATCTATAAAAGAGGCTGAGAGAGACTGCAGGCTTGATTCACAGATAGTATTCTGTAGCCCATTCCAGTTATTACAACTGGCTTAGCTCTTCTCTCTAAACCCTGCTTGTGACCACCATCATATACTAGAGATGGCTCAGGGAAGGCCAGGCTGAGGGGTTAACAGAAAACATGTAATCACCAGATCAGTTTGGAAAATTTCTTCTTAAAAGCCCCTTGTAAGTAACTAACAACTCATTCCAATGCCTATTAAGATTATGGGGCTGTAAAATAATACAACCCACCTTCAGATCCAATTTGGTTTGGTTTAAATTCTAAGGTAGCCTCTTTTTTTTTTTTTTTCAAGAATGAGGTCATTAGAGACCAACAGTAAAAGTGTGTTGTGGTACTTTTCGACTAATGTATGGCAGCTGTTGGAAGAGTGAGGTTCTCTATCAACCTTATCCATACAAAAATATAGACAATAAGTCTATTGCTGCTTTAGAGTATTTCTTTCACATTCAATAAAAAAATTAATGTTAAACTTAAACCCAGAATTTGCATAAGAGATGAGCATAGCTCTGAGGCTTCAATAGTTTGACATGCTAATGCATGACAGCCTGAGCCAACTCAATGGACTTGTTTGTAAACAGTTTTGTTTGATTTTATTTTTTAATGACTTTTAATTTTTTTAAAAGTTACAGTAGTAATGAGATGTATTTCTTAAGATAGAATTCTTAGTTTAGTAGCATCAAGAGGCAAGTAGTCATTATGCTCGTGCCAAGGCCAACAGGAAGAAAAATTGCCCAAATTAATTTAAACAGTCTCTGTTTACCATATACCAGTAATTTATTCCATTTATTAACATTTTCATCATTTGGAGGAAAAAAAAATTCATATATAACTATGATGAAATTGTTGCTAATTTATAATTATGTTGCCTCGTATTATAACTGCAAACTGGCAAAAATTTTATGTATGGTATAAATCCTTAGTTCATCCACATCTTGAATATACTGTGCAGGCGTGGAATCTTTATTTGAGAAAAGATACTCATTTATGAGAGAGAATTCAGAAAATCTGCCAGAATGTTTCCATATCTTGAGTATTTAGTTAACGCCCAAAAATTGGAAACATCAGATGCACCAGATTTGAATTTTAGATATTTAAAAGTCTATGGAGGCATAAAATATTTTTTGGCTATTGAAAATTACACAAATATTTTATTCTTTTAGCTATCCTTGAATTATTGAGAGAGAAATTATTTAAAATATGCCTTCTGTAATCCAAAATGTGACAATTTAGCAGGGAGACACCAAGAAACAAGCTGTGCGACTCTCTCTTGATATGGGGAATTTTAAGTAGTAGGATTTCTCTAAAACTGCTACTACTGTGTATATCTAGCTATTTTCCCTTTTCTTCTTTAAATAAAGAATAACTTTAGGTTGTTAAAAATTACATTTTGATTATAAACACAGCTCAAAACAGGATATTTAATTGAATAAATGAATTAGCTGTTTAGTTTGACATACAGTAAAGCTGACTTCTTTGCAATATTTGACAAAGAGGTGGTTAGGCATAAATCTGGTTTTCTTGATTAGTTAGCATTTTAAACTCAGGGTTTTTCTGTATGCTATTGTCTTCAAAGTTACTGTTACCAGTACATTTTTCAACCAACCAAACAGGTAAAAATCTTTTTTTTTTGTAAAGAAATAGAGTCAAGAACAAAAAAAATAAAATTAGTCCATGGCTGTTACAATCAATGTTGCAACTTACTACAATGTAGTTATCTATCAAACTTTAGCTTGTGTTCCCAGAAATAACTGCCTTTTTCATCAACCCTAATGCTCCACTCGAGGCAACTCGAGTCACTGTTGCATTCATTAGAATAATTTGATTCTTTCAGAGTGCTCAAAATACTAAAGGTAATATTGCTTCTGAATAATGGATCCCATGAAATCATCACATCTTGAACCGGAAGTTCATTCTACTGGGAGAATCTCTGAAAAGCAATGCTTTCAAGTTAGACTAATTTATGCTAATTACTGTTATTTAAATAAAATTTACTAAAGATATGTAAATATGGGTATTAAACTAATTATCCTGTTAAAAGATGTCATCGTAGAACTTTATGATGAAAGACATTTTCTCCGCTATCCATAATTGCAAAAATGGTTAAGATTCCGACATGGCTAGATATCAGAAAACATTCAGTAATAGAACTGTTAATAGGAAGAACAAATTACTGGCAAGTGTGGGTAGTAGTGATACTATCAATCAGTTTTTTTAAAAAAAAAAAAAAAAAACAACATTAATGGCAAGTTCCCTTTCCTAGGAACCCTTGTATAAGCTATGGTACTACTATTGCATTAGCCTCTTTTTTTTCTTTTTTATTAACTGTTTATCCTGAGCATAAACTGTAGACTGGTGGATATTAAAAGTTATTGCTCTGATTAAAATAAAGTCCAAAGATTTGTGACATTAACATTCACCAAAGGAGGAAAGTTTAAAAAAAAAAAATTGAAGGAGCTTCAAGCTAGAAACTTTTTAAAAAAACAAGGAACTAGTCTGAGATATTTTTTTTTTCAGTGGGTGCCAGAAATAGTTATCAAAACTGATCAACAGACTGAATAGAATGCAGCATAAAGGACATTACCAGACAAGGTTCTCTCTTCCCAAAACACAGGAATGGCTATCCATGATGGCGAGCCAGGGCTATGTGGTTTAGCAACAAAATCATCATCTGTAAGGCCCTTAATTTAATTCTCATCTGAACAAGCTCCCTGGGTAATTAGTAGGGTTGGCACCAAGCTCAAATCAGCCAGAGATAGATTGACCCACTGACTAACACAGGATTATTAATTCCAAAGTTCCACTCAAAGCAGGTTGCTTTTTTTTTTAACAGTTAGTGCACAAAGGATCACATGCACAATGCAGAAATTTAAAGATGTTAAACTAATCTCCCACAGTCTTATTTTCAATCGTATCTATTACAGGACATTTTTGCAATTTTTCTTTCTAGCAATAGGTACAACTAAGCTTCCCATTAAAAACGAAAAAAAAAAAAGAAAAAAGTTTAAAGTAAAGTTGCAAAAGAACGTTGACTTAAATCTAAGCTCAGCATTCGTTCAATACAGATAGCTTTACAATTTTAAAACCCATCTTACATACATATTTCTGTCTGTCACAAAGAAAAGCACAAAAACAAAAAAAAAGCCAATTTTCAAAGATCAAACCTTATAAGCAGTTCAGCAGTATTTTAACTGATTAGCTATTCGGAAATTTAAAACTCTAAATGTGTTTTAATGGGAGGCTCCGGCTATAACCCATCTCTATGGACTGGTACCAGGATTTGTATTATTTGTAAGTAAAACGGTCTTTTTTCTTTGTGTTTCACTTAAGATTCCTCATTTTAACAACCAAGAACAAAAACACCAATTGATCTCACTGGTAAAATACTTGAGATTTTTAATCACAAGGCCAAAACACACTGCTGAGTTTCACTGATCAGTTAGTAGGATAAGTTAACCTTAGATATAATCCCAACAGAAACTTAATTACTAAATCTCCACATTTGGCCACTTCTGACAAACTGCCAAAAGCATGTCAGAATTTTTTCAGATGCTTTACAAAGGCGACAACACTACCAAAATTTCAGAACTGTACCAGCAATCTTCAATTAACCTTTATCCACTTGCTATTTCTGTACCAAGGTATTTGCTTTTCACAAGGTGAGGATAATTTGACCTTCCTCCCCCATCACTATCAGTATAAATACAACAAACAAATGAAGCTAGTGCAGCCATCACCAGGGCTCGAGTGTTTGGCGGGGGGTGGGGTATAATGGTATAGTTATTCTATTTTGCAGTAGCTTCAGTGGATGCAAATATTTTTTGGAATGTTCAAATGGCTTGGAGCTGGTCCTAACTCTTCGACCTGCTGTCCCAGTGGCAAAGTTGGCTAGAATAATGGTTGCATTAGGGCAGCCAAAAACTTACGAGAACAAAGGGTTGGGTTCAAGACCAGCTCACGCGTTTTTTTGGATAGTTTAAATAACAACACTGCAAACATGTGATGCAAAAACATTCTCACCCCCATGGAAAATGAGAGAAAGTTTATTGAAATAATTTGAAAGATTATAAAATTGTAATTTTTGATAATTGAAAAAAAAAATTAATGTTGCAATTATTCTTCAAAAGGGTACTTCATTTACTTACCTTGATGCAACTTCAGTCAACTGTTTCCACCTGATTCACCAAGAATGAAATACAGTAAATCAACTCAGATTGAATATTACTAAGATATCCAGAGCAGTAGTACAATCATGAACATATGATTGGTAAGTATGCAACATGAGTAGTAATTAGGATACTGATGTTAAGGATAAGTAGATGGAGTAGATATTTTCCTGCTAAGTGTTGAGGAGGACAGACTTTGCTCCTTTAGTTATTACCAAAACACTGAACGAAGTCTGGTTTACTCTTTATCGTAATACTGCTTTTCTTCCGCCCCAATCTTCATACCTAGAATTTACGCATTTCCTGTCCATGAAAAAAAAATTCTAATATTTAGGAATAAACTGTTTGTGTGTGGAATGCATGTATTAATCAGATGGTTACTGCTCCCTCAGTTACTATGATCTAACCACCGATCTACATCTAGTGGCTGGTAATTGTCTCGAGTCCATACCATGCAGAATGTGAGACTACACAAGTTTTACAGATGAAGAGATATAGACCCCAACTATAAATTACTGATCTACAAATAAATTTTAGCTTGTATCAGCATACACAAGTATCATTTCAAGGAAAAGCAGAAATATTAGGACAATTATTTTATAGTGGTTTTAAAATCCACAGGCATATGTGAACAACCTTATCCACACCTATTACAATCTAAAACAATAAAAACATACCAATCCAAAAAAAAAAGGAGTATAATATATATATTTTTAAAAAATTAAAATGCTAATATAAATACAATTTTAATTATGGCTTAATAAATTGTAAATCATATGAAAGATCTAATTTACTCAAACATTTTTCAATTACCAAATGCTTTTAAGTGATTCAACTATTTAAATCCATGGCTCAAAACATCTGTAGAAGCCAAGTATCTATTTACACTACTTCTGTGAGGAGGAGAGGACGGAACAGTTTTATATTTACTTTGTGTATTTACTGTGATAAACATCTGCTTAAAACCAAATCAAGAGATCTATCAACATATCAAAGCATGTTTAACTGTCAATATAGAGAACTACTGAAGTAAAATATCAGACAAAAATTCTACAAGTTCAAACATTACCTACGTCTCTGCATTTATCAAGTGAGGCTTATTAGGAAATGTGTGGAGAAGAGAAAAATAAACAATTTGTCATCTTGCAGCTAGGCCCAAATGGTAGTTAGTTGATAGTAAAATTTGAAATGTACTGGCTAAACATTCTTATATATGACTAATGGTTCCTTCCATAACAGTTTAATACCCATAAACTAAAAAAAACAAAAAAAAAAAAACTCACCAGTAGCCACTCTGATAATAACTGGTAATTTTTTATTTCACAATGTGTTTAGTTTTCAAGGCTATAAATAGGAATGACCTCGCCACCGTGATAGTTAGCCATGAAAATGATTCACCCCTGCTATAAAAGATTTGACTAATAACCAAGTATGTAAGATAAACGATTACCAGTGTTTAGTAACTTATCCCTACTTTGTGAATATCAGATGTCCAAAATAAACAATTGTATTTCTAAAGGAACAAGAAATACTTTAAAATTTGGTTAGGGTCATACGGTTCTGTCTTCATTTGGAGTATTGTAATACTAATTTGAAATTAAATCAAATCAAAAGACAATTAATATCATCTAGATTCCATTCAGTTAATGTAAACCCTGACAGTGCTTCTCTGCCAATAAAGTCTACTACTTTTAAGTTAATGAACCATATATTCTTGCTTAACTAAAGACCTTTTATCAAGGCTGCCTTAGAAAAAAAGGGCAAAACATTCTACCCAAGGACCAAGAAGTCTTTCAACTTAAATAAAACCATCACTACGCTTAGCTACCTATAAAGCATCTTGTCCAATACAATTTTAAAAAATCTAAAGGTTTTGTTACACTGAACTGCCCCAGACAGACAAATGTTTCATGTATTCACAACTGCTGCTGCAACACCCTTTTACAGATGTCCAGCCTACTATGGCAACTATAAAATCTTAACTTGAAAACCCTTGTAAACCCAACACCCTGCAATAAAACGAAACAAACAAAAAAGGAGCAATGAAATCTTATCTACCTACCTACTTTTTGAAGTTTAAAATATCAGCAAGATCCCTATACAATCAGGATGAGAGAATACAAAGTTATCTTTCTTTTGCTGATTGTTATTTCAAGATGTCTTCATTAACTGAATATCATCAAGTTTAGAACTTTAAAAGCTCAGAACACACAAGAGAGTTCCAGAAAGAAAAAAAAAAACAACCAGAAACATTTAAACCATCTCTACTAACTTAAAACGCAATTTTCTGCCACCTTAAGCATTTGAATGATGTTCTTATATTTACATGTTCACAGTAACCTCCAATCTGTCGAGAAGTTTTGAATGTAAGCTTCCTCATCTATTGTATCGTTAGTTTTCCTATAACTGATGTTGCTGAGTTAAACGGGATATCTCTGGAACATTCCTCAGTAATGGGTCCTATTTTGTTTCTCCTCATCCTTTATATTTTTAAACAAATCACTCTTTCTCTCTCACACACAGAAAGTTGGCAAACCTTTTGTAAAACAAATGCACCACAAGAATGTTAGCTGCCAGGGAATCTTCTCAGCTGCTAAGTATCATGTGGAATCTTTTTACTTCATGGTTTCTAGTGAGTTATTGGGTAAGTAAATAAGATTACTGTTTTAAAAAGTCAATTCCAGGCAAGCAAATCATATCATACCCAGTTTCTACATTTAATTAAATGAAAGTAAAATGGATATAAATCAATTAGAAATAATCCTGATAAGCTGTTTTGGCTTAATAATCACTTGTTTTCCACTGTTTACCTCAGAATTGTCTATAAAAGCAATTAATTCTATCTAACAAGAAGCTAAATAGCAAAAGGGAGATAACTATTTGGTTTTAAAACAGTTTATTATCATTGATATTAATGTTTTTATTATCTGTATTAGTTCCTTTCCTTGACAACTTGTAACTAATGAAACAAGAATGATACCAACTTATGTGGAAACCAAAACATGGGCTCCACTTTAATTCCAACCCATATATGAATGAACCTCATAATTGTGACAATCATAGTCCACATCAACTCATCACCAAAAAATATGGTATACTTACCGTGAAAGACAGCACTAACTCTATAAACAAATATTATAATGTATGATTTGGTTGATTTTTTTTTTTCCAAAATGCAAGAAAAACAATTTCTTCTCTCATCTAAATGACAGATTTTAACTTGGGGAAGAAACCAATAGGTTCCCACACTTTCAAATTCTGGTTTCTTTTCTCCCCTCCAAGATTAGACAAGATCAAGATTTAGTACAGTGGGGGACAGCTGATCAGTGCTCATTTATGCAAATGTGAAACTCCAGACATGGAAAAGCCCAGACTTTTTTCACTGAACCCGATTTAAAAAAAAAAAAAAAAAAACAACCTTCAGTAAGTGGATTAAACAATAATCCAGAAGACTTAGTCATGCAAATTTTTGCATGACTATCTCATTACAAGCCAAGACAAGATTGGAAATGACAACAACAAAAGATATTACAAGTTTTAAAACTTATAAATAGTTTTAGGAGAAGTAGGTGCAGAAAAGGTGCTCCAATTTCAAATACACGAAAATTTTTATCAGGTTTACTTCTTGGTTGAGCTTGTGATGACGTTAATGAGGACAAACTGTGCAATGTTTGCACGTGCACAGGATGAGTTGAAACATTTTTTTTTTTGCATTCTACATTTTTCCTTAGTAATAATAGCATACTGACTACATTATCAGTCAGATTAACAAGCCAAAGGCTAAAATAATTCTAATGACAAGCGTGTAAGCAGTCACCTTTTAGTGTCAAATAAAAAGCCATGAACAAACGTCTAAAAGCTGCTCAATGATCATGGCAGCCCAATTTTGCAAATTGGAGGGGGCTATTTCCAAAATCTCAGCATCGGTTTGATAGCCCAATTCTCATATGCGCGCACAAGCTGTCTGGGTTTTGCTGGTGACTATCTAACTTGGAAATAAATCTATTAAAAAAAAAACACTTGACCATGTACAATTATTTTTTTTTTCTTTTTTTTTTTAAATTATCCATGTTTGAGTCAGTCAGTTTTTTTTACTTGCTGAAAACAAAAACCAAATAAATCTCAGTAGCAGCATCAAAACTCAACGATCCTTAGTGGCAAAACTAGCAACTTTGGGTGTCTTCAAACAACTGCACCCGTAAAAAATATACCACCAAGTGCAGAATTTTGGCAGTATCGCTCCTGACAAGGAGGTAAATGGTATATCGATTTTTTATTTTGCTAGATGCCAGCAAACACCAATACTTTTAAGAGTATTTTAATTCATTATTTGTTCTTAAATAGTTGATGTAACAGATGTAAAAGTATTAATGAAAGTTTCCATTTGTAGTTGATGACCAATAACAATTTAAGTTTTAATTCTCAGTCTCACAAAATCTAAGTTTTTTTGTATATAAGTTAAATTAATTAATTTATAATTTTGTGGGGGTGTTAAAATGTTTTTTTTTATAAGTGTTCAAAAAAAAAATGTTTTTTTGTTGTTGGAGAAAATTATTTTCGTTAATTGCGTGATTAAATTTAACAAAAAACAAAAAGTGTGATCATTTGTTATATTGGTACCTTACAACTAAAAAAACATTTTGTGTGAGAAGTTGTGCACCAGTCTTATAGCCTAAACCCTGCTCTCACACTGGCTCAACCTCAGTGTGAGTGTGCTGCTTCAGGCTACCAACTACTTTGCCCGCTGTGGCAGCTGCCACACTGGCCGTTGTCTGGTCTACATCCAGGGGTTTCCTGTACTGTCAGATGTGGGAGGAAACTAACATACCGGTTGGTGAAGAGCAAGAAGAAACTGTGCCAAATTGAGCCACCCAATCCAGAGCTTTAAATCATACTGTAGCTAGACATCCGACTGGTTTTTAACTGGCAAGCAATAAAAACAAACAAGTAAAATCAACCCGGGTGTCTGAGTTTGTACAGAGCTGAAAACCACCAAAAGTGAAGGAAACTTTTCCCAAAAAAAAAAAAAAAAAAATTTTCAGTTCAAGAACTGAGGGAACTTTTACAAAACTAATCACTCCTTTTTCTTTGTTATACCTTCAAAGAATAAGCCAATGAGAAACTACCTAGATATCTAAAAAATAATCAGCCAACACTAGTTTAATCTTTTTAGAACCATTGTCAGTTTTTCCTCAATCAGTACATAAATGCATTGTCATGGAAATCAGTGAAAACTGAATTATTAAAATACCCATACACAAACTGGATTTACTAGTAAACAAGTATATGCATATATACGTTTATTTCTGAACTTTGGTCATAAGATTCTTCATCAGTATACATTCTGTGTACAGCGTATAATTTTAGTGGCATTACCAGATTTAATTTAAGGTAGAAATTGACAAATGATATAGAATTTGCTACAAATATAAACTTTAAAAAAAAAGGTTTTTGAAGATAACAACTGAAGGACGTTTTCTGATAAATAAAAAGGTATATAGATATAATTGTCAAAATCTAGCTATTAAAAAGTCAGTCTAGGAAAAAAAGGAATTTGCTATAAACACCTACAAGTGTTCAGTGTTGTGTGGTAAATAGTTGGAATTTTCAATAGCAACAGAATACTGCATTTTTTAAAAAAGAAGAAAAATTGGTTTCATTAAAATTATAGTTTTTCAAAGGAATAATAATTTAAACATTTTTTTTAAAATATCGGTTACACGTGACCCAGATGTAGTAATTTCCCTTGATAGCAAGGTTTCTCTTTAAATTAAAACTGATAATTTTAAAATTTTCCATTTTTGTGTTCTATCCCATCAAGTAATGACTCTACAACCAGGTCCATATGTAAACACATTCAATCTTCAGATTATTTCTAATAACATTATAAAAGAAAACTTCTTTTAATTGTTGCATTAATGGTAATGAATGAATAAGCAGTATCAAAAGGTCACTACATCCAGATTCACACACAGGCCCCAACAACACATTTCTCGAAAGTTTATCACTGTTACTTTGATAAAATTAAATATAATTTCAGTGAAAGCAATTTAATCTCAACGATTCAACCCATTAAGGTGTTTAAGCTTAAATCTAATGAGAAATGTCAGCTTATATAAACTGGTCCACTGAGGCAAAGCATAGCATATTATTCCTTACATAACAAGAAGTTAAAAATAAAGCATTACAACTATAATGGGCCCACTGGGAGGCATCCCGTTGTTTTCTTTCCTTATCAGACTTAAAATGATGATACAATAAAGAAAATCAACAAAACACTGAGCCCTTTGTTGTGGTAATTTTACTTGGATATCATTCAATCACATCGGTAGTAGCAAACTATTTATCATCTAAAGTCTTGGCACAAATATAAAGCATTGATTCTTATTGCAATCGTCAACTGCTCCCCCACCCAAATTCCACATTTGCTTACTCTTCTATCTTTCTGGACTTCACACAACAGTTTAACCCATTTAATTTTAAAAGAAACAAAGTCAACAATGGCATCATGCTAAGATGACATTGACTATTTCCTCTCAAGCTAACAGTGGGAGAAGAAAGGGATGGTAGAATGAATCAAATGTACACTATCAAAAAACAGTCCACACCAATAAAATAAACAACTTGGAATAGTTTTACATATTTGCATTTCTGCTCTTATTCTAGAGCGTTTGCTGATACCAAAGAAACTAAAGGCATTTTGTTTTATTAATCTTATCTCATCTTTGCAATGCAAACTCTGCTAACAAATTAGTATACTATTAAAACAGAGGCAGGCACCAAGCCATCAGAGCTTTTCTGTTCAAAGTCCTCCACCCACTTATTTATCCTTCTTAATACCAACATTAAACAAAGCTCCATATCTTTGTCAATGAGCTTACTACTGATAATTATTCTAGTTCTAACTTTTTATTCAATGTAATTTCAACATGAAGAGAAGAAAATCATCTTTTTATTCTTTCCTTGCACAGTCCCTTTCTTTGGCATTTATAAACATGCCCATTTTTTAACCTTAAAATTTAAGTCATGTTTCCTTCTCATCAGACTTTAGATTAAAATATTTAATATGAATCTAGTTTTAAAAAGTTGATAATCCTTATCTGGTCAACAGGTATCTAATGACAACATACAATGATGCACTTTAACAATCAAGTGTAAAAGCTTCCAATAGATCTCAATTTGAATTTGTTCTTACCATCCATATTTGATTTCTTCGTTACTGATATTACTTTCTTACTCTACCATGTTATAAGTTGATTTTTTTCTCACATGCCAAGCAGGCATCTTTTATAAACTAGGATACTGAATATCAATTAAAAAAATTAACCCTTTCATCTTGTTTTCTGATGCTATTTAATTATCAGAAAACAATTCCCCTTCGATAATAGTTGTATTTCTGATTGCTGAAAAGATGCAAAAAGATCTTTCGCATATGCTGTACTATGAACGAGGTAGTGCATGTTGCTCAGATGTTTACACTACCAAAGATTCTAAATAATTTTACATTCCAAAAAAAGCACTAATTTAAAGCCACCAACAAATTGAGGAAAGCCTTTATCGTAAAATTGGCAATGACAAGAGACTAGAAATTAGAGTGACAGTGTCAGTTCTGATTCAAGTAAAAAAAAAAAAAAACTCTTAATTAAAATCATGTTAATCCTTCAATAAAGGTTTAATGATGATAAAAATAAATTTTACAGCTTAATGTGTATGAATGAATTTTAAGTGGTTATAAATATTTCCTGTTATAAGACAAATATTTCACAAATGCATGTTCTCAAATTCTTAAGATTTTCCATATCATATAAAAAATAAGCAGGAATAAAACCATAATTGTGCTTGTGCACAAATCGTATCAAATGGAATCTTCTATATATAGGCTCATCCAAAACATTTTAATCTTTTTACTTTGATAAAGCTGAATATATTTTCAGAGGTTGAACAATCATTTTCCTCTTTCTTTAATTAGAAACTTATTTTCTTCTGGACTTTTATTTTAGTAAGAGCTCTATTTAGTTACCAAATGTGAGTTACTTCACCCAGGGGCATGCTAATAGGGGGCTCAGGGGCGTCCGCCCGGGCGGCACGTTTTGGGGGGGCGGCATTTTTGGTCCGAGTGCGCGTTTGTCAAATTTAGTTCAGGACAGTATGTTACATATATAATGTATTTTTTCGTTCTATTTTTCCAGATATTATTTTTTTCATTTTTTCGTTCAATTTTAAAGTTTTTTGAAAGGAAGAAAGTTTGTCTAAATTTGCTGTAAAAGATTGCTCACTTGAAGTGAGTCACTTCTAAGGAATTTGAATTGAAGATCAATATTTTCTCATATATAGTTGATAATTTTATTTTCTAATAGGACTTTTTTTGCAATAAATAAATAAATAAAAAATTTTTTTTTGGATTTTTGAAAATTCTACGTTATTTAGAGGGCGGCAAATTCTACGACCGCCCCGGGCGGCACAAACGTAGCTACGCCCCTGACTTCACCAGAATATTTTTTTTACAATTTAAAAAAATGGTTTTCTAAATTGCAAACTTAAAAATTGCTTTCAAAAAACAGATGGTGCATAAGTAATAAATTCCGAACAGTAATGGCTGACAAGTTCCTATTCATATAATTTGACATTTCTTCATACTTAAGTATATCTCTAATGAAAGGTTTCAGATTAAGTTAGTCAACACTACAATCTATCATATGATCAATAATGAAAAAAAAATTTTTTTTCCTAAAGTAAATGAGTTAATCAAACTTTCATTTTAAAATAGTTTAAAATCTATTTCAACAACATCACTACTATTCTTAACACAGACATTCAAGAAAAGGACTGACAATTCTTTCCTAAGTCTATTCTCACTGTACCAGACCTGGAACCTAAATCCGACAATATTCTTCTAATCTTTAATTCTCTTGTTAGCATTAATTTTACAAGTTTTTTTTTGTTTGTTGTTAATAGCTTTTCCTTAATTATCTTTTGAATAACTTCAAGTTTCAGGACAAATCAATTGACAAACAACACCACTCGTCATAGATGGTTGATGATAGACATTACATTTTCTAAAATCAGTATCTAAAAAAATTCCATAAATTACTTCTAAAAAAAAAAAACTAACTAACTAAAGGCTAAAACCAGAATTAAAAAGTAATGCAAGACGGTTAAAATCATTTTAGAAAAAAATAGAGGGGGCGATCAAATACCCGCGACTCTTATCTTTGATAACACAGGCACAGAATCCATTGAATCTAATCAAAGACTGAATGCGCCCAGCATCCAAACAAACTTTCTCACTAAATACTAAAACAACAAACTCGCTATATCTGTACTGTACCCCTAATTCCAGATAAAGTCTATGAAAATTTCGTTAGCATAAAACGACTCTCCCACCTCAAAAAAAGAGGAGGAGGAGGAGGAGGTGGTGGTAGGGTAGGAGCAAGTCTTTTTCTAAAAATGCCCTCCCAAGGCTCCATCAGTTGAGAAGAACCTGATCTTTGTCACGTCAAAGACAGAGCCCCGCCCACAACCATTAGGGGAAGTGTCAGCCACCAAAAGTATGAAAATTCCGCAACATTTACCTGGCTCAGCTTGGTGGTGGGTAGGGGAGGGGGGGGAAGGGTCGGATAGCACAATGACTAGTCTTGTTACAAATTATTACTTTGGGGTTTTTTTTAAAAAAAAACCCCAATCACGTGACACACCACACACACACACACACACACACTTTTATATAGGCTGCAGATATTAGGGTTAACAGTTTTAAAATAGCAGTTTTTTTTTTTTTTGTTTTTTTTTAAGTAGGGGGTGAACGATTGACACAAAAAGGGAATTCCAAATTCACGGGCCTCTCAATCCCTAAAAGTTATTCGAATAGAAACAAACAGACTCGTGTCAAATTCTTCTTTCATCACACAGTAAAAAATAAAGAAAAAAACAGAGAGATATCAGCTTTCAGAAATTAAGGGCCCAGCACCAGAAAGAAACGCTGTCTTATAAATTTATTTAATTTTGGGCCCCCAACCAGACCAGGAAACTAGACGAGTTTTCACTATAATATACAACACGAAGGGGGGGTTCCTGTCTGTCTGTCTGTCTGTCTGTCACCTCTCAACAAACGAATTTAGCTTCGTCTCTTGGAAAAAGCTCGGGCCAACGTTCGAAGGGTGGGTGGGTAGCGTCCCCCCACCCCCCCGTCTCGGCATGTTTATAGACCTTAAGTAAATATTAAGACTAAGCCGCCTTAAATCGCAGGATATGTCCGGGGGGGTGGGGTGGCTGCTCAGAACCCGAGGAGTCTGAGTCTCCTCCATCACCACACCCATCCGACAAAAAAAAAAAAAAAACCTCGGCTGAATGGAACGGCGGCTCCCTGGCCCCGCCAGTGGGCACACAGCTCGGAGATTCAGTAGTCGGGTCAGTAAGGAGGAAAGGAAAGGAAAGGAACAGGGGTGCGAGCGAAGAGGCGTCCAGCGGGGGGTGGGGGACGGACACAAGACACCGGCCGCCGCTGGTCTCTCCAGCTGCCTGTCACCTCGGATCGCGCCGGCTCTCCCGAAACCCCAACTCCGCTGTCACCCAGCCGGGCACTAAGAAAGAAAAAGGGGGGGGGAGGGAGGGAAGCGAAGAGAAAACTCACTCGAAGCCTCCGCGGTGTCTCGATCAGCCTTTAGACGGTGTGTACACTTCCTTCCCCCGATCAGATTCATTTAAAACATACTCGGCTCTGGCAATGGCGATAGCGCGCGGTGCGTTGTGGGTGATGACGTCACGTCCCGCTACCAATCTCCTCCCCCTCCCCCCACGCACACACACACAACAGCAGCAGACGAATATAGCGGCTTCAAAAGCTCTCGGCCCCATAGCATTTGTTACCATCACCATCATCATTATTATTATTATTATTACTACTACTCTGCTGGTAACGATACACAGCGTCTGCTGGACGTGAGGACTAGAGGAGGGGGGGCGGCCCAGCTAAACGATCGGTTCAAGTCCCCCTCCCCGGTTGTTCAAAAGAAACGGGGACCCGGGTCCGTTACTGGGTGAGGGTTCGATATATGAGCGGTGAGCCAGTCGCGATTGGCTCAGGAATACGCTTATAAAACGAGAAAATGTAGGTCTGGGTCACCGAAATCAAGGTAAATCGGCCACGAGGGGGGGGGGGGAGGAGGCACCCACAGTAAAAACCGGGCGTCTTTGATGTGGCGCTGACCCCACCCCCGCCCCTCCATCCTAACGAAAAAGGGATGTTAGACCTGATTAATTGGCGTCTCCGTTACCCGGCGCCTTATAGCGGGAGGGGGCCCCTAAGGAAAAAGAGAAGGTTTGCCTGCCATTCCAGGGTCTGACAGCCGGCATCATATGCGAAGCAGCAGGCGGCGATGCAGTGATGAAGAAAAGAGCGAGGAAGAGTCGGAGTAGAGGAGAGTCGGGTCCAGGGATGGATGGGATAACCGGCGCCAGCTGGCAGCTGCTACTTACGGCGTTATTGATGAAAGGTTCATGTCGCTAATGTATATCTGGCATCCACACTGGAACTATGTACAACAATTGCATAATGTCTCTTCATAATTAGCTGACAGTTGCATTATGGGAGAGGAAAAATCGATTTGATTTGTGAGAGAGAGAGAGAGAGATCAAAGCTTCACAGAGATCATACATGGCGAAGTGGAGTACTAACATAAAACAGATTTAGGGTTGAGTCATTCGAGGGAGGATGCGGACCCGCCCCGAATGAAGACGCACAATCAATGCGACTGCTCTGCGGGTCGTGTGTTTAGAAAAGGGAGAAGAAGAATAAAAGAAGTCGGATGGAGCTCGCTCGCTTCAGGGATATTCCTCGCGAGGCCATCGCCGGTGAGAGGAGGAGGAACCGACGGAAGGATGTGGGGCTCCGAGACCCCCAACAAACTGCGAGCCACGGGCCCTGCGTGACCTACCCCGCGTCACCCGTGCAGTTAGAATGTGCAGGGATGCGGAAGTACTCAGGTGACGCGGACATCGATCAACGAAATAGGTAGATAAATAGTGTGGTTCCGGCTTTGGAGTGGAGTTCGTACTCCCGCACCCACCGGCCACGAAAGAACAAGCATCGCCTCCTGATCGTTTTCGAAAGCTAAATCAGTCTGTTCTGACCCGTAAAACCTCTCCATTCCCCTACCATTCGAACGTCCCCACCATCACAAACCACAAACATCAGCCAACCGTGAAGTCTTTAAAAAAAAAGAAGAAGAAGAAGAAGAAAAGTTACAACGGCGCGGGATCTGTCTACAGAAAGTTCTAATCCGCCATTTATCACCGGCGCTCTGGGGAATAGATAATCAGCAACTCTGCTAAAACAATCGTGGCTGAGTTTTCGGCTCTGTTCACCGGCAAATGGCGAAGACCCCTTCGACGTTCCCGCCAACCAGCGCACTGGCAAACTAATAGAGAAAGAAAGTGCTCGAGCATAGAGGCGGATCCACTACTGCCTGTGGACCTTAAGTGGGTAGAGGATGCGGTCTGGCAGCCAGTTCCATTCCGAATCACCGCAAAACATGGAAGAACACAATCTTTAATAAAACGGTCGTGACCGGTATGGAAAAGTGGCGGGGAGGGTATTTCATATGGCAGCCACGATTTAATTACCTAGAGAAAGCTGGCAGATTCTCAACATCTGCCGTTGCTTCACCCCGCACCACTTTAAAAAAAAAAAACAGAAGAAGACAGGAGCTGATTTGATTTAAAGTCTTCGTAAAATGGCCCATTAGTTATGCGGCAGAACGGAAACCACTCAAGTGGCTTAGCTCTCGAGCGATCCCAGATTAGCTGCTTCTCGCCGCCCACCAGCTTCGAGCAGGAGGACCGTTGGTGATGGTGTTTACCAGGCCCCCGGTGTCTTAAGAACTGTTTTTGCCGGGGGTGGGAAGGGCCTTCTTGCTCATGGTGAACGTGCGAGAACGATATGCGCGGCGTCGGGTTCTCTTGGGGGTGCACAGGAAAAATAGCGGGGACTCTCCGGGAGGTCGAATGGGTTGTCGTATTGCGAGAGGCTGGGTCCCCTTTTGGGCTTAATTGGCAAAAAAAAGAAGAAGAAGAAAAAAGACAGAGGATCGTCTGACTGTGAGCGGATGACACCGTAATTGACAGTACTCTTTTCCATCGACATAAAAACAAAAAGAAAAAAAAAAACAACAACAACCGGGAAGTTATCAAGAAATCATCTCGTTATTTCCTGACCGACGCCTCCATCGTTTGGGTCCGATTTCCCCCTTTATACAAATTTGTCGAATTGCCACTTGCTGTATATATATATATAAACCTGACTGACATTAGCCAAGAAAGGTGTGAAAGGATTTAAGAAGGGCCAGAAAAGAGTGCAGTAGTAATGGTGGCGTTAGGGTGGCGCGGTCAGCTCCGGAAATCGGGGAGTTGTCTCCCCCTGCCCCGCTCCGACATAGAGAAACGCCGGACTGACCGGCCATCCAGAGATCGTGCGCCCGGCAGCATTTCGGTAGAGCGGAAACACGAATGAGTAATGTCCCGGGAGGGGGGGAGGGGGGCGCGCTCAGCAGGGGAACTCTGGTCAGACGGCAAGAAACCGCACGGGCGAGCGGAGCGTCTACGGTGAGAATGGCTCCTGCTCGGGGTAGTCCGCTCTACCTTGTTAGGTCTGGTTTGCTAGGTTACACCCACGCACCAAGTAACAGGCAAATACAATAAATCTATTCTACGCCCTCCCCCCCTTTTTTTTTATATTAGATGAAAGCAAACATTCAGAAGCTTCTATCACAAATCGGACTCATCAGATTTCGTGGTACAGTGTGTATCCACCCCCCCCCTCACTGCGCGGCTGCAAAGAGATCTTATTACCAACAAAACAGTTGCTAAGCGGAAGTATCCCAAAATTCATTGCGCGGGCGTGGCTAGCAGTGTATTTTTAAGACCTGACTTTAAATGTCTTAATATTGTTATTAAGCTAAGAGACCGCTTCTGTTGACCCCGAACCCTCATATAGTCAATTTTAATGGACAGTGAGTGCCTCTTGCAGCTTTGGCTGTTGCTTGTTCCATTGCCCTTTTCCCATATTTTGCCTGCTTTTTTTTTTTTAAAATTTAAAGTAACGCGCACACTCGAAAACAGCAGCACACGGAGACACTTCAAAGGTTGTTTTTAAACCTCATCAACGATAGACAGATTACATATAACGAGTTGATTGATGGTCATTTCTTGCGGTCGACTCCCGCCCGGTGGGATGGGGGTCGCTGAATCGGTTCAGCTGAACACTGGCCCAGCCGACTGAGAGCTCGAGCTTGGGCACGGTTTTGTCTCTCCTTTTTCTTCCTCAGCCGGTCGCGTGAGCTTACGCGTCTAAAGCCGAAAGGTTATGGTAGGGATTTCTCTGCCGACGTCGAAAATGCCGGGCAACTCGTGGCGCAGGATTGGCAGGACCCGTCAGCGTGTGACCACGGGCATTAAGCTAGGGTTGTCTCCCTTGCAGTGAGGTTATCTCTGCTGTCGACCCTTGCGCACGGTACTACAACTTGTCAGGCTTCCTTTTTTGTTGTTGTCCATCGTCCTTACGTACAGGCTTCCGGGAAACACGATCCCGCCCCTTCCCCGTGCATTACCATCGTCCGTCCTGGCCAAGTATACGGTCGTCGGTAAAGTTTAGCAACATCATTACAAAGTATTTAGGTAGTCGTGTAGGTGACGAGAGGATTCAGTCAGATCTCCGGCGGAAGCTGTTTTCTCTAAAGGTTTCGGTCTGTCCAACTGCTTCATCAATTACTAGATAACAGCGGAGTGACCAACAGAGTTGTCGTTCGTGTTTATTATTATTATTATTATTTTTTAATTTACGCGATTTAAATTTAGAAAAGAGAGAGAGAGAGAAAAAAACATGTACGGCGAAGACGCTCTTTAATAAAGATTTAGTTTTAAATGCCAATTTGTGGATTCCGGCCTGAAATATGCGAAGAGTGAAATATTTACGTCGAGGAACGTCACTCGGAACACGTTCCCAGCTGTCTAACCCAATCTCGCTTAAAGACTAAAACATTTACATCCTGCATGCTTCCAATCTACACAGTAGCCATCGTGGGTTTATCCTTTACATCAGCGGAGTCGACCGCCCTCTCTGTACACCTCACCCTCGCTCTATGCGATGAGGCAGATGAAGCGCTCCAAGGAAATACTGCTGAGAATTTTTCGCTAATCAAATTTGTTAGCGCAAGAAAAAAATATTAATAATCCGAACTTCAACCAATCGAAATCTTCCACCATTAAGGGACGTTAACGGCCCAAATATCTTACTTTCCCCTACTCTTTCCTATTCTCTCTCACGCTTAATTTACTCCCCGTTGTCCACTGTCTTTCGCTCTAGGTCCACACGCCATCACGTCCTGGTGGAACAGACTAGCGACTGGTCCCATTCCCAAGAGCAGTGGAATGACCGGGACTCGAAACCTTCTTTCTTCCCTCTGGCTTCCGAAAGACGCCGGCGCACTGACTAAACAACCGAAAATTCTAATCGCGCAGACATCGCCATATAAGGGCCGAAGTAGCGAATGATAATTCAAAAGCAGCTAGAACCGCCACTAGCGACGTGCGGCTGCTACCTCAAGCGTCCAAAGTCGCCAGGGAGCCCGGACTGTGACAGATTATGACATTAAACTGAATATCAAGATGCGACTAGTCGACGTTTACATCGGTTGGTAGAAGAAACTCCTTGGTAAATTTGGAGTAAAACGCCGGGGCCGCGGTTGGGTAATTGTAATAAGATTCGATCCTCAGATATACACAATTACAAAAGTAGATCTGTATCTACGCTAACCATCTGAAGAATGCGTGCCCATCAAAGAGCGGAAACTGGACCCTTTGGAGCCTGTATATGCATTTTCATAGGTGTATATCGATGTGGCATAGAATATACTTCGATCGACAGGGGTTCCAGGCAGCAGGACCACAACAACAAAATCAAGAACACCGACGCGTCAGCAGAGACTTGGACACCGATAAAGAGCACCGGAAAATCTGTTTGTGCGATCGTTAGTGGACGCGCCTGAGTTAGAGAGCCAATATTCCCGCAGAGAAGCAGCCAGGAAAGGAATCGTCGCACAGTGTCCATAATGCGACATCTTCGCAGTATGAGACGTAATTTGACCGGGATCACCGGTCTCCAGCGGTCTGCTAACGATCAGGAACCAGCCAACGTGAAACGCTGGCACAAGTTTCTCTGGCAGCAGCAGAGCTGTTCTGCTAATCACTTCAGCACGTCCTACTTTCTCTCCAGGATTGTAATATTAGATAAACATCCGTCTAACTTCACTCTCTCTCTCTCTCTCTCTCCCATATTTTTGCTACGCTCTCACTCTTTGTAATGCCATTATTTATTAGGAGGACTGTCTTGTAACACGAACGGTGCAACCACCAAATATGGCAACCCTCTCTTTTTATGTAAACTATGGTGTGCTAAGTGTTTAGAAGAAGATGGTGAGTAGTCTCCCGCTCCTCCATCTGTATGCTATGGCCTGATGCGGAAATTCTTGCACGACCTGCCAGTTCTTGTGTGTTTGTAACGAAGCTCTTCTTTTTTTTTTTTTAAAGAAAAATAAGACGTTTTCTTAGCATTCTTGCAGTCAACGCATCACTGGTTCAAAAAACCTCACAGAGGCTATAGGAGCGAGCTTGTTGTCGCGACAGGGGGCGCTCGTTCTCGTGCGGACTGCAGGCAGCTTTCGATTTACCCCGCCCCCCCCCACTCAACACATATCGTCTTGCTTTATCTCGATTTGGACATTTTCATTTTCATATCTAATTTCCAAAAAAAGGGAAGCCCCTACATTTTTTCGTTGTTTAGGGTTAAACAAATCCTCGTTTTGGCGCTAGGAAAGAAATAGAAGCTTTTTTCCGCGTTCGTGCTGTCGGTGTGTGGCTGGTTTATTTCTAAGATTCTGGACCCGTGGCTCTTGGTAGTTTTAAAACTTCTAGGCACCAGGGAGTGTCTCCAACACCAGCTGAAACCACGGAATCTGTTTCCTAAAAGTCTTTCTTTTTTGGGGGGGTCCACTGATGACAGGGAAGAATTCATACTGACAAGTACTGTACTTTACTTAATAATAAATATCTTTAATCAGTTATGAACTCGTGTGATTGACGTCATCTAGGGGAAATCGGCAGCTGGCAAACGCAACGAAACGGTCAGCGATGATGGCCAACAGTCAGAATGTCTGACACCTCCCGTCGGGGGCAGTGACCCATCTCGCCACATTTCGGATTAAACGAGGGGGCCAATACGGAAGATGTCATCTGGTTCAATTCCTTCGATTCAGTTAAACTGCTTTCACCGCGAGGATCTCTTTCCTGTGTGTGTGCGCGTGTGTGTGTGGCTTCTCACTGGGTCCAAGTTGTTCACCTTTGCCTTGCATCGAAATCCGGGAGCTGAACAATTACAAAAAACTAACCTCGGTGCTCGCGCCGCGATGGACAAAACGTCATAAGTCTTAGCAGGTTCTAAGAGGTGCACAATGGAACTGTACAACGGTCATACGCGCGCGCAAAAAAATTTTCATTGCCTCTCAAGAGTTTGCTCCCTTGAATGCTTGATGAACACGGTATGAAATAGGGGTTACCATGAATCAGGGGGGCCAGAGATCCCACGTTCGGGTGAATGTCCGCCCGAACTATTCTTAAAGAAGAAGAAAAAATATCAGAGAAGAGGACACGGGCAAGTGAGTAGAGGTACAAATGAGTGGTGGTGGTAGATCCTTATCTTGGCTACGAGATTAGAGATCGCGTGCTGACATATTGGGTGGGTAGAAAGACTACTTCTCGTCGTGGGAGGTTACGAGCGGAAGTCCCTAATGGAATTTTTCGTTTTCTGACGTGGGTGGATACCCACGCGGCGCCCGGCCGGGAGGGTACGCCAAAGCGAGCCGGTGCCGACCGGGACTCGAACTCGAGTACCTGCAGTAGGATGGAAAACTCGGGACTCGGCGCGAAGTAGCGGGAATCTGGATAGTTCCCTTTTGAGTTGAAAGTCCCGTCTGTTTCGTCCGCCGCTCCAGAATGTCGACTATGCGCGTGCAAGTGTCTCGAGGAATGTGCCAGGAGCTATCGAGTGACGACGCTGCGACCAAAAACTTCCAGACTTTCAAGACGAGAACGGGGCTGGACAATTAAATTCCGATCTTATCGAAACGCCAGCGATGGTATGGTGAGCCGCCATGACACTGGGCTGTTGTTTTTTTGGGGGGGGGGAGTCGAAACAAAAAAAAGGCCCAAACCCAAAGGACAACAGGCAAAAAAACAAAAACAAAGACATCACGAACTAATGCCCGTTACAGGATACATCTTTCCTTCCCAGTTATTTAGGTGAGGTAAGAACGTTTACCCAACCGCTGCCAGCAAAGAGGAAACAAAAAATCGCTAGAAAATGCAAAAGTTCGATAAATAAACGATGATCTATATTCCACACAAACTACATAGAAAAGTTCGATAAATAAACGATGATCTATATCCCACACAAACTACATAGAAAAGTTCGATAAATAAACGATGATCCATATCCCACACAAGCAACAAAATGTAAATTCGATAAATAAACGATGATCCATATCCCACACAAACAACAAAATGTAAATTCGATAAATAAACGATGATCCATATCCCACACAAGCAACAAAATGTAAATTCGATAAATAAACGATGATCCATATCCCACACAAACAACAAAATGTAAATTCGATAAATAAACGATGATCCATATTCCACACAAACAACAAAATGTAAATTCGATAAATAAACGAAACGACGAATCCATATCCCCCACACAAACTACATAAAAAGTTCGATAAATAAACGATGATCTATATCCCACACAAACAACAAAATGTAAATTCGATAAATAAACGATGATCCATATTCCACACAAACAACAAAATGTAAATTCGATAAATAAACGACGATCCATATTCCACACAAACAACAAAAATGTAAATTCGATAAATAAACGACGATCCATATTCCGCACAAACAACAAAATGTAAATTCGATAAATAAACGATGATCCATATTCCGCACAACAACAAAATGTAAATTCGATAAATAAACGACGATCCATATTCCGCACAAACAACAAAATGTAAATTTCGATAAATAAACGACGATCCATATTCCGCACAAACAACAAAATGTAAATTCGATAAATAAACGACGATCCATATTCCACACAAACAACAAAATGTAAATTCGATAAATAAACGACGATCCATATTCCGCACAAACAACAAAATGTAAATTCGATAAATAAACGACGATCCATATTCCGCACAAACAACAAAATGTAAATTCGATAAATAAACGACGATCCATATCCCACACAAACTACATAGAAAAGTTCGATAAATAAACGATGATCTATATCCCACACAAACAACAAAATGTAAATTCGATAAATAAACGACGATCCATATTCCACACAAACAACAAAATGTAAATTCGATAAATAAACGACGATCCATATTCCACACAAACAACAAAATGTAAATTCGATAAATAAACGACGATCCATATTCCGCACAAACAACAAAATGTAAATTCGATAAATAAACGACGATCCATATTCCGCACAAACAACAAAATGTAAATTCGATAAATAAACGATGATCCATATTCCACACAAACAACAAAATGTAAATTCGATAAATAAACGATGATCCATATCCCACACAAGCAACAAAATGTAAATTCGATAAATAAACGATGATCCATATTCCGCACAAACAACAAAATGTAAATTCGATAAATAAACGATGATCCATATTCCGCACAAACAACAAAATGTAAATTCGATAAATAAACGATGATCCATATTCCACACAAACAACAAAATGTAAATTCGATAAATAAACGATGATCTATATCCCACACAAACTACATAGAAAAGTTCGATAAATAAACGATGATCTATATTCCACACAAACAACAAAATGTAAATTCGATAAATAAACGATGATCCATATTCCGCACAAACTACATAGAAAAGTTCGATAAATAAACGATGATCCATATTCCGCACAAACAACATAGAAAAGTTCGATAAGTAAACGATGATCTCTATTCCACATAAAGACGAACAATGGGGCATCGACTTACACTTGGTTTTTTGCAGCTCTGCCAAAATGAAAACCTCCGAAGGGAGGTAACTTTTATAAACTTCATTTATATTTTAACTATATGCAAACCTTTATTAGTTTTCTGCTCAAATCGGCCCATAGGAGCTGATTACAGTATTTATTTACTTGTGAAAAGGTGAAACCGCTAGATATTTGGCAGTGAAATTATAGGCAAGATTATTTTACCTTTTTAAAAAAAAAAAACAGGATATATATATACCAAAAGAAAAACAAAAAACATTTTGGTAAACTGTTTTATGGAAATATGAGTCAGGGGACATAACTCCGCAGGACGAAAAGATTTTTCCAAAGCCCTTGTTTCAAACAAATATTATCAGTTGCTTAAGCTAGAGTTTAAAAGGTTGAAAATTATTCATTTTTGATTTTAAATTGAGTTATCTATTTACGATGTTGACTGTTTTAAAATTAGATTGCTCATGAAAAATTTAGTAAATCATAAACATTAATAACCTGTTTACTGATTTCTTGAGTTTTTGAGAAAATACTACTAGCGGATGTATGAAAAAAAAATGTATTTTACCCCAAAACAATGATGCATAAGTTATAGAATTTCCCAATGCTCTTCTCAACTGTTACTCTAAAAATAATGCAAGCAAGAAAAGGTGGGAAAGTTCAGTTCTTAGTTCAAGCAATTACTGTTTGGTTTTTCTAGTATTGATTGTGCATGCAAACATCCAAAGATTAGCTAATTTAGTTCACTTAAATACTAACCCTAAAGAGACTACTCTCTCCTCATAGTTATTAAGCAAATAAGCACATTCCTTACAGATCTGAACACCTATTGCAATTTCCATTATTCTGAAGGTTTTATATTTAATATATTTTTGTTGAATGTAAAGTAATTTTCTGTAAGAAGGCTTTCTGATGGTAAGGGTAAAAATTTCATTAATTTTTTTTTGTTCCAAGGTTTGCAGGAAGCAAGTAAAGTTCAACTTCATTTCATAGTTGATTTCCCATTCGACCCCAATAAAGAGCAGCTTTTAGTACTCAACAGACTGATGGAACTGTTTTAGTTTTATTGATAATTCATTTGCTGGTCATAGATTTGTGAACATTTAGTCTAACAGCCCAATAACCATAAAAGTAAATTATACTGTGTGTGTGTGTGTGTATACATGTTCATTTGCTGCCTGAGGAAGAACTTGAATATATTATATTTAATTATGTTTTATCTTTTTTTTTTATTTTTAAGTTCTCCTTACAATAAATTCTAAACATATATAAAATATAAACTAAAGTTCTTTTAGCTTTCCAATTTTTTATTGTAATTTTTAGAGGAATATTTTTGGTCTTATAATAAGTGAATATCCAGAATCTCTATTTTTCATTTTAATACCTATGTTCAATTGCATAACCAGGATTTTGACAATGAGGGAAAGGAGCACCTTTCCATAATTACGGATGCTATATTTGCTTTAGGAGAAATAAAATGATTTGTGTGTCTATAATATTAGGTTGTTACAAAAGTTTGTTGGTTTCCTGACCGCAACAATGTGACTTCATATCGTTGCTGGATGTGAAGTTTATTAATCAAAGTAAGTTCCATTACAGTCGATACACTTCTGCCAATGAGTTACAAGTGCATTTATACCATTTTGAAAAAATCTGGATTTCTGGAATCAATAAACTGTTGGAAGGCAGTTTCAACTGCTCCTTGGTTGGAGAAGGATTTCATACTATGGAAGCTGCTGAGGTGTTAGAGAAGGTTGTAGTCTGTGAGAGAAAGGTCTGGTGAATAGGCTGGGTGAGGGAGAACTTCATACCCCAACATGTTCAGTTTCTGAAGAGTCACTTTTGCAACATGAGGACTAGCATTGTTGTGGAGCAGGATTGGGCCTCTTCGATTCACCAATGCCAGCTGTCATTGGGAGAGTTTCTGATGAACAATGTTTAATTCACGACAGTACCTTTCAGCTGTGATGGTTTCACCAGGTTATAAGTTATAGTGTCCACCAGACAGTGACCATGACCTTCTTTGGGTGGAGGCTGGGTTTTGGAATGTGGTTAGGCGCTTTGTCTCTGTAACCACTGTGCTGATCATTTGTGATTGTCGTAAAAGATCCATTTTTCACATAATGATTCGGTTAAGAAATGGGTCGTTTTTGTTTATTATAACAAGCAAAGAGCAGATCTCCAATCAACAATTTAGTTGTTGTTCATTCAACTTGTGAGGCAACCACTTCTCAAGCTTTTTCACCTTGCCAATTGCATGCATCAAGATGCTGGGAAACAGTTGCAATGCTTACATTAAGCTCTCCAGCAATTTCTCTCACTGTTTTTCTTGGAGCTTCAACTGAGGCTTCCAGACAGTCATCATCACAGCTAGAAGGATGTCTGCTACATTCCTTATCATCAAGGCTCACTTCTCCTGATTGAAACTTTGCAAACCATCATTGTACTGTGCATTCATTTGTTGTGTCCTCGCCCCATGCTTGCTTGATATTATGAGTTGCCTCGCTCATTTTGTGAACTGGTTTGAACTCATGAAGCAAAATGGCATGAAAAACATTTCTATCCCTGCTTTACTCAGAACTCTGAAACAAATATCCTTCTATTTTTTTAAAAAGGTAGGTTTTGTATAATGTGTGCCAAAGCACATGCTACAAAATGATATATAACTTATCTATGTACACCTTCACAAGCATGTAAAAAATGAACCTCAAATTAACATAATATAAAAACCGACAAAACTTTTATTATGACCTAATATTATCTTACTTTATACAATTAATATATTAATGGAATACAAATTTCGCTCAAATGATGGCATAAAATGTTTGATTGAAATGAATTTGTATGACTTGAAATGTCTAGAGGTTTTGTATAAGAACTGCATTGCTTTTTGAAAAGATTTAATTTTTAATGTTATTACCCTAAACATCTAAGGTTTTTAGGTCATTATCCTCATTGTCTAAGGCTATTAGGTCATCATTATCAACGTCTAAGGTAGGGTCATTACCTCAACGTCTAAGGTTAGGTCATTACCTCAATGTCTAAGGTTATTAGGTCACCATCATCAACATCTAAGGTTAGGTCATTATCCTCAACATCCAAGGTTATTAGGTCACCATATTCAACATCTAAGGCTATTAGGTCACCATCCTGATTATCAAAGGTTAGTGGGTTATTAGGTTAACAGCATAAATCTCTAAGGTGCTGATGATGGTGAAAGAATTCTGCTCAAACCTATCTATCTATGTTTGAAAAGAAACCTTTTCGAAGCCACCATTTGGCTCTTAACCAAAAATAAATACATAAAAGAAAATTCCCCAACCACATTAAAATTGCTTCACAGAGATTTTAAATGTCTGTAAATTCCATATTTTGGTTTTAATAATGTCAACATCATTTTCAAACCATTAAATGCAGTTTTATTTTCTAATGGAGAAAACATTGCATTTCTTAAATATATCCAGTAATACTACTGAAAAAAAGAAACATTCACATAAAAGCTTAAAAATAGTACCAATGCAAGATGCACTTGCAATAGGAGTACCTGGTTAAAGATATTGTTCTATGTAACCAACAATATTCATTTTCCCTTTACTTTAATAAAATGAAATCTGTTGATTTTGAAGCAACGAGGAAAATTTGTCAACAACTTTATGCATGTCTAACTGTTGGATATGTTGTGAATGAATGGCAGGCAATCATTGCCAAATCAGTAAAAATTTTGTCTTCGATGGGATTTCACAAAATAGTCCTTTATTTGGCAGAGAATTGAGATGGTCCTTTCACAGGGTGTAACAAGTGAGATGCAGCTAAGTTGGTGGAAATTGAGAAATGCATCCCTGAAGGGCTCTGAAAAGTTTTCAAACTGCAACAGTGAGTTTATTTGTTTTTATCTACTTTTTCTTTTTTCCACAAAGCACTTTCCTTGCTTTGATTTCATCTGCAAGTATTCAACATGAAGTTCATATTCAAGAGCTACTGGAAAAACAGTTTCAAACAATAAAAAATCTGACCCTTCCAAGTTAAGCAAACAAATTGCTCTTAATAATTCCACATTAGAAGTAGAATTGACTGACCAATTCTCCAAGTATGTTGTCCAATGACAGATAGTATATACAAATTGTTCACAGAAACAGTCTCTTTGGCCACTGGATCAATTACTACACTGTCTGTAAAACAAGGATTCTTTCGCAGACACCTAGAAAAACTTTCTTGTATTTTCTAGTTAAGCCAAATTCTTTATATGCATTTTTTTCAATTTGAATCCATAATTCTTCTTACAAGGTTTCATTTACAGTAGCAATTAAGTTAACAACAGATGCAAGATTGAGCTTGGAAGAGTGCAACATGTCAAACTAGCTTTGTGTGCGCACTAAGATTTCCTAGTAGATGACCAAACTAACCAAAAAATCATATTCAACTGAGTACAAAATTTCTTTTGCCTCCCTGCTTTTAAGTCAGATCTGGTGTCACCTGTTTCATTAGTGTATTGATAGATAAGTGTAAGCAGTAAAGATGTGCAAGCAGCAAGTTGGCATGACCATCTTGTGTCACAGTTTTTTCAGTTCTATTTTCTGCTTCCAAAGTCTCATCTTTTCCTGTTTCTTCAAAAACAGTTTACATACAACAGTTTATGACATGAAGACATTTAGCTTTTTAAGTATGGAAAAGAAATTTTCCACCATTTCGATTAACTTTCAACTGTCTGTGATTACTAAAGTATATGTGATTAAAACAATGGACTAAAAGATAGCAGGTGCCTTTCGATTTGATCAAATTTTGGACACCGTTAAACTAACTGCTCATGACAGATGTGCCATTATAACATTTCAAAATGCATTTTAAAATATCAGTTTGGTACTGTTAAATCACTTCACAAACTGAATTAGTTAAGGATGCAGTATTCAAATGTTTACAGTGTGCAAAACATGAACTCACTGTGTGTATCACAGTAACTGCTGAAAACTGCTCTTTCTTACTCATATCTTCTCTTGTTTCAATCAACCACAATCAGAGAAAACCATCATGAGTCCCATACTTCTTTACATAGTTCTTCTCTAATCATACTGGCACTGACATGAAATATCTGATTTTGAATTAACCAACTTGTATGCTTTGTTCTTTGACTGGAAAAATAACTGGCAACAAGAGGATCCAGCTCAAATAGCAATTAAAAAATTTCCCTCATTTCCAGCAGTAACTCTTCACTTTCCTTATGTCCTCATTGAGCTATTCCTCAACAACTTGACAGGCTTTAAGGCTTAGCACTTTAGCAACACGTTTTATAAAAAGCTTATTTTCATCTTTGATGTGAATTGGAAAATGTGCAGAAGCAACACGTTTATTGGAATCTTTCTACTTTATAAATGCCTTATGATTAAAAAAAAAACACTTCATTCATGTTTACAGAAACCATCATCTAAACCGGTCACTTCTCTCCATTTCCACTTGTATCTGTTTTCTGGAAATAGTAGCAACAAAAACAGTAAGCTTTATCTTAACTCACTGAGTAATCAAGCTGTATATGTTTCTCATGCCTTGCAGAAAATGAATCCATGCCAGTTAACTCTTTTTTTTCCTTAGTTTTTCTCTGGGCTAAATCACCGCAAATACTGAATTATTCTTTTATCTATGTACCTCAAATCAGAAGTAACATAATCCAAACTATAATGGTTATGACTTGAAAATGACACCAAAATACTGCTCTAAAAATTAGTTTGATAATGAAAGTGAAAAATGAGACTAAAAGAGAAGAAAAAATGTATACTGCAATAATTAGCCCATGTGATTTGCATTTTCAGATCATAATCTACCTTTCAGGGTATCACACACACACACACACACACACACACACACACAATTTCAACTATTATGTATCACATTCTTTCGATATCTGATGGGTAAACCTGAATAAAAAACAAATCACCTTGAAAGTTGTTGCATACATCACACATACATATCTTTAGTATTTATTTCTTTATTTCTTTAAAACTATTCTAAATAAATGTATGATGCTTTCCCTCTACCTCAAAATAGTATATACACACACACATTTAGGAAAAAAATTACACTAAATTTCATGCTACTGAACAATTAGTAATCTAATGAATATTAGATCAATGGATTTCATGCTATTCAAAAGTCACTAGATTTCACAATATCTGTCAAATGTCCTTCACGATATCAGATTAAATGTCATGCTATTCAACAGTCACTAGACTTCCCAATAACAGATTAAATGTCATGCTATTCAACAGTCACTAGACTTCTCAATAACAGATTAAATGTCATGCTATTCAACAGTTACTAGATTTCACAATATCAGATCAAATGTCATGCTATTCAACCACTATTTCACAATATCAGATTAAATGTCATGCCATTCAACAGTCACTAGATTTTGCAATATCAGATTAAATGTCATGCTATTTAACAGTCATTAGATTTCACAATATCAGATTAAATGACATGTTATTCAACAGTCAATAGATTTCACGATATCAGATCAAATGTCATGCTATTCAACCACTAGATTTTGCAATATCAGATTAAATGTCATGCTATTTAAAAGTCACTAGATTTCACAATATCAGATTAAATGTCATGCTATTTAAAAGTCACTAGATTTCACAATATCAGATTAAATGACATGCTATTCAACAGTCACTAGATTTCACAATATCAGATTAAATGTGATGCTATTCAACTGTTACTAGACTTCACATTATCAGATTAAATGTTATGCTATTCAACAATCAATAGACTTCACACATCAGTTTAAATTCCATGCTATTTAATAGTCACTAGCCTAATAGTGCAAATTTTATTGAAATAAATTTGTGTAAAATAAAAAAGGAAACTCCAAAAATCTACTAAATAATTTTTTTTTAAAAATTTGGTTGTAATATGATGATTTTAAGGATTAATCAATCCTTAGGTCTGGTATCTGTTCCATGGCAATCTTCAAAAACCTTTAAATTTCATTAGTTCCAAGTAATCAACTGCATCAAATAAAATAAAACAAGAACAAGATTTATAACCTCTTGATATGCCCCAGCCCAACTAACCTTTCAAAAGGTGGAAGTCAAAGTAACCTTTTGTTTTCTGTTTTCTAAGAAATATGTACAAATGGTAAGATTTTAGCAAACTGTTGATTGTAAAATTAATTTTCTTAAGTTATGATTAAACTAATTTGATATATTAAAGGTAGGTTGTTCTTTTACCTCACAACAATTTTGGAAAAGTTTGCTTTTTAATGATACAAAAAAATAATTTAAAAAAAAATCGAAATGCAATAAGGTTAGGAAGATGTTACAATTTTGTATTCATAATGTAATACTTAAAGATGATACATCTAAAAAAAAGAATTTACCAGTAGATTAGAAAAGATTTTTTTTATGGTTTATGTCCTTCTTCTACACCAGTTTTCTATATTGCAAATCAGTAGTTACCTAGAAAAAGAAGGTGAATGTACGTTTAAAAATTAGAATAAAAATTGTAGGCCACAGAAATAGAAAACAAATTTAAAATGACAAAACTTGATTGTGAATTTTAATTTTTTTTTAAATACGTCTAAGGGAAGTAATGGGGGCATTTACCTTTTAAAATCATTTTTAAGGCTGCTGGCAACTGTTTTCTCTTTTTTATTTGCAAGATAGGTAAATGAAAATGAAGGATTCAGATAAATATCTGTTCAAGCTTCTGTTTTTTTTCATATTCCGTACAGATTAATGGGTGATCTCTTTTCATCACAGTTTTTAATTGTTTGGAGCAGAATAACCTCCCTTTAAACCATAAGTTGTCAGTTGTCTTCCCTGGGCTTGAATTGGGAATTAGGGTATCTTTGCCTTTAAACAAATACTAGCACCCCCCTCCCATCCTCAGAACCTGCTGAAGCAAAGTAACCGGTGCTGTGTTCTATCAGAAATATAAAAAAGTGAGCAGGCACAAAGTTGATGAAATTTAAATAAGAGAAGAAAGTGACTAAAACTGGCCTACTCCTAGTTATCCCAGTAAAAAAAATAGGTTCGGCCCTACAATTGAAATGAATATTTACTTTTTCAGTTGTTTACTTAAATGCCTGAGAAAATTGTAAACAAAAACTTCAAGTATTGAATAAATAAGTACAAACCCTGTTACATCGAATATATTATTGTCTATATTTGTTTTACAGAGAAAAGTATATACATGAACTTTAAACTGCCTTAAAAATGCAAGAAAACAAACAACATAAATATCTGTTGTTATAAGGGAACAAATTCTACCAAGAGATTCATTTCAGCCAGTTTCTTCACTCACTAGTGAGAAGGAAAAAAAACTGTGTCAACAAATTAGGTCTACAATTAGTCACAAAAGCTGTGAATGGGATCAGAAAAGACTGAAAGGTTAAACAGACTGCATACTGATCAGTGTACAAGACCGTTTAGATCTAGATAAAACATAGGTCTCTCTTTCCTACTACACAGATGTTCAATCATTCCAACAAATATCACAGAGCTAATATTTTGTAGTATACCTACTTTTATTGAACATTTAGATAAGGCAACATGGTATGACTCGTGATTCTGTCAGCTACTATTGTGGGCTTTTTTGGTTTTTTTATTAATAAGTTTGTGGCATTTACCTACAATGCAATTACCCCTTGAAAGGTTAAATTCTAATGGTCAAGTGATTAATTGTTTTTCTATCTAAAGGGCAACTTCGTGGGGTTTAAAATTAGAAGAGTAAAATAAAAATAGATTATCAAAAATTAACTTACAAATTTTTCACATCTGGTCCTAAATGATTAAACAAACAAGTATGAACTATAGTATTTCATCTTTACCAATTCATTAAAAAAAAGATGAAACTTTTCAGAAGACTACTTTTGTGAAGTCCTGTACTGAACAAAGATTGTAGATAATTATCTTCAATTAATTCTAGAAAAACATAAAAGCATGCAAAGGAAAATAGCAAAATCACTTTAGAAGACAACAATGCTAAACCACTTTGTTGCATCTGTTTTATGTCTGTATTTAAAAAAAAATAGTTTTTTTTCTGTTAAAGCAGAAGTGCATGAAATCAAAAACAAATTGATAATTAAGGAGCATCCTACAATACACTGCTACAATAAAAAAAACAACTGAATTTCCATACCAAACATGGCACAGTCCTCCCTTTTTGTCTTTGCAGTATAGTATTGCAGTCAAAATGCCAAAGATCTGCTCCACAAACTTTAGCATTTTTTAAAACCATAGTAGTATATCAGCTCCCATGAGAACTCTCTGTTAAATACAAACAAATGGAAGATTCTTTTTAATTTAATACATTCCTGCTGTGAATTGCTTTAGAGGATAGGGCTTTTCTTGAGTTTAACCTTCCCTCCAACTGGATTTTTTATCTAACACTTTCTCTAACTTTCTTATTTTTGGTGAGTTTACTTCCATTAAGCCATGTTAGTACTGGTAAGCTGTCTTTCTCTTCCATTTAGTCAGGTGTCTTTTAGACATTTTCTTCAGCTGCTACAGTCTGCTGGATGTTGGTAGAAGTGCATCTCTTCCCTCAAGAAGTTGCTGGAATGATGATGACACTGGCTTCATTGGATTGTTGCAGCATGATCTTTTCCAGCTACACTATGTGCTGAAAGTGGTTTGTGATTGTTTCACTAACTGCCTGACAGTCTCCACCACATTTCTGGCTTATTCTTAAAGTTGCTGACATAGGCAAAGTCACAAAAGTCTGATGATTCTACCAGTTTAGGGATAATGCTATTATAGGGACTGCAACAAGAACCAATTTGGTATTCTATTCCAAAGAAATCAGAAGCAGCAATCTGATGTAACAGAGATTCTATTGTTTAACTTGAAGAGATCCAATCGACTTCAAATCAGATGCCATCTTGCTGCTTGTTGGTTTCTTTATCAGCAAGCAATAGAGTTTGTGCATCTGCCATTTTTTTAGTTCTTTCACCCTAGATGTCTAAAATTGCCACACTGTAGACCTATCTAGCAGCTGGCTCAACATGGATATTGGTAATCACCACACTTTATACACCAAACACCATTTTTAGCATCTCCCCATGTAAATATGGCTCAGGTGACCCTAACAGCTCAGACAATACATCAGTAATGGTTAAAGAGTTATTATTATTAACACATTCTAATTCACAGTAAAAACAGCACTTCATTAACTAACGGGGGTAATGTTATTAATTATAAGTCAAATCTGGAATACCTAAAGCAATATATTATTCATCAGAGTAAATGTTGTTAACTGTTAAACTTTACTTTAAATCTTGACAATAAAGTGATAAATACATAATTAATAGTAGAGTTATTGTTATTAACATTAATGCAAAACTGTAATAGCTCAGACGGTAGATCATTAATTGTTACAGTTAATGTTATTTGCTGCCACCTAAATTCTAAAAGCTGGCAATACATTAACTGTTTGGGTTAGTGCTGTTATTTGCCTCCTGACAGCTAAATCAGTACATTATTAACTTTTATTATTACTATTATTAATCCTAACAGCTAAAAAGTACACATTAGCATTGCAGTTAATTTTTCAATGCTTATTTAGAGAAAGCAGACTGTTACATATTCCGTCTCTTCCAAATCATCTACTAAAAATTTTACCTGTTGAAATACTTATTGCATGCATAAAGTACTACTGTTTAAAAGAATATTCACATCAGTTTAGTTCTTTCTCAACAAAGAAAAGGGATAAATTGTTATTTACAAAACTTACCCATCTTTGTTACAGCTACTGATCACACTCTGGCACTTTCCTAGAGATCTGAGGCTGGACCATCTACAAAAGAAAATATTAAATGACAGCAGAGCAGTAGCATCTTGTAGACTATACTCCCAGGCAAGTATGCACTACAGTTTGTTGCTAACAGATATTAGAAAATTTGTTATCAAGGTTTCCCATGCTGATCAAAGGAATCTTGGATGCAGGAGATGATCAGATCTATGGCTTTGAAGTACTGTTGGCATTAGTGTTCTAAGGGTTATGGTAACTGTCTCCATCGCCAGCATCAAAGCACCCATCCTAGAGATGCTTCACGAAATCATAGTTTTCAAGAATGCTGCTGAAGAATTGCCACAGACTGTTCACCTGATAGAGCAACTTTCCTTATACCAACACTGTGTCTTTGGCAATTTACACCTTGATCTGATTAAAGGAAGCATTTCTTCTTTGAAAGAATTTGACCGCCTTGCTTATTTCAAAAGCAGTCTCAAGCAGCAAACCTTGAACCGCCTGATAGCATTAACCAACAGCAAGATATAATACATCTACATAACAATGTGTAAAGAAAGCACTCTTCTTCTCTGCATTGGTTGGTTTGGCCATACCATTTCTGCTGCTGCTGCTGCTCATTAGAACACAAATCATACCATTGGCCTTGATAATCAGAAAGCTTGACTTAGAAAAACATCCTTGATGGTGCAGACCAGATTGTCTGCATTGATGCCTTTTACTTTGTAGAGGCCAATGAAAGTCCTGGTGATCTTGAAGACCTTTTCACCATCCCACCTGATGTAGATTCTGAATTACTCTTGGTTGGTGATGTCAATACATTCATCCACCATAATGCTGAAAACAAGCATTGTCATAAACATTCTAAATCACATCTTGACAGATTTTCAGTGCCATAGTCTGTAGACACTCATTATGAATATCACATGATGCACTTGTCAATCTTTTTATTCATCTATGCTTTGACCTTAGGGCAATCCACTGCCTTAAGGCACAAGAACTAGATAAAATTACCATCAGCATTCAGCAGCAGACTCTGATGTATAAGAAAGTTTATTTGAAGAATCTTTAACATCTTTCTGTGAATTGCCTTTTCCTGATGCTCCCAACTCAGTAACTCTGGGGTCCAACACATTCATGAATGTTTCCAAATCTTTCAGAAGACAAAGTAAAAGGTAGGATTTTTATTTGGGCTGCAAGTTCGTCAAATGCTCAAATCAGAAGAATTAGAATAAAGATGTCAGAACAAGAAAAAAGAGTGTGGAAGGAATTTCATTTAGTTGTCAAAAATTTCCTGGGAAACAGAAGTGAAAACTATATACAATTGATTGAGGATTTAATTAATGAGAATGAAAAGTTTGGATGCAGAATATCTCTCAATTTTACATCCTTCATTCTCATTTAGATTTCTTCAAAGACAACATGGGAGGTTTCAGCGAAGAGCATGGTGAGAGATTTCACCAAGTTATCCTAACAATGGAAAAGAGATATCAGGGAAGATTGGATGTCAGAATGATGGGTGACTATATTTTGGGTCTAATTCGTAATACTTCAATGCATAGAAGGAAAGCCTAAGTTGTGCATTTTTGATTTCTGCAACTGCAATTTAGATTTCTATTGTACTTAAGAATTAAATAAATGTAATGAATAAACTTTTTTCATGAGTTAAAATGGCTGTTTCTTTTTGGTTTGGGAAAAGTTGGTTAGTTGTACCTGTATTATCAGTAATTATGTGTGAAAATGTTAAGGTAATATTCTAAGTGAAAAAACTGACATTTTAGAAAGGCCAGTGCTATGTTAGTAATCAGCTCACCAAAACTGACCATAACCAATTGAAAAATCAGGATAACTGAAAACTTTTTAAAAATTTGTTACACTGTCGTTAAAGTGCCTCACTTAAAAATCAATTGATTTCTTATAAATCAGACAAGCAGTCTGAGCCCCACCCAAATTAAAGTCTTTTGTTTTTATAAAATGGACCCCTCCAGTTGTGGTCAGGACAACATTTTAAAAAATCTCCTCTTCTCTGCCTCTTTTATTGTTCTGTTAGTATTGAACAAAAGGTTCCTTTCAACTCCTCCCCTTGGCTAGTTTCCTGAATACTTGTTGATATTCACTCCCCACATAAACTTCTCTGGTGGCTGAAGGATAGTGGTTCCCTGAGGCAGAGGATACATTCAGTATACCAGTGGAATATCAATAGTACTCAGATTGAGATGCTCTGAGGTTGGCAAGGTATTTACCACTTGATGTCAGATAAAATAATTTAATTCTTCTTCACTTGTATAATGGATGCTGTTTAGGGCCAGTGGGTATCAGACAACTAATTACTGAACTCCATCAAAATCAGATTTAGTACTGTGGTGCACCCCCATGTTTAGCTTTGTACAAGTATTGTAAGATATAGTAGTACATAAAATGTTTCTACATAGTGCAGTATTTAGACTAAAAGTAGACCATAACACGCATGTATGAATTCAAGCAGTTTTATCCCAGTGACCCTGTACATAAAAAATTAGGGGAAAATATATGTAAAATTGCCAATTTTACTTGCACAGGCTTGTGTTTTGTTTGTTTTTTTTTGGATAACAAACAGGACATAACCCTGTAGACAACTGCCCATTTGCCACTTTCACTGTACATTGTCATACCGTAATAAACCAGAGGTAAATTCCACTAAACTTGTGGAGGCCCTGGCCAAGCTGCATCATTTGCACCACAGTGGATCTGGCCATCTTTATAATAAATTCTTTAATTAAACCATGGAAAAATCAATCCCCCCTCCACCATTTTTTTTTCTCTCTTAGTAAAAAAACCAAAAAAAAATGGTAGTAGTGAGCTGACCTATTAATCATTACATTATATAAGGTTTCCTCACCCGATAACTAGGTATTCTAGTCAAGACAAAGACCTGTTTTCTCATTTTATTCTTTCTTTATTGCCTTGAGGCAACCCAAAATAAAATCCTGATTGAACTAAAAATTTGCATGGACGTTCAGTGAGACCAAAATAAAGGCAACAATTGTTTGCAAATTTCCCAGAAACAGTTGAGTATTCTGACCTGCCCTAAACCAAATTACTGGTCCAGTGGCAGTCGCAGTGGATTGGCCAAACATGTGACATGGTAATAATCTATGATTTCTGTCAAAGGAATTGAAATGAGTAAACAAGCCACCAAGAGAACAATGCACAATGGTCAGAAGTAGTTGCGTTTTTTTAATGCTAAAATTACTCTCATTTTATTAAACAGTAAATGATTATGTAGAGTTAATTGACCAATGCTTTGTTTTTGTAAAGAAAAGCTAGAGATTTAACTTAAGTGCTACAAGTTAAATTCCATGCCTGCAAATTAGCTGGATCCAAATCTTCTGACAAACAACTGAACTGATTTTTAGTTCATTGTGTGAATGTTTTCATGGTGAAACTTAATTTTTGTGGTGGTGACGCACTCAGAAATTACATTTGCAACAAGCATCATGTTTGGACTAAAGTCTTTTGTGGAAACAAACCAAGAGTGCCTGTGTAATATTTGCAAGATTAACAGAAACAGTCAAATCTTTTTGTTTCAAATGAAAGAATATTGTAGACACCTACAAGAAAGTAGTCATTAGGTGGACCTGAGCAAATGAGCATCAAACACTGACTATTAAGAATGTTGTCACAAATCAAGTTTGGCTTGAAGACTGCTCTTATTTATCCCAAATGAAATGAATTAAATGTATAAAGTGAAAAACGTTCTGTTAAGAAGGTTTATGTTGAGCCAAACCACAGCTTCACATAACATTGGTAGTTTGTACAATACTCCCAAAGAAGTGCACTGATGTGGCTCTCTGGTGACTAAACTGCTATATGCAGCACCCTTATGATACTAAAGCAGTGGACACTAAGCTCAGAAAGCATTTCCACAAGCCAAGTGCATCACAGGATGATTTCTGACAATAATAATAAAGGTAATTTCTAAAATCCCCAAAGAATAAGCCAGATTTTGCTCTTGAAATTACCCATCTATACATTAAGGAAAAAAGAATTGAACAGTTTTGTACGGTCCTTGTTATACAATAACCAATGTTTTGTGATTATTTGTAAGAAATAGAATTATTAAAAAAAAATTTTAACTGCCAAGTTTGATTTACTAGTAACTGAGAGCAAACTCAATTAGAAATCTTTATACTTAATAAATTTGAGAAGATTAATCTAAAGATATTTTTCCCCCCTGGGGTCATTAGTTCAACATTTTAAAACCTCTTCCCCACCTTTGATAAGTGTAAAATCGTTATTTACAAAACGAGAGTTTTAGGAATCGCAGCGAGTTGAAGGGGCCACACGTCTTTAAGAAAGAACATGACAGACATTTAAGATTTAGATGGTCTTCACATTATAAATCACTCAGTCCAACTTCACAGTACTATACTGGTATTATCTAAGAGAGATGGACTTTATGCTGGATGCCAAATCCTCCCTAACCTTTTTTTTTTTTTTTTAAATAGACAAAGTACACTGTCGTGCCCCTCCTCACTGGGCACATTAATAAAGTTTCATACAAAAGAAATGTCTGGATTAATATTTTCAAGATGATTGGGATGGTCTGTGTTTTTGGTTTAGTAGTCTATCACTGCTATATATGTAACTTTCGTACTGTAAAATAAAAATTAAAATTCTTAGGAACGAATGAGACTGTTAAGCTATCTGAACTTATGTTAAAATAAACCGATGAGGAAAAAAGAACAAGATAATGCCTGTAAAGAATTCGAACCACCGTCGGAGCAAGACCCGTGACAGCAGTTGGTTTGCCGGGTGAGGGAGGCGATTGTAGCGACACAAGGACACGATTGTTAACGAAAAGTCTGCCGTAGCTCGCTAGCTCGAGGTCTCCGGTGACACACAAGATGCATCCATACCCCCCTTCCCTCCGGACCCACTAACACAGCCAAGCGTGTCCGACGTTGATTTACGATTTATTATATTTATATCCCTCAGGTGCGCTTGTGTCAGCGATAGCAGACTGCCAAGGGACCTGTTTCGTCGTCTGCGCGCCAAGTGGTGTATCTTTGACTGGGGAGCGGGTGTGTGTGTGTGTGAGCGCGTGTGGAAGAAGAGCAGCACGACAATAGGTGTTGTAAACTGCGAGAGAGAGAGAGAGGAGAGAGAGAACGAAGATGCCAGCTTAATTAGAAAGGGGCAGTCGCGCCTTCATTGTTTACTCGGTGGTGTGTGTGTGTGTGTGTGGAGGTAAGTAATATCCAGCGACCTCGGCTCGAGAGTGCACGTTAACATAAGTAACCCCCTCACTCTCCCGCTATTATCTAGACGGCATCGCGATGTTTACGTGGGCTGTAACTCGAGAACTGTACCCGATGCACTTAAGTTCCCAGTTTGAACCCGGCCAGCGCCCCGGTGTCTGCTACGAGAACGCTTAAGGAAAAAAAAAAAAACAAAAAACAACAAAAAAAAAAAATCCTTGTAACTACCGCACGGAATCCATCCCGAACCAGATAAGGTGAATTCTCGATGCTGACATGTTGCTGCAAACTCATTCTGGGAGGTGGTTTTGTTCGCTCGATATAATTTATACGTGCACATGTGCAAGTGTGTTTACCTTCCCAAACAGCCACTTCCGGTAGCGGTGCATGCCGGGAAAGCTGACGTATTGGTCAAAACCTCCTGACCAAACACTGACCCTTGTCGCGTTATATCGCTGCGGCTAATGAGTTTCGTCCGGTTGAAATGATTACCGAAGATTTTTTTTATTATAGAGGCGTCGTGAAGGGGCGTGCGGACTGCGGATAAACAGTCGCTGGTCGCGTTTTTTGAGGCTGGTTCGTAATGCGATGTTGACTGGAAGGCTAGTAACTGATGTCACCGGCAGAGGCCGCTGATGACTGCGTAAGAAATTAAAGATGGCGGCCACATCGGGGATACCCCAAGCGAACTGGGATTTCAGGTCCGCCGAGCAAGGTAGGCAGGCTTTTACTTCATCTTCGTACAGGCGGGGTGGATGCGTAGTCGCCCGGCCATCGTTCGCGGATGCCCCGATCCCCCTTCCGCCCTTTCGTTTTCCGCGTTTCGGACCCAGACTGTCTCGAAACCCCGACTCCGAAGAAGACGGGAGCGACGATCTTTTTCGGCAGAAATCGGATCTCACGCTGGAGTTTTCGCGGATCTCGCTGTTTTCTGTGCACGACGACCGATCGAAACAGCAGCGTGTCTTAGTCGCCGACGCGTCTCTCCCGCGTGCCCAGTTGTCGCTCGGTGTCGGCTGCATTCAGCGAGCACTGGGTACATTTCCCTAACTGACCTACATTCCCCCCCCTCTCCTCTCCTCTCTCCTCCACCACCACCACCGCCACTACCACCGCCACCGCCGTGGTCTTTATACCACCAGCCCTCACCGACGACGACCCGAAGAAGTGTGAAAACAATAATCATTTCCCTCGCTCAGGCTTATGTCATCCCGGCTCGCACGAGACACCGATGTTTTACCTGCTGCGTGAGTGTCACGGGAAATGTATTCGTAATATCGCTAACGACCAGCAGGCTGAAATGCTATGTACACTATATAGGTCATTTTGTAGGTAATTACTATTTATGTTTACTATTTGTTTATATTTGTTGCACCGTGTCAACAGATGCGCATTTTTATATACAACGTGCCTCAGCCACATACCACTGATTCTGCTTACTGCGTCATTTTATTTTTTTTCCTTTTTTTTTTTTTTTTTTTTTACTTTTTACAGGCAATTTGAGGGTTAAAATTAAATTAATCAATGCTGAGTTAATGATTTTCCCTATGCAATCAGTATTTAAAAAAAAAAAATTTTAATGACGACAACACGTGTATGTGTATTTGAAATGAACCAGAAGAACCAAAACCAACAGGTTGTTTAGGGATTTACGTTTAAAATTTTCAGCACATTTTTTTTGTCTTCCTGAATGAAATGCCAAAGAGTCAGATTACTTTTTAGGGAGTCTGACCCGGATAAAGGAGTTTAGTGTATACTTATGAATGAATTGTTGACTTTTGGGAAGAGGAAGGACTCTAGTTGTATTGTTTTATGTGATATTAGTGCCATTATCTGCCATTGCATTTAAAAATCTTTGTTGATTATTGGTTATATTGTTGAAGGAATTTGATCATTTATTAATTTTTAGGGTTTGTAAAAGAATATACTAACTGTTTAGCAGAAAACCAGGAAGCTAGCTTTTGTAAACTAACACTAGTTTGACTACATTGTAGAAATATCATCACATATCACATTTGATCACACCATGGATGTCCTGTGGTTATGAGCATATGTCCAAAGTAATTGTCACCAATATATTAAATGTTTGGAAGTAGGTAAGTATTGATCCAAAATTCAACAATCTGATGATTTGGCAAAACATATTTTAAAAATTTGATTCATTAATCTTCAAAAAAAAAAACATCTAATTTTTATATGTATTTTTATTGAGCCAGATTTTTTTGCTATTCAAATACTTGTTGCCTATTTTGATTTACATTTAACTAATGATTGTCAAAAGATGTAATATTTGCTTTGTTCTTATTATGTGAAATAAATTTCACATCTTTAAAAAAAGTATTTGGAATATATTTTCCATTGCAAAATAAACAAATTGTTAAGTATTCCTCAAGCAGACATTCAGACTCAAAGAACTCAAATGAACCAACAACTTGCAACCCTGATATTAACTCTTTCTCACAAAAAAAAATTTTGGCAAAGAGTTTATTAATAACAAAAATACAGAAATGGCAGATAACAAAGGTAACCATGTTTAAAAACAAAAATACACAAATATTTTGAATATAGTTAGCATTCTTTTTCAACAAGATAAACTTCCAATATAAAAGCACAGGGTTCCCCAAAAAGATACACAGTTTTGTTCACTATCATACAAAGGCATTTTGTGTCTCAACATTAAAACTTGTTTCATTTGGAAGTTTGTAGCTGATTGTATCTATCCTTGATGTCGCATCATGTTTTTGGTGTCAAAAATGTATGGCCATTTTTAGATGAACACTTTACTAGGTGGTGAATGGGACAACATGGACCAGTTGAATACCTGTAAGGCTCTGCAGATCTCAGACCACTGGATTTTTTTCCTGTGGGGTATATTGAAAGGTATATACCACAAAACCAGCTACCATCCATGAACATGATTGCTGATGTTTCATCAGCTATTCCTGTGAAAATGTGCTGCTGCATGTCACTCTGTTGGAAGACACTCTTGCATGGATGCTGATGGTGGACAATTTGAACATCTGTTGTAGCTGTTGTATGAAGCAAAAATTATATCTAGCAATGCATCTTTGTTTACTAGACTATTTTAAAAAGTGTACACATCATTTTGGAAAACTATACATAACAAAAAAATGTACAATTGTAACACAGGCAAGTGCAAAAAATATATATATTATATATATTGGCATACTTCTCTTTCTAACTATATATATATTCTCATTGTGGTATCATAATTGCAGGTTTTTAAAAAATATTTATGTTGAGGGTTTATTCTGTCCTGAATGTATGAAATATTTGGATATTTTTGTTTTAGAATGTTACTTTTTCTATCCAACATTTTCGTATTTCTATTTGAAATTTGAGTTGTGTGCAATCAAGTCTACTTTTACAGATCTGTTTATAGCTTAAAACAACAACAAAAACCCTTTAAGCAGATAACTACTGTTAAAATAATACCATAGACTTCATCTTTTTTTTTTCTTTTTTTTTCACAATTTTTACATAAGGTATTATACAAAAAAAATAAGGTTTTAATTTGATCTCTGTTTTTATGGATTAACAAAAAACTATAAGGTGCCATTGAATTGTTGGAATAAGAATTCAATTATGGAATAATTTTTTATAATTTTCAAAGTAAAAACTTAAAAATTGTTCATGTCGTATTGGAAAAAAAATGCATTTGTTGGTTGTTTAGAAAATAGCCAGGCATTTTAAATTTATTATTAGGGGAATGTTCAAAAGAAATCTGGCCTGATACCATTACGATGATGATGTAATTTTAGCTTGGTTTCATTGGAATGTGTCTAGTACATGAAAAATCATGTATGGAATTAAAGTAGATTTTCTTTGAAAATATGAAGGAAACATATTTTTTAAATATAGCTAAATTTCATTTGTTTCTCTTTTTTTGTAATAGATTTCTTGACCTTTAAAGAAAGTCAATAACCTCTCCAATTTTCCTTATTTTTTAAGATCATGGTGCTATTCAGTGAGATAGATCACATTTAAATGGGACAACTCTTGAAATCTGTCTGGCACTTTAACAATACTTTAGCATTTATCAACAACATGTTAGGAGTTTGAGCACGAAACATAAGAAGCAAACTTGTGTGCAGCTTATGTAGTGATTGCAGAAACTACAGATAACAAGGGGCATAACTCTTTCAGAATGTTCTCGTGGTCTGTCTCCTACTTATGTGGAGTTTGACATTGATTATTTAGCATTTTATAGTAACTGTGAAGTTGCAAACACATGTTTTCTTTTAGTTATGGCTACAAAGGAGGTAGGAATCCTTCATAGATTATGCAAAGGATGTAGTCAAGTAAAATGTTCATTCTGAGGCATTCTTTGGAGCATTAGGGACATAGCAACTTATGGAAGGCGTCTGTTTAATTGCACTAGTTTGAAGCGAGCAGTGATGATATGCTTGAGTGTATTGATAGTGTGAATGGCTTACGGCAGTGATAAAAAAAAAATAAACTTGGCGATATCTCTGTACTTGTGATTTTTAAAATTATTATTCCTAGGAACAGTGTTGCAAGGACCTACTGATTTTGTGTAAGATAATAAGCAAGTTCTAATCTTATGTTTTTAAAATTTCCTTCTGTTGGAAGTGTAAAACAACCAAAACATTTATCTTCCCTTTACCCATAATAAGAAAAGAAAGGTTTCAGTAAAATCATTGCCAGAACATCAAAAACAAAAGTAGCTGCATTAATTAACAATTTAGTTTGTATTCAGTGAGTCATTTTAAAAATAGGTTTGAACAATGATTCTGACTATTCCTGTTTGAAATTTCATGCCTTTTGGAATGATAAATTACAGATTTAGTTTCTTAAAAATACTTGATAAAATCTGCCTACATTTTTCATAATCATTGCAGAACTGTAGCCTAGTGGAGTATGAATTATCAGTGCTGCTTATCAACATTTCAGACATTGTTATTTTATTTGCTAGAGAGAGAGAGCTTAGCTGTAGAAATGGTGGCAGTCTGTCTTATATAGCTAAAACAAATGCACTGGCAGCCATTATTGTGGACTACCAATGAAATATTTAATATATAATCAGTTTGTTGGAGCATATGGTTACAAAAATATTATCAAATGATTGTTAGAAAATAAATACAAAAAAGGGGTTTTTTTGAAATTTTCTCACTATATAACCTTTATGCTTAATGAATTACGTTGTTGGTAATTCCACAGTTATAGCCACTAGAGTATTAAAAAAGATTGTGTAAGGCTAGTTACACGTGATCCTTGTAAAATATATTTTACATTTGATTTTTTAAAATAATTTTTATTCTGTTTATCATTGAAGCTTATAACATATGACTTTTAAAATTTCTTAAAAATTGATAATTTGAATGGTATAATCAACAGTATTTAATTCATGCATCCAAAACCTTTTAGAAGTAAATTATAAATGATGATGCTCTGAGTATAGATTTCAGTAGTTTTGTCAGTTTCACAACAAGACCAGGCTGCATGTTAGATGTTAATATGGTCAATCAATTGATTTGTTCACACTCTTATGTTAAGGGTACTTGTCTAAAAGAAACTGCAACATTTTTTCCAGTAAACACATTTATTCTGGGTTTCTTTCTCATCCACTGGCTGTTGACATAGAAAATGTCTGTTCTGTGCCACATGGTTGTTTAGAATTCTTTTCTCTCACCCTCTTTATTAGGAATTTTCTGTTGTCATGCTTCCCCTAAACATTCTGTTTACAAATAAGATGTTGCCAGTGATGAGACTCAGCAGTTTGTTCCAGGTGCTCGTCACTACCTGTACCTGTTGATGAAGCCATGAGACATTACATCTCTAATGCAGAAGTAACAAGTATGGAGCTACTCCATGTTACCAATACATTCCATCTCTCCATCTCCCTCTCCGTGCACCGCTGCAACACAAGATTGGTAATGGCAGGAAAAAAAATGACGACTAGTCTCTCTGATTTTCCTTGGTTAATGGCAGATGTATGGGGCATTCACTAAGAAAGTGTTCCATAAGCGTGTAATGTTACAGAGATTTAAAACCATTTCTCTAAATCTCTAACTCATCAGAACCAGAGTAGGATTGCCAGATCCCTGATGTGAATATTTTTTCAAGAAAAAATTGTAAAATTTTTTAGTAAGTGTTGCAGATACCTTAAATGTTCATGTGCCATGTCTATAAAATAAATGATGGCAACAAGATATTTGCTAAAGTATTATCTCTCTGTGTTACGAAACAGCAATACAGGAATATGAACATGGTTGGATTATAACTTTCAGGTTACCCAAGAAAGAAATTTTAGAAAAACTACATATTTCTTGTGGTGAGTTATTTCTAAAAAAATTCTACTTTTGCTACAGAAATATTTGGAATATTTCATTTTTTACTGTTATATTCTGTCAAGTGAATAATGCTATCTGATGATTTGACTTATGCTATCTTGTTTGTATTAATAGTAATGCATTTACTTAGATCATATCAAGATATATATAGATACCGTTAAAATTGGCTTGGATTTTATCTCTTACAAAGTTTTGCTCTGATCTCTAGTTTTCACCTGAAATTTAAGGATTACATATGACCCCTAACAATACATTAAGCTATATTTTACCTGTCATAATGTAGGCTTGGACATTATCTATTACAGTTTAAAGGATTATTGTATATTAGCTCTTACATGTAGTAAAATATGGATGCAACTTCCATGAATTATGCCCAGCAGTCAAAAAATACTAATGTAGTATATTGAAGCTTATCTGACCTGACACATTAACATGTGGACAGATGCAAAGAAAACAGAGGACATGTCAGTTATCGCAGATTCATGGTCAACATATAATTAGTCTAGTAGTCAGTTTCCAGGTTGTTCTGTACTTTGCTAAAGGGCTGGTGTGTGTAGTCTTTTCTTTTCCCATTTGATCTGGATCTTACCCTCTCAACTGACTTTTTTCTTTCTTTTAAAGGTCTAAGAGGAGGGGGGTTATTACTAAAAATTTAGGACATGAGAAATCTTTTAAAGAGAAATAGTTTAGAAAATAAATTCTCTCTACTACATAACATTTGTTATCTTATCAGATATTTTTGTTTGTTGCAATATTTAGAAATACATTTAACAATGGTTTTAATAAAATAACTTTTTTTGAAAACAAAATATGAATTAACTACAATGACCATGTTACCTTAGAAGCTCATTTTATTCCATATCCATATCTGAAAAATGCCTTTGCATTAAAGCTGACATCTCTATAAATTTCAGCCCTGTCCTTCACCATGTAGTGCCTGATGTTTAACATGACAGCATTAGCAGAGTCTGTCTACTTTCATGATCCTTTAACTTGTTTCCATGCTGAAACGAACTCGTTCCTACATTATTTTTTCGCTCAGCCCATTCAGAAAAACAATTTGAAAACTGACTTTTGGTGGCAACATCCATATGAGAATGGCAAAACGTCAAAGTCTTGATTATTTGTTCTTCGCTTCTGCAAATAACTGCAGAAATTCTTTCAACCATGTTGGGTGAAACTTAATTTACTTACCCTGGTAAGATTCAGAATTTCAGTCTGTGGCATAACTGAAAATCGGGTTACATGACCGTTTGGCAACTTTAATGGTTATGCATTTATTTTCCAGATTTTACTGAATGATAACTGTATTTATCTACTTATCAAAACAAATGGAAAAAAAAACAGCAAAACAACTTTTTTCAGCTAGCAGTCTTTATGGCTTAGATGCCAAGGGAATGTTACATGATCTGCTGATAATATTGCTTTACTTTTTAACTCCATAACTGCAACAGTATGTAAATAAAATAATTTAAAATGTTTAATTTAGATTAGTATTAATTTTTTGTATTAATGTTTATATAAATTGAGCATGAGTACTAACAACAGATGGTAGCAAATATGCTAGTATAATTTTTATGGTTAATAGATAAAATTATGATTATAAGACTTAAAGAAGGCACCTTATAGTACGCTGTATACTGGTGAGTTATGTTCAAGAAGAATTTCAGAAACCATTACCATAGACTAATAGTTTAAGAGGTTGATTGCACATCAGTTTTTAGAAGGTAAGCACTTGCTATAAAATGTTGAATTATAGTTGAGTAATTTTGTGAGGCACTTTTAGACTTCTAATTTAAAGTTGTGCTAAGGCCTATTCATCTATAAGTTGCATAGCTTGTTATGAGCCTTCACAGACAATGAAAAGAGACAAAAGTTTGTAGGAAATGGTATAAAGGTATGTAAGGTACCAAAGGAATATCAGGGACCTGGGAAGAACACTGCTGTTTGATTGTGCAAAATCAGTCCACAAGTAGAGCATTGGTAACTTTTGCCACATTTAGAGGCCTTCAAGCATATAGGGATCCTTCCTTATCTTATTAAACATGCCATATGCATGTAACATAAAATAATTAGAACTGATTTCTGATTGGTCAGTATTGTTTTTAGCTTTCATTGTTGCAGGAACAAAAATCTAGAAAAACCTTGGTTTTTTTACTCAGAGGTAAAGTAGCGATTTTGAAATTCTAAAAGTGAAACACATTCTGATTTTTTAAAACATGCAGTTCCATCTCTAGCATTAACAAAAACCTGGTAGATATAGCATTTGGAATTATGGAAACATGAAAAACTGAATATAAAATTGCAAATAACACTTGTTAGAATCACATTTTTCATATGTAAAAATGGAATGCTTCATAGTAAAGTCACATGTTGATATAGTAAACTGATTGGTTGTTGTGCAAGCAATCAGCAAGCATTGTGTCTGCAGAAGGATTACAAAAAGTATAGGTAGTGATATCATTGTAATGTGCTGAATACTGTAGCTCCTTGGAAGGAAATATCACATGACAAGCATAAAGAAATCACAGAAAATTCAGCCTGACTTCTTGTTTTAGAAGTAGCTATGTGTAAGACACTGGGGAGGATACGTGTAACTGGAGTGTATGCTCTCTCCTCTCTCTCTTCATAATGGACGAGCAGCCAGTAGAAATCTTGCTAATGACCTAGCTACAAGTTCGGCTGTTAACATTTCTTTGCGAACATTGAAATGTACATTTGCGTGCAGTGATCTCAATGGATGTGTGGCTGTGCAAAAGCTTTGTTAGAGACAGGCAACAATCAAATGGCAAGGCTGAAATGGGCAGCAGAGATAAAACAATGAGATGACAAACCTGGAAGAAGCAGCTCTCTACAGGGGTGTCCAAGTTTGAATTGTTTGGTTATAATCAAAGGAAATCTGTTTGAAGGTTAACCAGGGGGTGGTATAATGACAGCTGCAATAAAGCATGGAGATGGATCAATACAGGTGTGGGGCTGCATATCAGCTAAGGTGATTGGAAATTTGCATAAAATGGAAGTCATACTAATTTTCAACAGGTACTGGAAGGGTCTCATCCACCATGCTGTTCTCTCAGGAAGACGTCTCACTGGGCAAGAGTTTATTTTTCAACATGAAAATGACTCCAAGCGTACAGTTTTTCATCACATTGGCTATCTGGAATGTGGAGAGGCTGATGGAACGGCCTGCAAAGTCCTGATACAAACATCATTGAAGCTGCATGGGGTTATCTACTACCAAGAAAGTCAAACAGCAGCCAAACATCTTGGATGAATTGTGGAAAGTGCTACAGGGTATTTGGAACAACATTCCATAGTTACACGTTGATAACCTGTACAGGAGTATGAAAAAACATGGTGTCACACTCTGTGTAAAGCAAGGGGCTCACATGCCAAATACTAATGCACTGTACAACATATCCAAATTGTCTCTGTATATTTTTATAATAATGCATTGTGTGTACATTATATATGATTTTCAGTTGCATTTACACATTATCTGTGCATTTTCTGTTTCCACAATTATTTACAATGCTGTATGTTATCTTCATGTCTATTTTTCTTGAATTAATCTGTGTGCAGTTTTATATGCTACGCATTCTCTTTGGAAAATAAATTTGGAGAGGAAGACTTTTTAGATTTTTAAACTCTTGGACTTATAATGAAGAGTGCCATTGTGAATTGACCTGGATAAGAATATATTGGCTCTATTAGGAACTGAACTATTATAAAATCAGATAGGATTTTAAGAGAGGTGGGGGAGTGCAAACTTTTCTAAAATGTAGAAAGCATTTCACCAGCACTTGTGTTGTAATGTGTTTGTTGCAGAAAGTTTTGTTTTATGTTTCTGAAGAGGTGGGCATGCAGTTTTAAGCATTTTCTCTTGTTCCAGTTATTGTTGTCATTAGTTTGTGCACAGCTGCCAATATTGGCAAACTTATTGGAGAATGACTGTACCTTATTTGTTAGAGCCCACACTTTACTTTAAAGCTTCTTTTTTATCTTATGAAATGGACATAAACTAGGTGATGTAGGAGCTTTTACTTAACTGAATTACAAAACTGAATAACAAAAGGAGGCAATTTGGTTACAATGCTTAGCAGTGACTTGCCAAGGAACTGAATGTGTGTTATTTCTGACTTGGAGGATTTTACTGCAACAATGAAAAGTCTTAACCCTGCAGCACACCAGAGGTTCTAAGGCTTGGAGCTGCAAGAAGTTGCTGCTGAAGCTTGCTTCTTGTTACCTGTGACACCTGTAGCTTTTGAAACTCATGCTGATGTTTGTTAACATGTACATTTGAAATCAAAAGCTTTGTAATCATCAGCAGTATAGATAAATGCTGTTTATACTTTTCTGATACCAAATCTTTGTATAGGATTTCCTGGAAAGTGAAAACTGGGAACTCTTTTTTTCTTTTATTTGTACAAGCAGCTGAAGAAGGTGATGTAGCATGGTTGTAATGACATGGCTAGAAAGTTTAAAACAAACTGTTTGGGCTAAATTGTATTAAGTAGTTATTTGGTTAACTAGCCAAATATATGAAAATTAGTTTCTCTTGTGCACTCTGGAATTCATGATTGTGTATTTTTTGTTCAAATGAGGGCTTTAATTTCTGAAAATGATTTTGATTTGAGTGGATTTTCTGTCCTCTGGCTACTCCAAGCTACCTCCTAAAAAGTTAAGGCCAGGAAGTTTAAAAGACGATCCCTTTTGTTACGAGAGATGAATTCAAAGGTGCCTCGATATAGACTGAGTCTGTGCTGATAACTTCTAACTGTCTGCACAAAAAGGTGGACTAGGTCCCATAGGTTTTTATGCTGCAAGGGTCACTTCCTCTCTGTGCTTCACTCCTATTTGCATTCTTTGTTTGTATTTTTATATTTTTTGTGGCCTGTGTGGTTCACTTTAGTCACTTCTGCTTTTCACACACTGCTGCTCGCTCATTCCTAAAAACTTGACGTAATGTGGTTCATTAAATCACAGTTTTCTTTCTGTTTCAGGTCACAAATCGAGAGCATATCACGTTATTGAATCTTTTAATTGTCAATAATTTGCAAGATAATGGTTCGCACAGGACAACTCAGGTTTGTTCAGGTTTTAGTAGGACTCTCATATTAGCCTGGTCATGGTTTTCACTATTAATGTCATTGATGGTTATCAGAAAAGACAGTTGCCATCTAGATTTCATTGGTTGCCATTGGAAACCTGGCAACTGTATTTTTAAAGCCCTTCTTAGAAAGGTCACAGGGTAATACTAACTGCATGTTTTATCACACAAGAATTTCACTTATTAGCTGGAATAAAAACCGTAAAGCCTACTTGCACAAATGAGTATTAAAATGGATGGTCTATATAGTTCTTGTTTCTTTAAGAAATGATGAAAAATTGGGTGTAAATTCTATTTGTTTTGTTTGTGCATATCTGTAGTTTAGTTTTACTAACTAAGAAAAAGTTCAGTTTCTGTGTAAGAGGCCAGGACATATTTATCATAAATTTGCAGAATTCATGTGCTTCCTTTTCTAAACATTTTTAGCGAGATGCTTTCAGATGCAGCATTAGCTTTAGTATTGAAAGAGAGTAGTTTGAGATCTCCCTGCCATATTAGTGCTTGCTTACCACACAATGTTGATGCTGTAAAACATGTAGACCAAGGTTAGAGAAACAAGAAATGAACCGTAAATAGTTGGGATCAGCTATTAGAATATAATTTATGCATGATCTTATGTGGAAATTTAATCCCAGTTGAGCCTAGACATTAGAATTTTGTTGGAAAGAGGGAGGGGAACCAACCTAGAATATACTGAGTTGAAGAGAGAAAGCTCACATTTCAGGAGTCAGTGCAATTAAGGGGTTTACGCAGTTTCTATGCTTCATTAGAAGCTGTTAATACTGATTTTTCTAGAAGTGGAGCCTGCACAGACAGCTTTAAGTTTTCGTTAGATAACCCTGGTAGTTTTTTGTACACAGATTACTGATGACATTCTTGGCAACATGTTGAACATGTTGCCCTTTCATGAACTAAAAAGTTGTCCCTCAAGATAAGTGATTCTTAATTGCACGAGTTTTTTCTGATAAATTGCTCCACCCCAAGATTAAATAATTCCCAAACCAAGGTATTGTGTTGTGTACAAGTCCAAGTCTCTTATTCAGTAATGTATGTAGCTTAAAGTAAGTCATCTTGTTTCAGATACTATCTAGATAAAACCAGGTTAGCATTGCCATCATTCCTTTTTGTAAATACTATTTATGCCTTGGTTCTGCCATAATGATTTAGGGTTTGATTGTACACTGCATTAAGAAAATGTCAGATTCTCAGACGAATGAACTACTGCCCTGCTAGTAACACTGGTGCCTGTTTTTAGTGTGTTGAGGAAGAGGCTTAGTGTATTTCAGTTTTGTGCTGATGCCAAATATAAAACCTTTTATGTAATTGCCAAGCAGATCCCTTTCTTGCATAGTGTTTGGTTGTTTGTTGTTGTTTTTTTTCCAGCCCATTTGAAGTGAATGAAGAGTCTTTCAGCATGTGGAATATTTCAGATCCAGCAGAGAACTGCTTTATGTTTCTGTCAGGATTGCTGTGCACCTATTTAAATCTCAAATTATTTGAAGAAACAGTCCAATTCATCCTCCCCACCCAGAAATCCCCAAGTAGTAATTAATTAGTTAATTTTAAAAGATTTTGTAAATGCTATTTGGATGTGAGATAAATTGAGTCTACAATTGTATAGTAGGAATGTTGTTATTATGTAACTTGAGAAATGACTTTTTAGTCAAGTGGAAGTAATTTTTAGTTATTATAGTAATATAATTTGGACCTGTTATTGTTAAAAATAGATTTAATAAATCTGAATGTTATATAGGGTGGTGCTGTATATTTAAATTTGAGAACATATAGTGATATACTTTTGTCAGAGGGTCAAACGTTTTTCACCAACATTAGTTTTTTTAAAAACCTGGTAATGTTTGAGAGTGAGTGGTGAGTCTTGCACTGATTTACACATCTAAGTTGGACCCTGGCAAGAAACCTAAAATGTGCTTATATTAAATTCCACATTATACCAGTGGTCAAAAGGTGTGTCGGAAGAGAAGCCAAGGGGCTGGCTCCGAATGGGACTATATAGCTATTGTGTGATGTAGTTTGATTATTGTGAAAATGAAACCTGGAACCTAACTGGAGTATGGAGCACCTGAATGATTTTCAGAAAGAAGAAGACTGCCTGCTCACTAAAGGGGATTGGTCATATACAGTCGACCCCTGCGTAATCGCGGTTTGACATTCGCGGCCCCGTTTATTCGTGGAATTTTCCTTAGAACCTAACTAATAATTGTTCGTGGAAACCCCCGCATATTCATGGAATTGCAAATATCTTCCACGATTTTTTTATGGCTTTTTTCTTTTTTTTCATGCTTTTTAACGCTAAATTATTAATAACAATATAATTTACCAATTTTGTAATATAAATACTAACATAAATTCAGCAAAATATCAATATAAAATAAACACTATTGGCTGGAGGTTTGAAAGTAGCCAATCAGAGAGCGTTATTCATTTCTCCTCGCTGCTGATTGGCTGCTGCCCACAAGGTGCTGTCTCAGACAGATGCAGCCCAGCATCATCCCAGTTTACCTGTGTAGCTATCTTGAGTGTTTCTCTGAGTGTTGTATTTTTTATTAGATTATTATTATATATTTACTTATATTTTTTATTATATTTTACATTATATTTTGACGTTTATAGGCATTTTTATGGACCACGTCCAATATTCGCGGTTTTTCACTCTTCACGGGTGCTCTAGGAACGTAACCCTCGCGACTAATGGGGGACAACTGTACTTTAAACCTAAGCTCTGAATAAAACCACTGTGTGTGTGTGTGTGTGTGTGTGTGTGCGTGCGCTATTGTCAACATCTATTACTTATGCATTCTAGATTAAATATGATGAAATTTAGAAAGGGGTTTAATTTTTAGGAAAGATAAGCCAGATGTTTAAGCTTGCATATTTATGTCTTGGTGATATTAATAGAGTATTGCTGGAGACTGGCTTCTGCATATTGGTGACCAGAGAAGAGCCTGCTTTTAAGAAATTCCTGATGATTATAGGTGAGGATAAAACTGTCCACAATACACTTATGATGTTCTTTTAGAAGTTCGAACATTTAGCAGCTGTATTTTTGTAATTGGAGATGCTGGCTTCATTTCTCAGCTTGGTCATCAAGGTATATTTAGAGAGGGTCTGCAGTGAGGACATGGCTCTGATTTATTATGAAGGAAGAAAGCCCTACCAATATGCGCTCACCTGTCTTCTCGGATGAATAAAAGCATTTACTTTCCTGAGTTGTTCTCTGACACCCACCACTCGTGTTCATGTAGTCACTGACACCTGGCTCTCATTTCTATGATTGGAAAGAAATTATTTGGGCCATGCATAAAATTTTTTTAATCAATACCTGGTGATAACTAACCACTGATTTGATTTGTTAATTAACCTTCTTTAATGTCAGTACTAGTGCCTTCCCTGCAGAATCATTAAGAGACATTGGTCCGGCCTCCGTGTGGCACTGTCTGTTCAGGTCACCCTCCTCTCAGGCCTGATGTGTCTGTCTCTATGTAATCACGATGAGTGGATTAAGCACGCAGCTTTACAAATGACTTTCTTTGCTTGTTATCCTGTTACCGAGGCCATACCTATCTAAGGCCACTAGTTGTGTGCCTTTTAAGACTTCAGTGTTTTTGTTCAATGTTGGCAGTCCATCAGCAACAGATTTTAAAAACCTCTGACCTTTCTACAGCGAGAAAAATGTAAATTATTAATCGGCAAAATGACCAGTACTTTTTAAGCAACATATGTTTTAGAATCGCTACATTTACTTCCTGTGATTTGAAAACATTATAAGGTTGATAAAATCTTGCTAACTAAACAACAGCTGTCACCCCACATGATGGGATATCACACATTTTTGGCAGAAAACAGGGCCTTGTTCTGTTGTTATTTTTGCATTTGAATGCAGGTTTCAATTGGTGAAAAGTTTGAATTATTCTTTATCATATTTTCATTTCTACTTTGAATATTTTGATACCATTGATACCACAAAAACATTTGCTTTTTTTCTCTCTGCTAAATAATCTTAACTAGAAGTTAGTACAAATATTTTTTTAAATTTTGCCCAGTCTCCATTTTATTTTGTCCAGTCAATAAAAATGTTGCCTCTTTTGGGTCAGAGGTCATGATAAAAGGGAATTAACTCCTCTTAGTTGTCCTTCACTGAATGCTAAATCCAATTGTTATCTATTACTCTCTTTTTCTTTTGAGCGATCAAATCAACTTAAGTATTTTTCTAGGAGGGCTCTGTTCTTTGCTGGAGAAATCAGAGCCAAAAACAGAATGAAAACAAAAGTTATAAAGGTAATTTCACTTTTCTCTCTATAAATGATATGGTTATAATCTGAAAGAAAGAAAAAGTCTCTGAGAAATTTTAAATTTTATTTACTTCATTTTGTTATTTAATTCTCATCATTGTTTTCTTATAAGAAGCAATCTGTAGAAGGATTTGTTGTTACAAAGGGTTTTATTAATGAGGAAGCTAAATGTCACAGCCCCTATGGTTCAACATTTGCTGTGTAATAAAGATTTTAGGGGTAGTGGGGTTACCCCAGATGGCATACATAAGGTTAATGGAAGTTGGTGTTAGTTCAAGGTTCTCCAATCACCTTACTAGTACTGATACTAATGAACTTATGCTTCACTGATCTTTTCCTGCCACTACTGTCAAGGTCTACTCGAGTTTCTGGATCTGACAAATGCTGCTGATTCAGTTTCAGCATTTTTAACCCTACATGATGTTTTTACAGGAAGTTCAAAGGCATAAAGGGCAATAACTGTGATAAGCTATAAGAATATTATCTATCATATGTGCTGTTTATTTTATGAGAAATTAAGACCCAAACAAGCCATCACAGCACAACTAAAAACCACTAGCTTATTGTCCATGATGTTTCTGCTGAATGCAGTAACAAATTACTAACTTAAGTTTTTGTTTGTAGTGCTAACCCTAACCCAGATAACCATTCTTTTGGTATTTAATAACACCTTTTGATGTCTCTCGTTGCCATTGCATCACTAACAACTGTTTCTCGAGGGTCTTATTTTTAAAAAAAAGCAAACGTTGTCCAGGCTAAGAAGGGTTAGTCCCTACCACAACACCACACACACATAGTCGATAACAGATAAACTATTTTCTTAGCACCTGATGTTGGAATACTAAAATCAGTTATTAATTTTCTAATGATAATACATTAATTAATTTATGATTGATTAGTTCTAAAGCTGCTGTTGATTTTTCATAATTTTTACTAGCAAAGGCAGCTGATACATGGGTTTATGCATATTAAGCAACAGATGGTTTTGATGTTGATTGTACTTGGATTATTTGTATATTTCAGCTTTATGAAACGATAACTCTATAATTTGACTTTGGTAAAATCACAGTCACAGATATCTTATAAAGTAGGTTTTTTTCTGTTTCTGCATTATAATAATATTAATATGTATGGTTCTTTCTTTAATTTTTTTCTTTTTTATGAAAAGAAATTTACAGCGCTGGCCAAAATTATGCAACCCTTTATCATTTTTAAACAAAACACTGAATGATCATTGTTTTAAAATGTAAAAATGCATAAGATAATGAAGCCAATTAACCTTTGTTTTTTAAATTATTCATAGGACCTCTGCATTAGAGCTGTGCTGATTGTCAAAACAGTTGATTAGTAAAAAAAATTCATAACCTGCTGCTACTTGATAGAAGAAATGCATTTCTCTACACAGTATCATCATAAGCAAAAAAAAAAAAAAATAAATACCTAGGTCTAAAGAGCTTGCTGTCCTTCCCACTGGTGCAGATATATACATGAAATTTCATGCCCAAATTTTATTCAGTTGCCTCAACAAAATCTTAACAATGAAAATGTTTTTTTTTGCTAATGCTTTTGATGTATTGCAAAATTATGCTGATATATTGTTTTGATGGAAGAAAATAAAGATACATACAGATATAGATTTTGAGAAATATTTTTAAAATGTTGGAATAGAGATGATTATTCCATGGAGTGCTTGTATTGCACTAAATTATTATTACAATATTCTCTTGCATATGTATATTAGCAATTATTTTTCAAAAATAGGTTAAAATTTTGTTTTGATTATGGAACGTTTTAAAGTCTGATTTTTATGATATAGAAAGTGTCTTCACTGTTTTTAGCCTAGTTATTGATTCTTAGTGATATCTGTGTTGACTGATTAGAAATTGCTAATTCAAGTAATTGTCCTTTAAAATATTAACAGTCTTTCAAGAGCTCAAGCTGCCAGGTCTACAGGAAAACAAATTGAAAATCCTCAGAACTAAATTAGAAAAAAAACACATGCTGCTGTTATAGAGAAATGTGCTAACTTTACCCTTTGTTGTGGTGGAAAAGGGAAATACTCTCCACCTAAAAAAGGGCTGAAAAAGATCTTTCAGAGACGGTAAATGGCTTTCTAGCATTAGTGGACATGGTGAACCAACAAGAAACTGCCTCAGTCCAGAAAATGGTGAAAAGTTTACATTTCTGCGTTACAATTTTAGAGCTTTTGACTTTAAATATTAAGTTATGTTTTTGAAAGACTTTCATAATCACTTCTATTCTTGAATTTGTGTTTTGTAGACCAGTAATTACTATGGCTATGCTGATTAGTTTAACATAAAAATCTTTTTTGATTTCAAGTAGGAAATTTTAACTATTTATGTGATATTCTTTAGATATTTTCTAAATGTGTTTAATTTTGAATACGTGTTTGTCGGAACATTATTGCATTTAATTTTTGGCTTTTAAATGTACTTAGTTATGTATTAAGGAAATCTGGATATACTTACATTGATTAGTTAACATCGATCTTTTGTAGATTTTAATTTCCACTACTATTCTTTTTTTTATGAAAAAGTCTGTTGAATATTGATTTGCATTTTTAGACCAGTATTACTGTTTCATGTTTTGGCCTTCACCTAGTAGCTGGGTGTTGATCCTGGGTTTGAGGGAGCATTTGTACCAGCCAAAAAATGTGCTAAAATGTATATGCATATAGGCTATACGTGTGTAGGGGTGGTGGTGATTGGGTGTGTGCCTATGAAATGTAATATCTTTATCTCTTTCTCTACCCCCCCTCTCCTTTCAACTTCCAGCCAGATCAATGCTCTAGGTTGTGCTAATCTGGACAAATTAATTTGCTGATAAAATGTGGTTTAATATGAAACACACAAGAGTTTAACAACAACAAAAAAAAGATTTTCATTTGCTGACATGAAGCCTAATGATCAACGGGGTGGCACATGACTACTTTGTCCTAAACACCGCTGACGTAGTGATGCCTTGTGGAGACTCATCTGTGGACAAATAAAATGATACGCTTCAGTAATTCACTTTTCGCAATAAAGTTTTTACTAAAAAATATTTTGAGAAAAAGAATGTACAATCATAAATAAGATGGCTGCTTAAACATTACGTTATTTATAGTATGATTCCACAATTTAAAAAAAAAGAGAGAGAGATTTGGTTAATGTTGTAGTATTTGCTTTCCTATCTCTCTCTCTATTAAATTGTTTATCTGATCTTATCAAAACAAAGAAAGATGGACGATTAAGCAGAATGAGTTATGCATGAACCTTGTGAATAATATCTGAATACACCGGTGCACTATTTTCATAATATTTTGCTAATGATTTCGTCTTTAAAGAGAAATGACAGTTAAATTTGTCAAAGCTGCTGCCATATGAATTTTTTTCAAACTGATTGTGTACAAAAATTCATATCCTATTGTTAGAGCTAGGAGATAAGTTCTGCACAGATGGTTTCTGTAAATGTTATGTATCAATATTATAATCTATGGATGCTGTGAATTGTTGTTTTTATTTTGACTAGAATTTCTATATATATATATGATTATTTCAATAAGGATCTTTCATTTTATTTAATAATTTTTAAAAAAATATATTTAACAAGACATTTACAGTCCTGTACAGTTACTCTCCAGATGATTGAATTTCAGCTCTGCTATCATTTAATACAAAAAGTCTTTTCTCTTTATTCTTCACCCCTCATTCTGTTATATGGTACAGTTATTTGTTGCAACAAGAATACTAATCTTTGTTTGCTCCCTTTTACTTTAGCGTTTGGATATTTCCTCTTCAAGCTTGTTTGGCTTGCACTTGTGAAAGAAGGAAATTGCCGGCTTTATCTCTTCCTATTGATTCCAGATAAGAGTCTGTAATTTGGTTATTGAAATGGAATAAAACTGATAATGGTGGCAACATGACTGCTGTAAAGAAGCATTGTTGATGGAACTTTAATGCCAGAGAAAGTGATACTGATTACACTAGAGCTGTCTTCATTGGCTGCAAAATTAAGTCATGGGGAACCATATAACTGTTTGGCACAGACACTATACTAATTTCATCTTGGCTAGAGTATAATATCAGCAAACAGATACCTCACACCTATATATTCAGGCTCACAGTCTATGGGGTTGTTTTTTTTTCTCTAAAGTCACTGCAGCTTCGCTTTATTGTTTGAAAATTCAGAATTGTAGTTGTCATGGTACTCTGAGTTTTGTTGTTTTTTTTTTCAAGGAAATGTGAATAATTCTTAATAAGAAGTTGCGTTAACATTGGGAAAGGAGCCTCGTGTGTGCATGATTCTGAAATGCTGAAGTAATGTTACTTGTGTGTTACCTTTATAGGAGAAATCAGAATCCAGTTTATTGTTTCACGTGATACGCGGGTTATAAAATAGCAAAAGCTTTTTGCTGGCGCTGACTCAACATAAAAGATCTGAATTGGGAAAAACATGCATAGGTATATTCGTGTACTAAAGGAAAATTTTCTCCCCTTACAAATGTCCTCAATTTTAAAATTATTATTATTATTATTAGTTTTTTCAATGAAGAAAAGCAATGAATAGGACAAATTTCCCTGATTTTAGTGCTGGATTCTCTGTAGAGTTCACTTGAAGAAGAGAACTAACTGAGGATGCTGCTAAAATGATCTTCTCCATCTGCTACTCCCCTTTCCCTTTCGTGATCAGCCATGGGGGTGAGAGTTTATCATCATCCTTGATCAGGTCAGATTAGATCTGCTGAAGTTTATAATAATGTTATGCTACCATGTTGAAGTGTATGCTGCCTTGTAGTTTTCCGTGTAGTTAATCGGAAAATGTGACAATTTGAAATCTAACACGCAAATTCCTGATTTCCAAAAAGACATACAAATAAATCGTGATAACCTGTGCGACTCAAAAGTCTTCAACAGTAGACATAATTCAGTTGCGGGTGCACTGTCAAGCAATGAGCAGGATTTGAAGATATTGTTATTTCTATGGTGGTGCAAGACTTTTTGGCCATGGCTTTAAATTGGGTTTTGTAGCTAGGAGTTTCTATCAAACCACTCACCTGGACTCCAAGTTTATAGAGAGTACTTCATATCATTTTCATGGTGAGCTGAACACACTTGGTTTGCATACAGACTGGGTCATAATGAATGGTCCCCATAAATCACAGTTCTCATTGACCTAGTGCTGTGCTTGCCTCATCTGGAGAGGTTCAATTCCCAGATAAATTCTCACCATAATTTTTTCTTATTTTTATGATTAAAAAACAAAAAAAAATTTTTTTTTACTGCATTGATTCTGCAATGTAGTATTTTTTAAAAAATTTTTGACAAATTGTCAGGTGCTGCGTCCTGCTAAATTTCTTTTCCACCGACTTTGCAACTTCATCTAGTACCATTCATTGTTGGTAATATAGCGTTGTCTCTTACTGACAGTGAATTAGCAATGTTGTAATCTTTCAAAGACAGTACCTCAACAAATAGGATTTGAATCCCTGGGCAAACTTTATTCACTACTTACCTTTTTAAAATATACATGTTGTTTGAAAGGTTATATATATATATATTTTTTAAAATTTATGTTGCTTTAATGTGGATTATTACATCAATGAAAAAAAAAATAATTTCTGCGAATAATTGTGTTGCCATGTATAGATAAATACCTATTAATGTTCTGGTTTTTCATTGCTTAAAAAAGTCACAAGTTATCTTTCTTCTATATAAGACCCTTTCTATCTTCTGCCTTTGAATACTTGGTTTATTGCCACTGCTGTTCAAACACGACTTGAACACCATTCAAGCACTGCTCTGGAAATACTACAGAAATATGCTCAGCAGGTAAAATCTAAGAGTTCTGACAGAGTCTTGTCATTTTTTTTATTTTTATTTTTGCTTTTCGATAGTTTGAAGAGATAATCTAGGTCCACCCACCAGCCAAACACGATTTATTTCTTTGGAGACTTTTAGACATTTTTATTTGTACTTCTGGAGCACCTTCCTTAGGATGTATGGCTATTGTCAACCAACTGCAGCATTTCTTTTATTTGAAATGTCATCACTGCCTTTAAATTGCTATAAGGTCTTATTTATTGATCACTTAAAAAAAAAAGTTGTTGGACTTTCATGGAAATGAGGTTGGAAGTCTGTTTGGTATTGTTTTTTTCTTTTCTTAAACACATTACCTTTTAACTCAGTCAGGTACTCCACCAAGCACAATCAGTTTTCTGGGGGGTTTTGTGTTTTTGTTCTTTTTAATAAGCTTTGATATATATATATATATATATCAATCTTTTTTTTAAGGCACTCAAGATGCCTTGAAGCTGTCATTACTGATGGAGAAGCTGCGGATGAGAAGTAACATGCAGAGATCCTGGGCTGATAATATCAAAGCTATTCGAGCAGCCATGTCTGTGAGTACTTCTTGCTTGTGTTTTTTTTTTTAAACAAAACCGTTCTTTAATGCATGGGTGAAGTGGCTCTGGACGCAGTGTCTGAATCTGGTTCTTATGTGCTGGTAGCTTGGAAATACCTTCCTGCAGCGGTATGGGAACTTCCGGGGAGGGCATGATCATCACTATTGAACCAAAATGGTGGATGAAGTAAAAATCACTTGAGGAAAAGAAAAGTACAGAATCTAACTGGAGAGATATCGCATGCTCAAAAAAAGAAATCTGACCAAAGAAGAACAGAAGCAAAAAAGAATTAGTTGTGGACCTGCTGCTTTTGGAGACTGGCAAACATTTTTGTTTTCTATTCATAGGCAGTGGAGGGTTTTTGTAGCATTGCATTGTGGAAAGGTTTTCTAAATTGTCAGCAGACAAAAACCAGGTTTGTCCTATTATAGCAGTTGCTTTAAAGCTTTCAGTAATGATAATGAAACCACAGACGTACATACTGTTATATTTTACATAGCATCATGGCAGAAATGTCATGCAATGTCTAGATGAGATTCTCTGATGTGATGGGCTACAGACTAATCGGCACTAACCCTGTGAGGTATAGTAATTTTTTCTCAGTCGAGCAGGATTGTCTCACACTTCCAGTTGATTTAAGCTTTATTGTTTGCTTTAACTCTACCCTCTGTGGATCTCTGTCTAGCTGGGCCAGGTATGCTCTGCCTCCTCCTGTTGCAGAAATGAAGAAATGAAATGTATTTGTATAAGGTCTGTTTTCATATCAATTGTGCCATCATATAACAATAATTAGTCACTGCGTAGTTGTGGTAAATGTTCATCTGCTGGTGGACTGTAGAAAGTATGAATGTTCTTATGAGGATCCAATCTTCAACTTTATTATTTTTTTTACATGGATTGCCAAGGACAGGTACAGAGCTGGCTCTTTTTTACTGTTTCTCCTAGCAACATGGAGATGTTAAACCCCTACTTCAGAGACCCTACACATCACGTGCACTGTTTTAGATTGGCTGAGATATTTATCTTCTCTGTTATAAAAACAAACAACCAACCAAATTACTTGTTGGTAACTATTTTCCTAATTTTCTTCTTCTTGGGGCATAAAATTGTTTTTAAACACCAATCTTTTTGGCGAAAAAGAAAATGTTCCACAGAATAGAATTAAATAAAAGAAGAAAAGACTGAACTTAAAATAAAGGTTTGCAGTTGCACACTGTCATGGTTTTCGTTTAGAAATAAAAATATGTATTTTTTTAATTAGCTTATTGATAATTGTTATATTGGGTCCTTTTTGGTTTAGCTTGTGCTGAATTTTCTTTGCGTATAAAATATCAGATTGTAGCCAAAAAAAAAAAATTATGGATGCATTTTCTGTCTGGTTTTTATTTATGGTTTGTTCAAATGGTGAGTGAAGCTGACAGATAACAGTTTACTTAAACAATATTGTGAGTGATTAGAAGTTGTCATGGTGATAGTGGCATCTGGTTGGTGTAAAATGGTGTGGAGGCAACCAGATCAATTTAGGCTGGTTTCTTTAAAAAAAAAAGTGTTCTGCAACCTTGGATAGGAACTAACAAATGATGAGCTAACAGATAATAAATTGTATACTTAGAGACAAGTTTCTTTTAAAGTGGATGGGCTATTTCTGTTGATGAACTGGCAATGCTGGACATTCAAAAAGGCCACTTGATACCCTAAAAAATGAGAGAAGAAAAAAACAGCAGAAAACATCAGGGAACTGTTGGTTTTTTTTTAAAGGAAAAACTATGCATCAAAATAAGGAGAAAACAGGGATCTTATAAATGAAGAATTTAAGTTTGATTGTTTTACTTTCTGGATCTTTCCCCCATTTGTAGGAATTTTCCGTGTATTTAAAGTTTAACGTGCACATTCTTGTCAAATGTTGGCTTGTCAGTGTGGATGGGAAAACCATAACATTTTTTCATCGGGAACCACACACGAGTTGTTTGAAAGGTGTTATTTCACCAGTTTGTTGTGCCTTTCTGAATATTTGGCACATAAACCAACAACAACAACAAACATGGAATTTCCACCTGTGTTGATACGTTTAAAGATGCTTTAGCCAAGTAAAGCTGAAGATGCTAGAGAATTATAATTGGAAACATGTTGATTGTTAAAGATTGCTGGAGTATCATTTAGTGAATATGATATCAACTAATATACTTTGGCAAAAAAATCTAGAGATATTGAAATTCAGGGGAACATTATTGAAATTTCTACAAGTGAACGCACTGTCAACTGTTGCCCAATCATGGATCTAAAATCTAATGTAGGAAACACACAAAGACATCTGCTCAATGTAAAAAAAAAATTTTCAAAAACTACATTGTGTGTAAAAATGTGATATTTTAGATGCACGCTTGTGTATGGGTATAAAAGTGGGTACAATATAGACAACATGAGATGTGCAGCAAAATCCACAATGGTAGTTTGCAGATGTCACATACTCAGAGACTCCTTGCAGTAAACTACACAGGTTGAAGTTGTGCAGTTTTCAATATTTTGAGTCATCAGCTGACTGCATACACACTACTTAAGAATCAGTGGTTTCTATGATAGGCTTACCAGAGGTCATCCTTGTATAGAATCACATTATGATTAGAGTAACAGACAGCTACCCCCAGCCAAGTCCATGTAGTCTGAGTGACTCCAGGCATTCAGATCACATATACATTTGTTAGTCTTTCCTTGATTCACCATCATTGTTTTGCCTCAACCCAGACAAGGGTCCACAGGCAGAAGGTTGTTTTAATGATGAACGCCAGATTGGTTTGAATCTTTGATAGCAGGTTATATTCATTCCCTATCAGGAAAAGCACTATGCTGCTGCTGTTGTCGTTTAACGTCCATTATTGGGTAGCAATCAAGCTGGCTAGAAAGTTAGCATTGCCTGACTGGTCATTGGTATCTGCCTGGAAATGAAGTTGCAAGATCAATTTTCCTTTTACCTCAACCACACTAATTCATGCAGGGTTAGAATCATCATAGATTTCACTGGCACCATGATTTCAGTGGACTAATAGACAGATGTCTGCACTTAACCACAGACTCTCCCTTCACAACTGGATTCCTACCCAAAGATTTATTAAAAACCCTATGCTGACAATGTACTACCTTTTTTCAGAGCAAGAGAACCCAAGTGTGATACTGACAATGGAAACTATCAAGACTTTCAACAATAAGGGATAAGCTTTAGAAGCCACGATGACATGAAGCACCAAACACACTGAAATAAAATTATTGGGTATTTGTTGGGTGGGGGGGTGAAAAATAAAAAAATGTTTTTTGTAATTCTTTTTTTTTTATCCAAAATGTGAGCAATATATAAAACACCAAAATCCAGTACTCTGCTGTGTCTCCTGTTCTTTCTTAGCCACTAGAAGGAATTTTAGTTATTTCCTTTTTCTTTATTCTTGTAGGACAAGCGCCATCAGTCAGAAGCCATGGACAGAAGTCAGCTACAGCGCTGGCTGGAAACTCTTCAGAAGGCTATGAGAGGTTAGTAACTGTACTAAATGATAGATGATGGAAGCTCTCAGCCACTGTGATTTAATTATAATTGATGGAATACTCCATCAGGTAAATGCAATTAATACCAATTGGTGAAACCATTCAGAAGTCATGACTGTTCAGAACTTGTGATTATTATTAGTTAATCAGAAAGATTTCTGATTGATGACGCATCATTGTTAAAGCAAAATTTTTAAATTTAAAGGATGTGTATATTGTTTGAGCAACAACAGTATTTGGGCTGTTGTAGATTATTATAAATTTTCCTATTTTTTAATGTGGTGTAGATGCTGAATGGGGGGGTTTATCATCATGCTTACTATTGTATTCCTTTATCCTCTCATTTGTAAAAACACAGCTAAAGTACTGTGGGGATTGGATGTTGAAGCAGAAACTTTTGAACCCTTTTTGGTCTTTCTCTCTCTCTCTCACCAGTACTCTCTCAACTGACGCTGGTTGAGCAGTTGGAGGCTGTTGCACGACAGGTTGGTCTAAAGTTCACGCCACCATGTGGTCCTGATGCTCAGCTGTTTGTTAGCTCGGACATGTTTTACGTCCAAGTTTTTATAGATAATGCAGGCATGGCCAAGGATGTAAAAATTGCTCATCAGGGAGAGCCACAAGTGAGTACATTTTACTTTGCAGTGAAGGTTACCAAGTAATTCACCCTTTCTTTATATCTATAGGGCTTCTATTAAAATTATTTAGAATGGGTTTGAAGATGGTAGATGTTTTAGATGGCTCTAGATTAGAGAATCTTAGGGTACTGTTGGAGAACAAACATAGAACTTCATTGATTCTGTCATGTTATTTTAGCACATTCTCTTGTATGTTTCTGTTTAGCATTGTCTTGCATGCATGACTCCAGGCTACCAAAGCAGCTGTTCTCTACTGAGTGAAGCATTCGAGACCAGAGAAAGAAGTTTAAAGAAAGGTCAGCTTTAAAAAGTGTGGTATCAACTGTGTCTCTTGGGAAGAGATGGTTTCCAACTACAGTATGTGAAACACCACTTGCAGATTGGGAGTTTATGCTTTTGAGCAAAGCTAAATCAAGAATGAGGCAGAGAAATGTCAGAAATAGATGGGACCACTTGCTCCAGATACTTGCCACTTCTGTGAAGAACAGTGGGTGCAGTTGTGGTTCAAGGATTGGACTTTTAAACCATCTGAAGGCTCACCAATGCAGAGGTCACACAGCTGTCCAGCCTACCATGATCACTGTCCATATCTTCCTCGCTGGAACAACCATCTTGGGACCAATTAAAGAAGAAGAAGAAGAAGAATACTATTTTTATTTAATTTGTTTCTTCTGCTGTTTCTTGATTCCAGAAACTTCCATTATTTAATAAGTTTAATGTCTGGTCTTAGGTGTTAGATCTATAAGAGGAGACCTAATAGTGGCTTTCAAAATAATTAGGGGTCTTGAGTGTGCAGACAGGAAAATATTTTCCATATAGTTAAAAAACCAACTAAGGTTTCAGCCTGGTTAGACCTCAGAAAATATTTTTTGTCATAATAGAATTGTTGATGAGTAAAATAAATTACCATTTAATAGTAATTGCATTAATTAGCTTAAGAATTGTATTGATGGCCATTTTCCTTCCTTGAAAGGGGGCTCACCTTGAATAAGACATAATTAATGTCTTCCTGTCTCTTTATATAACTATTAAACTAAAATGGGAGCTAGTTTAACAGAGAAGCGAAAACCCTGAAATTTTGAGGAAATAACGCTGCACAAAGTAAATTTATCACAGTGACTGTGCAAAAACTGATGCAGAATTTGCATTCAACGCACTTGGTTGGATTACAGTCAGTAATTGATCAGTTAACTTGGAGTCATTCAAACTCCTCTTTGTCCTTATGGAGCTTTGTAGGTTCTGCCCTTCATAGTGCTTGGGTGTGTATAAATATATATGTGTGTGTGTGAGAGAGAGAGGGGGGTCTCTGTGTTTAACATGTACCTGATTGATTGAATTTATTCTTGATTCTGTAGCTGAATTTAATTCGCATGTGTAACTAGTGTAGAAACTTGGCCAGTTGGAAACCTACTTTGAGAACAGTTAGCTTTTATTCTTGACACTGTTTTCCATCTCTGTTTCAGAGCTGCCAAGATTTACAAGAAGTTCTCAGGTATGGTGCCTGGTGGTTGTCATCTCTATTTTATCAGAGTTTTCTAACTCACCAAAAGTTGAGTCTTAAATAAACGAATGTAGATTTGTATTAACTTGTTTGTTGTTTTTTTTCAACTGATAATGAGCCTTAGTACGGCATCGTGAATTCTTCGAGCATTGGAATAATTAAAAACGATTCTTTTTTGTGTTGAGTCATAGTAATGAATCACAAAAGTATTGTATTATATCCTACCAATGTTTCAGAACTTTAGTGTTTCTTCTGCACTTCTGTGTACTATATAACCAAAAAAAAAAAAAAAAAGGAATGAATTGACATAGTTCTGCAGCCCTCGTGGTGGCCAGGAGAATAGTGGAACTTCTCCTCACTCCAGTGTGTAGCCAGATTTTGTGCACAGCATATTCAGAGACTAGCGTCAGCATTATCTGCTCACGACTCACAGTGGCCAACAGCTGCATATGACAGATGATTTATAGAATTCAGTTGGCTTGCTAACTGAACTTTTGAATAGAGATCGTATAATAAATAAATTATTTTATTTTGATTTGCCTGTCCTATTAATATTCAGCCAGCAGACTTTATTTCTGGCTGGAAATAACAGAGAATGAGTTTTAAATGATTTTTATGTAAATTTTCTGTTTGTTTGTTGTTGTTTTTTTTTTCTTTTTGAATGAAAGCCTGTTTCTTTTTTTGTCTTCTGCCATTTTTATGTTTCCATACCTGTATTTTTTTTTAATTTTTTTTTAAGCCGAGGAGATTTCACAGAGTTCACGTCGCACCTAGAAGGTCTGTGCCAGATTTACAACATCAGCGGAGACAAGTAAGTTTTCCACCTGCCTCACCAACATGCTCAACTTCACTTGCACAATGGCGTAAGGAACGTGGATGTAATTATCTTTGCATTTATTGATGACAATGGTCTTTTTTGCATCATGAGCAGTTGAGAAACCAGAGCTAGGATGCTGCTTGCCTCTCATGTGTGGCTCGTTGGTAAGCATATGATGATGAAGAAGTGGATGGAAGTTGAAGCGTATGGAAGGTTTTTATTTTGGTCGGATCAGAAGGTGGTACACGCCATTAGAAAAAGAATAGCGATTTGTTGTGCTAGGAAGATAAATTTGAAGAGCCTTACACGGAGATAGAGACCTGAAGCTGGAATGCGTCTTATGAAACTCTGCAGTATAAGCCTGGCTGGCTAAGTGAGGAGAAAGAAATGGAAGCTCGTGGGTTGTGCATAATTTACTGAGAACGTCCCATGTCCAAACACTACGTAGTACAAAACTGTGACTGGCACTGAAACAGAAGGAATGCATATGGAAAAGGAAAAGATGTTTGGCAAATGGAACTATAAAAACTGTTAATATATCCAGCCAGTTCAGTAACCTGGGAACTGACCTTTTTATATTATTGAATGACAAGCATAAAAACAGGATACATCACAGAAACCCAAACAAACAGTTTATGAATGGACAGTTCAAGTCAAAATCCTAAGGATTCCATACCTTGAACATCTGTGCTAGAAGGAAATATGGTTAGCTCTCAGAGTATAACAATACTGGAGTTTTGTCAATAAAACTAGTAGCTTATGTTTGAAAAAATGTACAGTTTATGTTATTCTTTACAAAGTACTAAATGTGATGATTTGCCTATTTTCCCCCCACAAAAATGCTTTATTTACACATTTTAAAATTATTTTAATGTTTTTTTCTTTAAAGAAAAACATTAAAAAATTTTTTGAGTAGTGCCGCTTATGACGTTTTTATATTTAAAAAAAATATGTTTGGATTACATTTAGAGTTGTTTACCCCTATATATAATAGTATGTAATTTCTAATGCCAGTTTAAGCTGTCATTCACTTATGATGTAACCAGTGGATTTAGATTTTCTGACTTGAGATACTTCTTTAGCATTAGCATAATGGTATCTTGTATGTGGTGTATCTTAGCTTTTGCTTGTGTCTGTCCAAGAGATTTGGTTGTTGATTAGCTTATATCTCACAGCCATTTATAGTTTTAAAAAAAAATTGTTATAAATCATCAACTGCTGATAACTGTAGTGGAGCAGTTGCGTTGATGTTATTTTGAAAGAAAATCTTTGTCTGTCTTTATACAAAAAAGGAAAATTTGCTAAGTAAAAGTTAGGTTGTGGTTTGAAAGAGAAATATAGAGATGTATAAACTTAAGCGTCCACTGTATTCTTGACGCTGAATCTCCAGAATTAAAGGATAATTTGAAAAACAAATATTTACCCATATATATTTTGCCTTTCATTTCATTTACCTTTTCTTTTTTTTACAATCACCACATTTTCCTAACAGGTATGTTTGTTTTTTGTTTTTACATTTTCTGATGAGAAAAACAAACATAGAAACATTTTTCTCTGAGAGCATATTTTTGAAATTTTGTTAATTGTTGCTGGTTTGACTTTGTGGACAAACCTTGGGGCATAATGGATATCTGTCATTTCTGCTGTTGTTGACAGAAACTCAGCAGTTACTATTTTCTTTGTAGAAAACAGAAGACTAAGACATTCCTGGCTCTTCAGGCTCTTGAACAAGACCTTAACATGCTGGCTCAGCTGCAGAGGTGAGATGATGACAATGGGATGTTACTGTCAGTTGTCTTTATGAGCTTCTTATCCAGTTTCTACAATATTTAATAGCACAGTCTGTCCATGTGTTATTTTTGTGGACTATCCAGTGTACTATCTTCTAATTCCATCAGTTTGTTTCTCAAAGTAAAACCAAAACTATATCATATGGTTGTCATCTTTGATGAAAAATTATTATTATTATATTATTATTATATTATTATTCTATTATTATTATTATTCAGTCTAATCACAATCCAACTTTTTTAAAAAATAATTATTTAAAGTTAAAATAGCAGTTTTATTATCACCATTTTTCTTACTTTAGAAAGAATGACATTACATGGATTGGATTGTTAAATTATTTGAGCAGACATTCCCTACTTTACTCACCAGGGCATTACCAGATCTGTAATCCATTTACTTTTACACAGCTGTCTTTTGACAAACACACCTGCACACATACTCTCCCTCTCTCTTTTTTCCTCCAGTTCAATTAATGGGGTGGCCAATTATATTTACAAGTCTCCATTAGGAATTTTGTTGCCGAGAAAGGGAGGTAAGTAATGCATGTCCTGCTTTGCCGATGTCTGAAGTCTGTTGACATCACTGCTATGGTAGCATTGGAAGAAGTTCTTTTGGCATTTGTTTTTAGTTTCAGTCAGTGCTATTTTGATCATTACTCAACACGGGTGGTGGGGTTATTTGATATGTTTTTAACCAGAAGTTCTATTTAAAATGGTATCTATCTAACTTTCTCTTTTTCATGAAAATAGTAAAACTGCTTTACTTTTGTAGTTGAATAAACTACATCATAAAAAGGCTTTACATTTTTCGTCTGATGAAGCTATGAGTTTTTTTGGTGGGAGAGGTTTGATTATTAGCACAGCTTGTACAAGCCAAACCCTAGTTTCAGACCTGTATCTTGTCTGTAAAATAAACTCTGCATAAGTTCTGGAAACAGACCTGAAGTTTAACCTGATAACACGGGAAAGTATTGCAGCCTCAAGCGAGTTACAGGCTGCTGAACTCATCTGACATTTTCAAAACTCATTTAGAACAAAATGTTGGGCCTTTGAATGTGATTGGAGAAAATGTTTACAGAGCCCAATTAAAGGACAAATCATCATTTTGATGTATTCTGCCAGCATGCACTAACCTATCAAAACTAGTCATGGCTGTTCTTTAGCACTTGGAGTTTCTTCAGAGAATTCTAATAGCAGCCTGAACTGTATTACTCAAGAGGGCATTTGAGAAAATACCGAACATTTCAACCCTATTATAATATTTAGAACTCTTGAAACCTGCAGTTAACCCTGTACAACTCAATGTACTGTTCATTTTAACTCTATTGTACAACATCTACAAACTACAAAGCTAGACTCTACTAAAGTACTGTTGAATCATGATAGAGGATTTCTAATTTGATGTGAAGATTGTGAAAAAAATATTGTTCTCAGTGACTTGCTGTCTTGAAAGAATGAAAACCAAAGCTGATAAGGTTTAGATCAAGATAGAAAATCCGTACACACTGAAGTAAATTTCTGAGGTGTAATTAGTGGGTGATGGTGGACTTGTTTTTATTATTCTAGGTCGTCCAATGAAACTGATTTACTTTGTGTCTCCATATGATCTGCTGGATCGAGAGACGAAAACCAAACACCCTTTAACAGTTGAAGGTAAGTTGGTGTCTTTGCACCATTTTCACCTGCTCTGTACATACAATGTTGCAAATCTGTGGCAATGCACTAAGTTGTACACTTAACTCATTACAGATGAAATGTGATGGAATTTCCTTTCAGAGTGATCTCTGCATCCGATACACAGTGCAATCTTGTATGCAGCATGATTTTTTTGTTGACTGATTAAAAAATTTTGATTTACCTATCAAATCTAAACATTTTAAGTTATTAGTTTTGGGTGAATCCTTGATAAATGTAATTCTGATGGTAATTTTATAATTAATTATTCTTCAAATAATAGAGTAAAAGGAAACCATATTCAGTTTACCGCTTAATTTTTGATACTGATTTTGGGGTCTGAATATGTATTTTTTTAAATAAGTTCTCTGCTCTGTAGTGTTGAAATATTTAAAATAAACTTTTGGTTTTACTTATAAAATTTGTTTACACTTACTAAGGTTTTCCAGACTCTCAGGTCTGACATTCATCCCATCCAAGCAGCAAACTAGTAAATTAGAGCAATTACTCTGTCACATTTCTGAGGGTTAGTGGATTCTGGCCAGTGCTGATGATTTCATCTTTGTAGCATCTATTCAGCATTTTATTGGCAGCTGTGCTGTGTCCCTGCCATCTCTGGTTACATTTTAGGTTTGCTTCAGCATGTTAGCTGCTGGACCACATTAAATCCACTAACTGTCATCTTAGCAGAGCCCATCTATTTCACTTCAACCTTCAAGGAGGATGGTGATCTTGGACACCATAAATTCTTTAACTTGTACAGTGGATGGCTCCAACACTTTCCACATTCTAATGTTCATGAAAGTTTGTGGAAAGTACATTTGAGACATTTTTCCTCACTTCTGATTCCCTTAGCCCTGGCCTTATCAACTTTTCTCTTGCCATTAGTTTCTAATATACACTGCTGGATGCTGTTGCTGGATTTTAGTTGGATTCTCTTTAGTGGTTGCTTTCACTGCTTTGTTATTTATGAAAGTAAATAGCTTTTATTTGGAGCAAACAGAGACATTGGCCCTGAGTGAAACCCAACCTGGTCTGCCACTGGATGATCAGGATTTATCTGCTGTTAGTCCATAATTGATCTAGACCTGTGCTCATAAAGTGATGACTTTTGTCATAATAAATGGGATGCTCTTGAATACTGAAATGTGCATTTCACCAGAAACTTCCATCTACTTTTATTTAGATCCAACCACCCCACCATGATCTCTCTCTCTCATCAATACCAGATGTATTTGGCAATAGATCTGAATATTTAATAATTTTTTGCTTTTTCTTAAAAAAACTTTTTTTACTGTTGGAACATGCGTAAGTTTTGAGAGAGACAACTCTGGTGACAGAATATAGTGTTGCCTATCCTACACTACAAGAGGCCCAGCACTTCTAACTTTGGTGGAGAAATCTCTAATGGAAATCTTCGTTATTTTTTTTTTAGATGTGTAAAGAAACTACATGGCTGGCTGGTGAAGTAGAATCTGTGCCATGGAGGTCAAACTTGACTCTTTGACCTTGCTAATCCCATAGCATAGAAAACCACTGGGCTGCACACACTGTTCAGTATATTAGAATGAGTATTCTGGTGAACAGTCTGGTTCTGTAATTTTCACTAAGATCATCAGTTGCTGGTGACCTTGTAGTCCTAAGAGAACTGAAGAGAGCTAGCATGAAGATGACTGGCTTTTTTCTTTTTGTTTTTTTTAAAATTGCTTGACAGAGAAATGTTAACTATTTTTGTTTTCTCTCTGTTTGTCTGTCACCCTCCGCAGCAATCACAGAACACCAGCTGGGCCAGAGTGTGACCGTTTCCATTGAGCACAGCGCACTTACCAGGCTCCAGACTATGCCTTTGATGACTGTCAACAAAACACATGATGGCAAGAGGTAAGGTTGGGCTCAAGCAATAAAACAGATTTAAGGAAATCATGCTTACTAAAAGTAGAAAAGAATTCCTGCGTTGACAGCGTTTTGGGTATAAAAGTTGCTGGCTGAAAAGCACAGCATCTGGAATACTGTTGGCATTTAACAGTCTGTTGGGCAGAAATCTCTTGGCCCACCAATGTTATCCAAGGTGGGAAAATATCTGCCTTATTTTGGCAGATGGATACTTTTCAAAATGGTCCTATTCTTGACCCAAACTCAAAAAAGTAGGGCGACAAAAGTAATAAATAGATGTGCTAAGGCTGATGATTCATTTTGTTTCAATTCAAAGCTGTTGTTTAGTGTTGTTAATGAGATAAGTGTAAATACGCATTGTCTTTCTAGGAAAAATAGTGGAAAAATAAATCCACTTCACAGCATTAATTGAGTAGAGACGTGTACATTGTCAGTATCTTGGTCCAGGGTTTGTAATTACCTTGCATCAATCTGTTAGTGAGAAATTTCTAGAGGGAAGAAATGGCCATCACCAATTATAGCATCTAACTCAATATGAACTTCAATCCTGCAGCTTCCAATAATGAAACAATGCATAAAGATTAACAAACTTAAATATATATGTATATATATAAGAAGTGCTTAGATTTTAAGAATTGGAAAATAAAATTAGATATTTGTAACTTATTGAAGTTTTATAGTTTTTGTATTTGTGCTCGACAAACTGAAAGTGACTTTATTTAAACTGTTAAATGCAGGTAAAGGAGAAAATGCAAAATCCCTTCTGTTTATAGGTGGGAAGAAAGCAGGGAGTTGAATAAAAAAATTAATATTAGAATCTGTTAAGATTCATTATGATATCATCTGTTTGCTCACGGTACAGTTTACCACAGTTCACACCTTGCTAGTCTTATGAATTGAATCATGACTGTTCTTTCAGATTGTTTGATCAAAATTCTATGAAAGACAGTTTTTAAGATTTTAATTGCATTGTTTCCTTTTAACTGAAACTGGCAAACGGGATTATTCCCTCCCTAATTTCTCATAAATTTTAATCCTTTATGATGATGATCATAGTAATATTCCCTCTAAATTTTACATTTTGTCACTGAGAAGGAAGCCAAACTATATCCTCAATTTTGTAGTGAAGAATGAAGATATCTTCTGATGATTTGTTAGCTGCTGCTGTTGCTTGTGTTTGTCTATATCACAATTCCAATATTTCTGATGAATCATGCTATTTTATTGAGTTGAGTTTCATCAGTGCAGAGCTTAATTAATACATGTTGGCCATCTTATATATTCTTTTTTCATTTCGTGATCTTGATGGTTTCTTACTCTTTCATGACAGTTGCTATAGGCTGACAGGTCCTCAAAGGACAAACACTGTCTGTAACATTCACATCTTGACAAGTCATGTAATGATGAGATGTATAAAGCTGCTATTGTTTCCAAATTTGACAGGGATTTTTTAGCTTATCTCTTTATTTATACTTTCAGCTGATCTTTACAAATAAAATCTTTGACTTTCAGTCAAACTAGCCATCTTTCTGCTTACTGCTTCTTTGTTTTTTTTGTTTATAATTTCTGAGGTTGGTTGATGTAAGAAAACCATCAAAAAATGAGAGTTAGTTTGGTTAATTTTACTTGATTTGTACAAAGCAACAACTTTGTTTATTTGCCTATTTTACAAATCAGAACTACTTGTTCTATGAATTTATAATGTTCAGAGATTAATCACTACCTTGGGTTAATTTCAGCTTATTGGAATATATATTCTGGTGAATGACCATAGTTTATACTAAGATCATTAGTTGCTGTTATCAGCTTATTCCTTACAGAACCTCAGAGTAAAGATGGTAACTTTGTTTCTCTTTTAGCTTGCCATCTTTTCCTGGACTCAGCAATGTCAATAGCTGTATGCTTCCAGCATGTTTCATGTTGACCCTCCCATCGCCACTTCCAGTGTTGGCCTCTCTGGTGAAGAAGATAGAATCAGTCACCAGTAAGTATGAACTTCTAAGTGCTGCCTGAAGGTGGTGGTGGTGCATTACCAAGGTTACTGAAACCTAAGTTCTTACCAGCTGGACTAAGGTAATGCTGTTAGGTTTGTGTAGTATGTTGTTGTGAAATCCTTTCCCTAAATTTTTAGATGCTTTTTGTGTTGGGGCCAAGTCGCATACCTGTGCATCTGGTTTATTCACAGATGACATGAGATCATCTGCATCAGTGCACACCCTGCAGTATAAAAGAACAAGCAAGCAAGCGAGTGGTGGAGTCTATCACTTAAGCATGTCAAAATCAGCAGTGATCGCCCTGATTGGAACAAAGCATTGCAGTGATTGTAATGATAATAATAATGGATTATCATTTGAGAAGTATGAAATAAGTCCTGAAGTTGTTTCTAATTGCATGCCTGGGAATGTCCTCTTTTGGTCTACTTTTGGGATACAAGATTTTGTCAGTTGTCGAATGTCTTGTAGTGTTTTTTGAGGAATTTCCAGCAGGCGGCATGTGACCATGTGCACAAACAATAGGTTATCAAATAAACGAGTGGGTTTCAACACTAGTCTCAGAGTTTGCATTGGAAATATCTGCAGGCCTTCCTTGCACACTAAGCTAGAAAGGAAGAGTAGATTGATCAGAAAATATTTAGTTATTTTACATGTCTGCTCCTGCAACTACTATTGTTTAAATTTTTAGATTTAGGTTGAAAATATTTTAGTTTTTTTTTTAAAAAAAATAATGCTGTGTGATGGCATTGGTGCTTGTGATCATTTAAAACCTCTGGTCTGCAATAATTATGTAAAAAGAGAAATAATTCAAAGACTTTCTGTCTGTCTTCATTGTGTCATTTCTTCTTAGACTGCCAAGTCTTGTTTGGCAGCAAAAACCCATCTAAATTTTTAAACTTTACCAAATTACAAAGTGAAAAGTTCTTGCATTTAATTATGAGAAGATTAATAACAGAGATGAGATGAGACCTTTCAGGATAATTTGTTTGTTTTCTGGTTTCTTTCAGACATTGAAGTGCCAAAATTAGCGGAAGGTCACAAGTTGTTGCCTCTGTTGATAGAAACTGTATCCAAAGGACAACTGGTAAATGAGAATGAATTGTATGTGGTGAGTATGTCTTCATTACTTGTATACCACTCACTGATTAATGGTGGTAGTAAATATTCCACTGATCAGCTTGCTGTTCAGTCATTCGCATCGATATCACTGCCTAATGGCATAGGCATTCCTGATCTTTTCTGGAGAATCTGTCCTTCCTCAGCCTACACCCATTCCTAAAAGTTTGATCTTGACATTTTAGTGTTTTCTGGAATACTGATTTATACTGTATTTAGAATATAAATTGTTTGTTAAGAACTGATATTGTTTGGTTTTAATCAAGTAGTTTGTAAAAGTTTCCTGGTTGGTGTTAATTGGATTGCTGCATTTTAATTTGGTAGAGCCTTCACTCTAAAACCCCATGTTGGAAAATAAGGGGATCCATCCAGTCACTGTGAGCCTTTTTTCATCTTCTGTTGCTGCTGTTGTTGTTAAGTCACTGCGGGCGCCTGGGTTGGACTTCAGAAGTGCCAAGGCTGCGTGTGGGAGGCGAACCAGCTCATCAAAGGAGAGTCCCAGTTGACAGTGATGATGATCCACCATGAAGGTGGGACACCAGAGCCACAAGTGTTTGGATGATTCCACTTCTTCCGCACATGGCCAGCACTGTTCGTTATCGACTTTACCCATGAGATGAAGCCAATGATGAAGTAATGGATGGTGGCCACTACGCAATCGGACTAGGTCCGTCCACTCAGGCTTTGAGAAGGTGCTCTCCTCTTCTGTGCTGGACTTCTGCGTAACAAGCTGTTGCAATTGGGGTTGTTGCACTGGGATGTGACAATCATGCCTGTGTATGATGGCCTGACGTGTGGATGCATCAGGAAGGCAGGAGGGTTTGGAGTCAGCGGAGCCTAACTTCGCTTGCTCATCGGCCAGGTTGTTACTCGGGAGGTTGCAATGACCCGGGACCCAGACGATATTCAGCTGTTTGGACGAAGAAAATGTGAGTTTCTAAACAGCTGCTGTAGTTCGACCACAGATGGATCCGCCGGCTGCGGATTGCCCACTGCCTCCATCAGTGATTTGCAATCGCAGATGTTAGCCGCTGTACTCCACTCCCAGTTGTCATTAAGCCACATGAGCGCTGCTGTCAAGGCCATCTTCTCTGAATGGTAGATGCTGCTGTAGATACCCGTAGGGGCATGACAACAATGGATGATGTCTTGGGCGTTAACAACTACGACTCCAGCTCCACCGTTTCTTGTGCCCTCCATTGTCGAGCCGTCCGTGAAGATCTGTAAATCAGGTGGAACCATTGACTCAAGGTTTGTTGAGCCTCCTCCTATTGGAGACTTATCTGCAGGTGTAAAGATCACTGGTGCGGATGGAGGGCGTTCCCATGGCGGGGCAGTTGTGGTGGGTTGAGGGGCAGGATACCCAGGTCAGAGAGAGTCGGGAGTGTGCTGTGGCGCCAGTCTTTTCTTGCAAGGCATTGCCGTACCTCACGTGAGACAGTCATTCGTTGAGGGTCATCAGCATCCAGGATCAGCCAGGCATCTGCTTTCAACAGAGAGATCATGCGGAATCTACGGTCAGTGGTTTGAGTCGAGCTTCATGGAGGACAATTTCTGGGAGGGTGGAGCGGACATGGCTGGTTATGGCCTTGGCAGCATGAGTTGCACACTTTCGAGCTTGGCTAGGTTCATGTTGGAGAGCCAAGGGGTCCAAGCTGCGGCTGCATACTCTGCAAGACTTCGCTGGGTGCTGAGTGGTGATGTACACTGTCCGTAGGTCCGCTGGTCACCAGCCCCAAGTGGTACCACCTAGGGCACAGAGAAGATTTGTTCATCTTGTCATGGCTTGGCAGACCTTCTTACTTGGTGTCTGAAGGACAGTTATCGATCATAGCTAACACCAAGAAAGATTGGGGCTGAGTTAGTTGAGAGATTGGAACCTCTTATTGCAATAGCCAGCTGCCATGATGCTTCTGAAGCAGCGAGGCCAAAGGACGCTACTTCACATTTGGTTGTGTTGAGTGTGAGACGTGCATTGTCACTCCATTCTACTACTTTGTCCACTTCCAGTTGGAGTCTCCTGGACCACCTCTTTGCTGTGAGCACTGCAAGCGATTGCCAGATCATCCACGTAGGCACTGACTAGGGTCGCATCCTCGAATCAGCCAAGAAGGTCATTGATATAAACCACGAATAGAAGGGGCAAGAGGACTGAGCCCTGGTGGAAGCCTTCTTTGAAAGTTCTACTTCTCCCATATGTGCTGTTTATTTGAACCTTCGTCATGCGATCTGTTAGCCATGAGGAGATCCACTGAACAAAGCGTAGTGGGATGCCCGAAGCAAGCCCCTTCTCCAAACCTGATCATAGGCTTTGCTGGAGTCGAAGAAGGTGACCCCAGTTCGTAGCCGATGCAACGACTGAAACCCATCCGCTATGAATTGCGACACTCGGAGGCACTGGTTGGTTGTGCTGTCCCTTTCGGAAACCAGCTTGCCACAGGCTTAGCAGGGAGTGCTCTTCCAGCCACCAAGAGAGTCGATTGACAATCATCCTCTCCAGCACTTTCCCTATTGTCGAGGTGAGCGCAATTGGGCAGTAGCTCTCAAATGGCTTGTGGATCTTTCCTCTTTTTGAGGAAGGGGACAATGGTGGCCGTGCGCCAGGATTGTGGGCACCAACCTTCTTGCCAGCTCTGCCGAGACAGCATCCAGTAGATGTTTGAGAAGGTTGGGAGCAATTCCATTAGGACCTGCTGCTTTACCTGCTTTCATTTGCTTCAGTGCTGCTTCTAGTTCCGCTTGTGTGAAGATCTGTTCAAGTGACTGTCGAGGGGAGCCTTGTAGTCTACAGACATCTCTTCAAAGCCCTCGTATGGCCCTCCTACTCAACTTGTCACTCTTTCTCTCACTCACCAAGGCATACTCTCGGATGAAAACATTGGCCTTGGAGCCATCGCTGAAGTGTTCCCTGCCATCATAGTGCAGACATTTACCAATCTGTTGAGGTCTTCTGTCTGACAGTGATTTCACCGTTGCTCATGCCTGCTTAGTATCATTCTCTGCAGCAATCTTTTGGAGGTGGTTGCGCCACGCCACTCGCTTCGATTCATCGGTTTTCTGTGCCACTTCCTTGCACTTATCTAATCAGGCCGATCGATTTTGCATCAGGTTGCGTCGAAGTCTATTCCTCTCCTTGATGAGTGCTTTCAGTTCTGCATTCATCCAGGGGGTGTTCTTTTGTCAAATCACTTTCGTTGGGACTGAAAGTGAGGCGGCGTCCTTCAGATGATGGGTGAGGACTGAGGGTTTCCTAGGGGAATACTCTTCCGCAGCTATCAGGGGGAGCCTTTCTAGTAGAACTTTCCGGAAGCTACTCCAATCTACTTTGGGATCTCAAGCAGTGGTCACGGTTATGGAACTTTCACCACGAGTACTCAGAAAACCCTAATAGAACTTTCTGTTTTTAGGTGGGGGAGGAAACTGGAGAGGAGTAAACCCACACAATCAGCCAGTAAAGAAGAGCAAGAAGAAACTATGCTATGGATTCAAACTCAGGCCCAACTTCTGCTTAATGATATATACTGAGAGGGATCAGCCAGTGGATACATTTCATCTTAAGCTCCAAACAATATTGTTTATGTCAGGAAAAGGAGTGACATCACCCACTGTCCCACTGGCCTTTCACATACTGTACCTACACAAATTAATGTTTTTTCCATCTCTCTCTCTCTCTTTTTTGTACACATAAAATACTTCACTGCATCTCTAGTCGAGAACAGAAACAAGGCAGTGCAAACAACTGTTGTAGGTAAATGCAACAGATTTTGTTTCTTTAGATAGAAACATGACTTGCTTTTGTGTTTTAGCTATTCTTGCTAACATTCCATAAAAGTCCATACAAATGTTCTTATCTGTTAAATATTTTACTTAATTCTTTTCGTCTTTCATTTGAAGATGAGTTTTATTTAATTTTATTTACTTTGTAGACTGTATTTATGAAAATAAATTGGATTGTCTTTTTTTACTTATTCTCTTTCCTGATAACATTTTAAAATTTATTGCTTAAAACAAAGGTTTTTGTATTAAAAAATCAAATTATCTGGTCAACATTTTGTAAGAAAGTAATTTTTTTTTTTAAATTATAACTTAGCATCCAGTTTTCAGTCTCTTTTTAAAAATATTCTAGATTACCATCATCCTCTTCTCTTTTTCCAGACGTTACCTGATCAACAGCATTTATATTTTTTGGGTGGTCACCATGGTTGGATGGAGGAAGAGGGAGTTTTGATCACTAAAATTCCTTTCACGCATCCCACCAGTCTGCCGCAAATTCTTGTGTACTTACGTCAGCAGGTGCTTTTCAATACAGTTCTCAGTAGCTGCATCCGGCCATCAGCTAAACAAGGTAAGACACTGGGCATAACTGCTAAAGTGACAATATCTGACTAATCTTATTCTTCTTGTAAGTAGCACCATAGCTGACCGACACCAGATGTGCCATTTTCTCTGACCGGTGGAATCGCATAGTGCCACAAAACATTGTGATGTTTCTTATGAGAATTTATTCAGTTTTTATTGCTGAATAACCAGCAAAACAACCTATACTTTCACTTTTCTACTGTCGTGCTTAACTGTAGAGCAAATGCATTTTTCTATATTCTTTTTTCTGGCCTTCTAACATATTGATATCAGTTAGGACCAAGTGTCCCAACCTGCCCTCAGCCGCCCACAATACACTGTGTAGCCCTGGTGGTGTTCAGCCCAGTTGAAGTCAGGTTAGGGTAACCCTAACCCTGATATCTAGCCGCTACTTGGTCAATCAGTCCAGCCTCTCTTGGCCATCTGTTGATAGTAGAGGCTGACTTGCGCGGGAATTAAGATCAGCATTTAACTGGCTACCTGTCAAAGGGGGGCTTGCTATAGACTTTCAAGTTAGCAATCAGCGCTCCATTTTCTTTTTTCAGCTCTGAGCCAGTTGGCTTCTGCTTGCACACCAGCTTGTGTATTTCCAGCCACAACTCCATTTGTTTATTGGGTGTAACCAACTTTATGAAGGGCAATAATGGATGACAGCAGCCATAATAAGCTAACAATTATTCATAGTAAGGAATGATATTAGATAAATATATTAACAACAGACTTTCATTATGAACTAAATTGAACACTCAAGAAAATAACTTGCTAGGTGTACAATTATGCAAAAAAGTTTTAAGTAGTAACAATATATTACTTAATTTTTATTGTTTTTTTTTTCTGGAATAGTGCATTTTCATCAGTATTAAAGTGTTGAAACGGCAGATAACAATGCTTTTGCATAGTGGGCTTAATTTTAAACATCTGTCTGTGTGTAGGTCGGTGTTGACCAGTACAGTGAAGAGCTTAAATCTTAGGAAGACAATCAAAAAGGATTATTATGGTGAGAAACTGACTCCGGGAATCTTCATGTTACAGTGGTGGTTTTGTTTTGCATTTGAAGAACGAAGTTTGTGGGGAATAACTTGTGTGTATATTTTCAAAAACACTGCAGTGGGATTATGTGCATGGGGAAATGCTGAGAAAGACTTTTAGATGACTACTATTTAATGGGATTATTTGTATGTAGGGGTATGTCATCCTGAGGATCATAGGATTGCCAACCCTATTTAATGGGATGCTGTCCTGATGATCATACCACTGGCAACATAGATAAATTATATTTGTATCTTCAGTTCCTTTTATTTTTCAGATCCCAATTCAGCCATTGTGTTTGAGTTGTTCGCACTTTCATTACAGCAAGTGAATGTGTCCTTTGAACATCCATTACAGGATTCCATGGTTACAGGTAACAAGTCAGGATATTTTCATTAAATAATTAAATTTTATTCCATTTATCAACAGTTGTTTAGGTTAACAGTTTGTTTTTTTTTTATTCTTTTTTAATAACTTATCTAGAAACATCTTTTCAGTGTACGAAGCAAAAGCTTGATTTGGTTTTGCGTAGAGCTGATACAAACTCTAGTGTCTAAAGTTTGTGTGTGGAAAAGGTAGTAATGGCTGACACGCTACGCTTTATAGAGAAAGTGGTTTATTTTTGAAGACTATAAAAGGAAGAAAAAAAGAATTACAACTGCAGAGATCTTGATATTATTTATGTTGTTTATTAATTTTATTTAAAATGCAGGTTTTATGATTGATAATGACAATGAGGATATTTTGTATGAAATAAGAACAGATTTCTTTTTGGCAAATTTTTTCTGCATTCTTGATAGCATTCACTTTCTTTTTTTTTAAAAAAAAGGGAATAGTTGTTATTGTGATAAGAAGTTTACCTATCTAGGTAAACCATCTACTGACTGCGTTGATGGAAAATGAGAAGGAAAAGAACTACTACTTGTCATATGTACCTTTTAATCAATGCAGCCATAGCAGGAATATGCTCCTGTAGCTTGATTTGATTTTGAGATTAGTGCATCTTATTACTAAACAAACAAACAAATATTAATTATATTTTCTAATTGTGCATCTTTCTCATTTAGTGTAAAAGAAGAAAAATGTCCCTGATTTTTTATATATATTTTTTGGATGAAATTTAAATGCTTGCAGCTGCTGTTACATTTTATGTTAGACAGTACATATGTGCTGCCATTTGATGCTAGAAAGATACTCCACACCCAGCTGGAGGGTTTAGGCCCAGTTTTTGCAGGATAAATATATTTTTTAAACCAAAACTTTCTTGTATAAACCAGAGTGTTAGCTGTTAGCAGGTGGATAAGCAGATGCAACATTTCACTCACATGCTTTCCTGGTTTGCGCCATCTTTTTATTATATAAATAAAACTATCATTCACAAGATCCCAAGTAATTTTATATAAAACAGTTAATGGCTATACTTTATTGAAGCTGCTTTCTCCGTAGCGAATTAAAAAAGAGAGAGAGCGAGGGATAACTAACATGGTTTGGGTATTATTGCTTAGTAGTTTGAAGACCATGGAGTAAAGCAGTTAACAAGGAGGCAGGAAGCAAGCCACCATATCTTATACAAGGTCCCCAGGGAAGAGAAATGGTTACCAATACAGTTCTTAAATTAATTAATACTATTGTTGTTAACTACACTTCCTGGTAATGTATTTCATTTGTTAACAAATCTATTACTGAAGAAATATTTTCTGATATCTAACCCTGTCAGAATCTTAGCTAATTTGTATTTACAATCCCTGGTGTTATAAACTATAGATATCCAAAAAAGGAAATGTATCTCTTCGCAAATCTCCTAATTGTTTTGGACCCTAGTTTAGTGGTCACACAGCAGCAGCATGTAACATGTAGCATTGTTGGTTAGGGAGGACTGCAGTGAGAGTCCTCATTCCAGTGAAGAAGAAGTGGAGAACAGTAGCTGGCTGTTGTATGTTATCAAAGTCTACGTTTTCTTTGTAGCGAAAGCAAAGCATCTAGATCCTCCCGGTAGATTAGTACATGCATTAAGTCATCAGACAGTGTTGGCCATTCTTCTTGTCACACAGACAAAATTACCTGCCTTAATTTCCTTCATGTGGCAGACTTTTGGAAGATTTCCTTTTGCTGCAAACAACACGGTCCTTTTCAAAGACCTACCATACCAAAACTACTTTTTTTTTTTTTTTTAACCTTGTTTGTTAATTCCACCATTGTTGGTTGGTGTTGCTGATATTGAATATCTTTTTACTTGACAGCTGAGTTTGACTTGAGTGACATCACCAACATCAAGTGTCGAGTCTGCACAGCGGGTGATGGTCAGTCGTTCTGCTCAGATGAGTATGCTTCTAAAGTGTTCCACAAGTTAGTATGCTTCTTTTTTCTCTTATGGAGACGGTCCAATTTAACCCTCTGTATGCCACTTGGGCTGAGTGCATTTTTCTCCCTCCCCCCACTGCTCTTCAAATCTGTATTATTCAGCACAGATCGAGCTGTAAAAGCTGTAGCATACAGTACCCTTCTCATTAATATAATCCTTTGTAATGGTAGACTCCAACTCTATGTGCTTTGCATTACAAGTGTGTTGACTAAATATGCAGCCAGTTTAATGCAATTACTAGAACTCCTAGGCTGTAGATAAGGTCAAAAACTGACCTGGTATACAGGGGGTTAGATATATCATCTAATCGTTTCTATTTAGTACAGTAGAGTATGGGGGGGGGGAGACAAAAATTCCACAATGGATTAATAAAAGTGCTGCTCTAGAAGAAGCTCAGAACTGGAAATGGAGACCACTTGGCTTCTTGTGCAGGGTCACCCCAATATACTCTGTCAACCTAGATAAAGCAGCACTGGCCACAAAATGCCGGTGTTTACCATAAACCCCTGTGAAACCATGCAGGATCTTAAGATAAATGGCAGCATTCATCAAGACTGCTGAACTCCTTACTGTAGACAGAAGAGAACCAAAGCAGATACATAAATGTGGTGCAAATGAACTTAAACGGAAAAAAAGACCTTGAAAATATTTTAAGTGGTGCAATAGTCTTGGTCGTTACTGCATGCTATTTAATAGTGGATGTTAATCCATGCTTTCATTGTGTAACTGCTTGGTACAGCAAATCATCTTTCTTTCTTATATAGTTTTAGGTGAATGGAATATTGTTCCAGTTGTTCCCCTTGTTGATTTGTTCCTTAATATTTGTGTAACGCTGCTGTGCCAGCCAGCCTATCATATTCAGAGCATTATCCACTGCTTTACCTCGCAATATAGCTTAACAAGTTATATGTGCACTCAGGGCTAACTATCTGGCTGCATGATTAAAATTTTGCTTATAAGATGTTGGTTGCTGAATAAATTGCACTACTTATTATTCCAAATGTTATGCAGGTGTTTCTGTATTTTTCTTTGAATGTTGCACATCTTTACCACCACATCTGTGGTACAGAGGTAATTACAAACTTTCTGAGAGGACTCTGAAATGTTTTTATAAATTTACTGAGGTTATTTTGTGCATTACTAAACTTTTAATTTTAGGATCAGTAGTTTACATAAGATATTCAATTGTCTTTGTATTATAATATTCAAATACTACACCGCCATTCTATTTTGAAACGTTGCTTTGGCTGTTAACATTAATTTTTAAAACTATATCTATAGGTGCTAGAATATTTTTGCTACAGTACAGTGGAAATCCATTAGCAATAAAAACCAACTATACTTTGGTTTCTGCATAAACTTTCCCCATAGGTTCAGCCTAAGTTATTGCGGCTGCTACTCTCTACAAAGGTTGTTGACTGTGCATTGTTCTCACCATGTGTTGTTGGCCATCTTTTGATTTTTGTTTTAAGTGGCTGATTAAACACCATTACACTTGTAGCTTTTCCTGCAATAATGAGTTCACTACCAGCTGAAACAAATTGGTGATTAACTTTGCTACTTATAACCTTTGGATGTTATTGTCCTGTTCATGACGTCACATGTCTGACTTCAGAGTGATCCCCTGCAGACGTAGCAATTTAGTGGGACTAGAAAATGTGTGCTCGTCTTCCTGTGTCTGCTGACAATGCCTTTTCTTCTGGTGTATTGAGGCTGATTTTACCTCTAAGGCTGCTGACTCTCCTGCTCGAAGACACTCACTAATCTTGCTCTCTTTCCATCATGTCACGTCACATACAGGCTTTACAGAATAATGGTTTTTGAATGAATTTTTAAAGATCCAGGTACGTTATTTATAGAAACCTTTGAAAAACTGCATCAGAAAGGATTCCTTCAGAGCCGAATAAGATTTTCTGGCAGTTTATCGTTTGGCTAAGGAAATGTTTGTTTTTGTCGTTATTACAACGGATGAATTAAATTCAATTGTCGTGTGACTCTTCATTGAGCAGAACGCAGCAGGGTTACTATGTTGTCGGATGGCAGGGTTGGTGGTTTAAACTTGGACTCAGCCTTGCTTACTGTCCACTGTTTGAGTTCTTCTCTATCTAATTTGACAGCTTATAAATTTGGTAAGACTTTTTTTGTTTAAGAATTGTATATTTTTTCTCTCTCTCTCTCTCTCGCCAGGTGTATGTCCATACCTGTGTCACTGAGGGCGATTGTGAACAAAGTACTTGGTCAGCTGAAGAGAACATCTTTGGGCCGACCGAGTGTCCACACACGTCACAGCACCAGCAGGAGCTGCTGGTCCATGGGTCCAATGAGTGGTGATTTCTGTAGCCAAGAATATTCACCTCAGAATTACTCCATGGACCTGCACTGTCCATCCCGTGGGATATCGCGAGCAAACCTGCCTCCTAGAAATATGGACAGCTATGACAGTGGCGTTGGGATCCTTGATTCTTTCAGCGCACCACCAGAACTTCTGGACAGCGTGTGCGCGGAAAAAGTGGCCAGAAATCCACTCCTTGCAACCTTACTGGACCAGGAATCAGCCACGCCTGACATTCACAATAGCCCAATGCTTTCGAAGTTATTGGACGATCAAACTAAGACTGCTACAGGCCTTCTGGTGGAGAAAAAGCCGAAAAAGGGAAAGAAGAGAAGGGCACTGTCATCCGATATACCTGGTAGAAGTCCCAAGCAGAAGTTTGGGGAAGACAAGAACCAGGAAAAATTGATTGAGATTGACTCTAGCAGTCCCGCTGCTTCAAGTGTGCACAGCTGCAATAGCACTCCACCTGAAACATTAAGGACAGCTGTTATAGATCTGACTGATGTTGACTCCTATGATTGTGACTCACCTGCAAAAAAGGTGTGTGTGACTTTAAATGAACCTCAAGGTGGAGTTGCAAAAGATTTGGAAACACCTAAAATGGTGTTGTCAGATGTGGCAAAACAAGGGAGTGAAAGTAAATCTGATTCAAAAAACGGATCAGCGTCTTTGGAAGAACTTCTGAATGGTTCAGAGGATGTGACTCATACCATTAATCCAGATGATTATACCAACAAGACAACAAAGTCTGGAGATTTTTTAGAGAATGGGACTCTCTCCAGAAATAATTCTGAGTCTCAATCCACCTTCCCAGCAGATCCTTTGGATTTTGATACAGACTTGCTGAATTCAGATCATGTCTTCCCTGATCACCTTATAGACAACTCTGAAGAAATGGATCTTGAAATGTGCGATGCTAGTGCCTTTGGAACAGGTATTAGTGCCGTAGCCCTGATTGGTTCAAAGTTGACGGGGAATCCTGTCTCTTCTGTTATAGAGAAAGAATTTGTTGAGGAAAAAAATATTGCCAAAGCAGCCGGTTATGAAAACAAGAGCAGGAGTAACTGTGATAGTGATGCAGACATTCCTGGAATGAAGGAAGAGATGAAAAGTGAAGAGACTGGAGTGATGAAGCTGAAGCTGTATACAAACGAATCAAAGAAAGCAGAAAAAAGTGCCACCACTCAAGAGGGGAGGAGCAAGGACGACACAGAAGCTTGTCCCAGGAGCGGCAGTAGGCACAGCGCGAACGAGCATGTGGCAACAACGCTGAAGATTAGTTCTCCACAGAAACACATGCTGAACTCTAGATCAAAAAGTGAGAGCCTGGGCAAAAGTGAACGGTCGTCAAAGAAACGGGACTCGAGGCACAGTAGCTCTGCTGGGGAGACTAGCAAACGGCATCGTGATAAAGACGAGAGTAAGAAAGAGCGGAAAAAGCGGAGGCAGGAGAAGAACCAGGACTACAGTGGTATGGTTGTACAGGAGGCAGTGTACAGGTCTACACCTGTAGAAAGCTCTTCCGACTCTAAGCCCATGCCAAGATTGAAGATCACAAAAAGCATACTGAAGTTACCTGTTGAGGAGTCATTAAAAATTTCTTCGAGCAAGCAGAACTTAATAGATACATCAAAAAAGGGATTACTGCAAGGGTTCGGTAATAAGAGTGTGAAGTACATTCAGAGTGAGAAATCAAGCAGTAAGGAAGTGGGACAGAAGACACAGCGTTCATTGTCCACATCGCAGAACATTACTGTGAACAAGGCTGATTCCAAATTAATGACTAAAACGCCAACGGTCAAGTTAAAACCACTGGTCATGCCTACCTCTGGGTCTTCGGTCAATGTCAGCTCGGTGCGGACACCCGTGTCTTCAAGCGCTTCGCACACAACCAGTAAGGGAGGGGGTTCGTCCGCCAGCAGCACCCCCTCTTCTTCGTCCCCACGCGTGATTTCTCCCTCTGGGAAGGCAACCTTCCTTCCTCTCATCACAAAGAGCTCTTCCTGCAGTAGTCCCTCTGCCACTGCTAGTAGCGGCAGCAGTAGCGGCAGTAACAGTAAAGCTAAAGCTTTAAACCGGTCCCGAAAGGGGTCGCTCTCAGCTGTGATTGACAAACTGACCAAAACAAGCACGACCAGCGTCCACGTGAGCAGCGCCAATGATGAACCTTTGTCCGCAACGTCAGAGGGCAAAGAGACCGATGAGAGTGCGTCATGGTCATCTTCGCTCGACTCAGATGTCTCACAGAAATGTGATGATCCGGCTGACGATTACAAAAGGGAGTATCGGTTAAACAGCTGTCCAGCAAAGAAGGACAGCAATCAGCGGGGCTTGTGGAGCAACAACCGGCTAGCAAAGCGTGGAGTCACTGAGAAAGGGGGCAAAGGTTCTAAGTGTGGCAGATCGTCTTCCACGTCAAAGTTGCCGTCCCGGGAAAACGGCAGGTACTCCAAGGATCCCGTGGACAGTTCTAGTGGGTCACCAGATATTAGGATAAAAATTGAGATGAAGGGAACTCGCAGAGTCGATGCAGGGGAGAGCAGGCTCGCTGAAGGTTTGTGTAAGAGCGACAGTAGCGATGGCGACAGTTATGCTGAGAAGTCAATAGGTGATGGAGAGACAGCAAACTCTCCTGAGCCAGCAGATCTGGACGACAATCAGAGAGGAATCAGTGAATCCAATGCAAAAGACTGGAACAGATTTGTTGGCTCGGGAAGCGGGAGCCCTGACTGGCTCTCGGACAAGGGCCAAAGTTTGAATGGGAAGCAGTTTAGTTTGGAAAAAAGTGGCTTTGAAAGAAATAGGGATTGTTTTAATAGCTTGAGACCACACTGCCAAGAGGTGGACAGCAATAACAGCAGCCACCAAGCCTCAGGGACCAAGAACAGTGGCCTGACAAAGCGACCCAAAGGGAACTTAATTACATCGACAGCAGATAGTTCAAAATTCAATGGAGAAACGCCAGCTCTTTCCGACTTTGATTTTGACTCACATGATTACAATTCGCGAACTGAAGATGATGATGTTGAGATTTCAAACTGCTCTGGAGATGCTGAGAAACAGAGTGAATTGGTTAAAGAATGTCAGCAAGGTGCTGTTGTCAAGCGTAAGTCAAGAACTTTGGCAATGAATGCTATCAGTCCACGCAGTGATGCAAGCAGTCCAGACAATGGCCTTGTTATCGACTGTCCATCAACGCAGCATTCGCCATGCTTCCCCCATGATTCTAGGGTTGACAGTAAACGGATATTATCTCAGTCGTGCACCCTCTCCCCTCAGCCCAAAAATTCTCCTCTACCACCATCTCCAACTATCAAAGATATTCAATCTTGTTCAAATCCAGCTTCTGTATCTTCGGGTTGCATTGACGATGATTTGTTTGATGATGCTTTGATGACAGTGGAGAGTGTGCCGTAGCTCTCTGGCTATAGCAGTCCACTTGGGGTATAAGCAAATCATCAGAACAACAGAGGGTTTTTAATCATCTCTCTCTCTCTCTCTCTCTCTCTCTCTCTCTCTCTCTCTCTCTCTCTGTCTGTCTATATAAAACCAAACAGTTATGTATTGGTTGCTCATCTTTTTATTTTAACAGAGAAAACTTTGTTCAAGTTGCTTCTCTGAAAGCAAGCAGGCTACCCACAGTATGCATGATAGCCTGGCCAAAAATCATTTACATTTCCCCAGTTGATTTAAAATTTTTTTTTATATTTTAACATAAATTATTTCATAGACAAATTGTTTGTGATATCGAATTGGTTTGGCAGAAACCTACTTGCCCAAACTGGTTTGATTGGCGTGATAAAATTAAGTGATTCCCATCTGAGTGTTTTTATTCAGTATAGAATATAGCTAAGCAACTGTAACGAAAGTTTTATATTTTATGTATGAACCAAGGGCTGTTGTGATAGTTCTTCTTCTGTCTTTAGGAGAAGAAAGCAAGCAATTATTTATTTGAGGGAAGCACTGCTGACAAACTCTAATGTACATGTCATTTGATGGCACTCTTGCTCTAGTAAGAGACACGAACTGCATTCACTCTAAGCAAGCATAAGCGGCATTGTTCTGGCAGTTTATTGTTAATGTTGAGCGAGTAAGGTGTTGTTCTCTGTTCAGAATTTAGTCTGGATCATGAATTTGTAAAGGATATTACACGCTTTTTCCACACAACGTTTATTTTTTATTTAGCTATTGAATTAAAACAGTTAAATGCGGAAGTATTATTTCATAGTTATCAAGGTAACAGAAAGAAAAAAAGGAGCAAGTCTTGGTTAGTCTGGCTGGAATGTTCCTGCCTGGGTATGGTTAAACACACACACACTCTTGAAACATCTATTGTATTTTGTGCCAAAGAAAATGTATAATATTTGTAAAGAAGTTTAATTTCTTTAAAAAATTAAATAAATATATTTTTATGGCAAAGGAAAAGAAAAGTGTAGTTTTAGAAAGGTTCGTCATCATCTATTTCTGAGTAACTGGAGATTAACAAATTCTTGCATCGTTATCATTTGGGTTTTCAACAAGACTGGAATGCCATAAATTTCATATTGCAGGGTGTGTGGTGAGCTTTTGCTGAAGTTGTAGCAAAAATAAAATGCTTTTTAAAAAAAATAACAACAACAAAACATGCTCTTTTATCTGCATTGGAAATCAAAGTTGTTATTCTGGAACCTGCTTGGTGGTTAGCCAGTGCGGAAGAAGTTTCTTGGAGCGTGCTGTGATAACTTGTAATACTGCCAATTTACAGACCTTTTCACAATGTTCACGTTCGTCCCTACCACCATCTTTTCTCCTACAGGAAAGTGTGCATGCTTGTGTGTGCCAATCTTAATACCAGAGAAATAAGTTTAATAAGCTTTAGCAATAATACAGTACCTGGTATTTGCAGAATGTCACGAATCAAAGGCAATTTTTTTCCTGCCATGTTATGGTGGATAAGCTGTCTTATAATTCCTGTGAACCCTGGGCTTTAATTATCAGATGATTGCTCTTTGACATGGTAGTTAACAACACCCTTTGGAATTGGAACTGAAAAATTACAATGTAGCATGCAAACTCCTTTGATAGTAATGTGAACAGCCTTAATACGCTGCATTCATTGTTAAATAATTAATTTTTTAAGTAGCAGTTTGTTTAAAGAATATATTGTGGAAAATGTAGCATTTGTTTGAAACATTTTTTCTGAACAATTGTTTTGCTAAACAGGATTATCTCCCTTGACAATATTTTTTAAAAAATGAATATATACGTATTGAAAAAAATTCATATTGCCTGCAAGAAAATGCTTTGCTTTTTTATTTTATAAATTCTAAGATTTAGATTTACAAGAAATGTCTTGTATGAAATGCCACTAAATGACATGTACGATGTTTCACCAGTGTTAAGTTTGTTGGGGGGTATAATAGGGTTCACTTCTGTGATATTGGGGTCATTCTTAACTGCCAGGCAATGTACAGAAATTTGGTCAATTTTCCTTACTTTTAAAACATGAAATTTGCACACTTATTAAATGACTTGAGAATAAATAAAATCATAATTAAAGACACTTGTATATTTTTAGTGTTAATTAAATTTAAAAAAAATGTAGAAAGGTGTTAGCTTGGGTATTCCTCTTCGCCTTAGTCAGTAGTGGTGCAACTAACTAATGAACCTACTATTCAGAAATCTTTGCCTGTCACCATCATTGTAGTAATACTTACTAAAATGGTGATGGGAGAGGTCCAAACTAACTTCTGTGAATAGCACATTGCCAGTATCTTTTCATTCTTGTCTTAATAAGATTCTAATTATAAACAAAAATAGTTGAGGCCTCAGGCTAGTCTCTTGCTCATGAAATTTGGTAAGTTTCTGAAATAAACTTTTGATTTCTGCTCATCTCATCGTCAGGAAGAGAAGGCAGCTTTAATTGTAAGTAACAGTTGGTGGGAAACTTTTCTTACATTTTTCCATTCTGAGGCATTCATTCGTCAGTCAGTTACATGAAGATGGACAAGTTTGAATAAAACAATTTTCCACCTAGATTCTCTGTTTCATTTTGTTTTGAGGGTTGATGCAGAATTTGTACACGGATCTATTTTGTCTAATTCTGTATCAGTTTTCATAGAGAGTTCTTTTGGATGGAAAATAGTTTTTTTAAAAAAAAACACTGACATACTGTAATCAATTCTATTTTATTCAACGTATGCGGTATTTCAAGCTACCAGCCTGAACAGTTTTTGTTTGTTTAAATTTTCGCAAATACCTATAATTTGTGCACACTGACTGATTTCTTTCTTAGCTATATAAGGAAACTACTACTACTACAACAATTGAACCAGATGCTGTGGTCTTGTGAGGGCAGAGAAATCTTATTGTTAAACATTTAGCTAGAAACCCATGGTAAATATTACAGTGGTGGGCAAAATTTCTGCATTGTTTTTAAAGTCTGTTCATTGTATTAATGCATCTTTAACAAATTAAAGCCAACCGAGCATTGTTTTGATGTTCACAGGACCTCTTCACTAGACTGCAGCTGCTTCATGTGGAGACAAGTTCCGGCTAATAGAGCTATGAACTTCCATGACTGCTCACCTGTGCGATGCATTTATTGACTAGAAAATATTATTTTAACAAACACACGGTGAATCAGAATTATTTCAGATAATGTGATCATTTTGGCCACCACTGTATATACTGGCACAAATTGTATTATTACATCCAGTAGTAGAGAATGCTGTTTCCCCTCCAAAAAACAAAAAAAAAATATAGCTATTAACCTATAATGACTGGATACAGGTGGGTGTCATTAAGATGTGTATCCATCAGAGTGGCAACCCAATATTGTCATTCACTGGGAACATTGTGAAAGATGTAAATACATATTTCTTTAATTCTTAGATTTCTGGTGAGGTTGTTGTGCCAAACACTGATAAAATGAAATTTTGTTTAAATCAGTATTATTATTATTATTATTATTATTATTATTATTATTATTATTATTATTATTATTATTAATATTATTGTTATTGTTATTATTATTATTGTTATTATTGTTATTATTATTATTATTAAGTAAGTAGAGGCAGTGCATGGAAGACTCTTTTTGTCCTTACAGAAACTGACCATCTTGCAATGTTGAAAGATGCAAATTTCAAAAGTAATATTTACACTTAAACAGTTCTCCTTATCTGGAGTTAAGACTCCTAACAATAAAAGGAAAGTGATAGGTGTAGGTCTAGAGAGGGGGGTCAAAACTGGGAGGTCTCTCTCCACAAGATTTATCAGTGTGCAATTTAAAATTAGTGATCGCTTTATGTACATAATGCAAACTTTTGAGTAGTTTTTGAGGAAACTGTATGCGAGTAGTTATATTTGACAGTGGGCAAGTCATTTTTTTATATTATTTATCTGGGAGTCCAGTTTAATCTTGGATATTTTTAACATTTTAATGAGAATCAGTTTAAAAAGATAAGGGAAATGCCAATTAACTTTGAAACTAAAGTCTGTACATTGCCTGATTGTTAAGGGACGAATAATTTAGGGCCCCTAGTTGAGGGTAACCCCTGTCGTCATACCAGGTGAGTTTTATTTGTTGTTAAAGACAAAGCGAAAAAAACTCTTTTTCTTTAAAAAAAAAAACAACAATAAAAGATACAAAAACTTTTTCCATTTATCAAGTGCCCTTTAAGGGATTTCTGCAGGGATGACGTCCCTCTTTGCAGAGGAAATCGGTGATGACTATCCATAGAAATATTTTCACTATAAAAATGTTCATCATGCTATCAATAATAATAATATAATAATAATAATAATAATAATAATCGACTATGTAGATTGTTTCCCAAAGCATTTCTGCATGATGCAAGTATTTGACAACCACAATTCATTTGTTGATGACCTCAAGTGCTTGTTAGGGTTCAGTGTTGTAAATAGACATGAATTTTGTATTAAAAAAAAGAAAGAAAATTTTTAAAAAAAAAAAGAAAAAGGAAAAAAAATTTAAAAAAAAAAAGGAAAAGGAAAGGAAAAGTACATGAAAGTCTGGTAGTCAGAACTGTACGCGACCATACAGAAGTTGACTGTTTCAGAAAAGCAAGCACCTGCTGTACGACAACTGATCGTTGGAGGAAGTTACCTGATGTATTGTTGAAATGTTTATTCTCTCTGTACTAGACTAACTACAATGTATGTCCTATAAATTATTGTACAGTTCCGATGTACAGCTTTGTTCCTGTCCTCTGTGTCTATATAAATATCTTGCAACCATTTTCTCTTGTTACTTCTCATTTGCGGTGGGTGAACCGTGAAAGGGGAGTCCAATTTAAAGGTGATCTTGTGCCCGAGCTCTGGTGAGGCAGGTATCAGGTGTGCAATATGGCTGTTGCAATAATTGGTCTTAGGTGTTAACCTCTGTGGCTAGCGGAAGGAATGTTGGAATGAAAGACTACAAATCTCCACCTTTGCTTATAGTAAACCAATTAAACAAACCTGTACTAGAATAATTCTGCATCGTCAGTTATGTGGTAAATCTTACAAATTGACTAAGTTTTCATGTTATTGGGAATCTTATTTGTTTACTGACTGTCAAAATAGACATTTTTTAATGATACTAATTGATTAATACCCACGTTTTACTCCCTGCTAAATTCGAATTTGCAAGAATTTTATAAACCGTTTGTGAACAGATAACAGAATCGCCTGTGTGGCGCGCCCAACACACACACACACATGCCTTCTGTGTTGCAGTGTTTATGGCCAACAGCAATTCTGTGGGGATATCCAGTTGTGTTTTAACTTTGCCACTTAAAACTGTCTCCACAAAAGATTTAAAGATTACAAGAATAAAATGCCTACCGCGTCCTGGTCTATTTAAAAAAAAAAAAACGAGGACATTCAGACATTGCTTTAGTCTGCATGGCTTAAGTGTTTACAATGTGCCGTTGCAAACTCTGTTTTCTTTATAAGGTTGGAATTTCTGTCAGGGTCGAATTAAGGAAATTAGATTAGTGCGGAAGTTGGTGGGTGGATCGAGAAGCAACTGAAAGGAATGCGGGTTATTGGCCTTTAAAGTGAGAAATGGCTTCAGACAAAGCGGGCTCTTTGCTGATTGTCAGCCAGGTTTTTCTTAGTAAAACAAAACCAGTTGGCTTTCCAGACTGGTGAATGCTATCTTACAGGAGTTCATGTCAGGTAAATCCAGTTGAAAAGTTAAAAAAAAAAAAATGCACGTGGATGTGGTAAGTAATTGGACATGCCGCATTATTAAGAATGAGCTATCTGTCCATTGCATCCTGGAATGCAGTTCTGATTTGTTGGTTTTGGGACCACTGATAGAAAATCTATACGAGCTGACACGGGCACCTTTGCTGGCTTAAACATTTTTTTATCAGCTGATTTTGTATTTCATTGAAAATTTGTGCCATGCAGTTCTCAGTGCCCAGTTTTTAAATTGATTTTAATAAGCCTATAGCTGGTGATAAACTTGAGAGGATGTTCAAAGCATTCACCCTCAACTTGCTTGTTTTGTGAATGTTGTTTTTCTAGCCTCTGTGGCCAGGCATGGGGTGAGAATTTTTTACGCCCATCCACCATTTCTTTGCATGTACACCTTCATGCCTGATAAGTGTTTGTTGTATTAGACTGGCCTTTAGTTTATCCAAATGCATTGTCTCTTATTATTTCTGGATAGTCTTCCTGCTCTACATTTTTAAAACAATTGAACCACTATGTCTGTCCTGATAGCTTCTCGAAGAATTAGCAAATAATTCATCTGCAATAAGATTCTGGCTGGTTTGGTCTCGTGTTCAAGTTTGCCTACTGGGATTATTATTTCCCACACCTGTAATTGTTGATGACATCTTTTCAGAGTCTTGGTCCAAATGCAACCAGTTGTGATATTTCTCTTCTCTGCATCTGTATGTATTAGGGACATTCAAATGTGACATGGCTGAAGTAGCATAGACGTAATGGTATCCAGCTGGGGTTTTAGTTGAATGTCCCTAGAATATGTTGTATGTTTGTAGAGCAAGTGGTGACAGACAAAAAAAAAAATCAGTGGAACGATCTCAATGCGCTTCTGTTGCAGGTGGTGTCTGACGACAAACTAGTTCTGTGTATTGTTTGATGGAAGAAAAATCTGAAAAAAAACTTACCAATGGAATTCCCATTGTTTATTCACTCAACACTGGATGTCCAAAATCAGGTAGGAAAAGATTACTATCTAACAATGTTAAACACAGCGCTACATGTACCCAACAGGGAAACCGAGAGAGTGTAAAATTAGTTATCAAAACGTTTGACAGTGATAATCATTTCTGGGTTGGTAAATAACTCAACCTAAACTCGTTTCTTTAAAAATAACATTAATCTTACATGCTCAACTTCTGCTCTAATGGCTGTTTATTAATGCAAACTGATATTCCTTCATTTATCATGTTTGGTACACTAGTGAAAACTTGATTATAAATGTGAATTGTGAGAAAGACTTTGGCATCAGTATAGACAGCAGCAAATTCTTGTGAAAGTGTGTGCAGTAGGGTGTTATGTCCTACTGCTGCTGTTAAAGCAACAGCAGTAGTTTCATTATGCAAAATATTAGAGGCATAAATCATTAACAAATGGACCTCTCTTGTCTGTAGACAATTTAGTCAAATGTTTAATTATACAAGGTCTGTCGAAAAAGTATCCAACTTTATTTTTTTCCCATGGGAAGTAATGACGTTAGGGAGGCAAAAGTGTGCATAGTGGAGCCACATGCCTTCATGCACATGCGTGGTTTTTGGTGGGCTTGCTGGATGCGTTAGTTGCTGTCAGGCAGCCAGCGTGTGAGGTGCTGTGCTACTTGTCGCATTTTCATTTTGCCCGTGATGACTGAATGTGTGGAGCAATGATCTTGTATCAAGTTTTTGCCAAAAGCTTGGAGATATCCAAGCGGAAACAATTCGCAAAATTCAACAGGCTTTTGGTGACAATGCCATGGGTGTTACCCAAATAAAAGAATGGTAAAACAGGTTCAAAGATGGCCACACATCAGTGGAGAGTGACCAGCGTTCCAGGAGGCCGTCAACAAGCCACAATGCAGTTATCGAGAAAGTGCGGACCTTGGTAATGGAGGATCATCGTTTGATGGTGTGGGAAATTGGTGATGAGGTTGGGATCAGTAAAGATTCTGCAGATGCAATTTTAAAGGAGGATTTGGGCTTGCGCAGAGTGGCAGTGAAATTTGTGCCCAAGCTGCTTTCTCAGGAACAATGACAAGTTCGTCTTGAGGTTGCACAGGACCTGCTGGATACTGCCAACAGGGATCCTGAGTTCCAGAATACTGTGATAACTGGAGATGAGACGTGGGTGTACGGGTACGACCCGGAAACCAATGCTCAGTCATCAGTGGAAGTATCGTAGTTACCACAGGCCATCCACGAAACCCCACTGTCCTACAGTCTGAAAAGATTCCAGCTGGACGATGGTGGTGCTCCTACCAGGCGGAACTGAAGGCAATCAAACGAGTGCTGGAACTGATCGAAGGGAAGAAGGAAGTCCACATGGCATGACTAGTCATGGATAGCCTATCGACCCTGCACCCATCAGAACCCCTCGACAGTCAGGACGAAAAGGACATCCAGACAATCCTGCATAATCTCCACAACAGGACCTTCCAAATGACCTTCACCTGGTGTCCCAGCCACTGCGGGGTCCTTGGCAATGAGCTCATGGACTCGACGGCAAAGGAGGGAGCAGTACGCAGCAGCAAAGGCGAAAATCCGACGCACCACTCATGGGCAACTAATCACACACGAACGGCTTGCAGCAATCTATGGCAATAGAGGGGAAACCATAAACCGCCGAGCCGACCAGGTGACCCTTAGCCGCCTCAGAAGTGGCCACCACCCGGACTTGAAGTACTGGCTGCACAAGATAAACAGGGCACCAGGTGCGACATGCCGGAAATGTGGGATAGGGGACAAAACTGTCGAACACGCCTTGCTGGACTGTCCACATCTACACACAAGGGGTGGGATCATCGACCAACCAAGATTCCTAGCTGAAAACCCGCGTGAGGCCCTATGACTGTGGAAGCAATGGAGCCAACTGTCTGATCTGCCGGAGGATTCTCAGCCCAACACCCCGAGCCAACACTAAAGAAAAATCCCTGTTCACATAGCTCAACAACAACAACAATCAGTGGAAGCACCCAATGTCGCCAAGGCCCATAAAGGCGCGTCAGGTTTTGAGAAAAATCAAGGTGATGCTGACTGTTTTCTTCAACAACCGAGGCGTTGTGCATCACGAATACACACCAGGACAAACAGTTACAAAGGAGTACTATCAGGAAGTCCTCCAACGTCTTCATGATACAGTTTGGCGCAAGAGACCAGATCTGTGGGCCTCGCAAAACTGGCAGCTGCATCATGACAACACCCCAGCTCATTCGTCACAGCTGATCCAAGGTTTCTTGGCAAAGAAAGGCATTTCGCTCATTCACCAGGCTCCCTACTTTCCAGACATGGCTCCTTCTGACTTCTGGTTGTTCCCAAAAATGAAGATGTCACTGAGAGCTGAGAGGACATCATGCGGTATGCGATGGTGAAGCTGAGAGCCATTCCGGAAGAAGCATTCCAGATGTGCTTCAAACAGTGGAAGGATCGTTGGACTGTGTGCGCGGAGGCACAAGGGGCCTACTTCGAATGGGATTAGCAATTGAACCCCACCAAGTACGTATTTTTTTTTCCCAGCCTAGGGTCGGATACTTTTTCGACAGACCTTGTAGTTGTCAGGAATGGCTTAAATTGGCTAATTTGAACTGTCATTGTTTTAGGGTTAATTAGGTTAAAGTATCTAGAATTTTTTTGCATAGGAAAATTCTTTGACATGATTAATGCAGCCTGTGGTAATCTATAAATCAATTAGATTAGCTGTTACGAAATGATCAGATGATTTTTAACTCTGCCCTGCGGTGGGTGTGCCTTTTACAGAAAAAGATGTCTTCCTGGTGACTGTTTGTTACTAGCATACGCAACTAAGAGAAGTAATTTAACCACCTTGTAAATTTAAAGGGATTCTGTCAATCAAGATGATATCCCCAGGGCAGTTTTGTTTGTATTTTAATTTTAAAAACCGTTACTCTTTCCCTTAAAGACTTATGTAAACTTGATGAGGACTTCAGAAGAGCAAGCCTCTGTCTCAATTGTTGTTTGTTTATCCGGTTACATCTATCAGCTCTGGCCAGTAATCAGAAGCTTTTGAAGGATCCTTTTCATTTGTATACTCTGCTTATGCTTGAGAGGGAATTTAGTTTTTTTATTTAAGGCAGACAGAAAGATCAACCAACAGCAGTTATAGTGATTTATATACAAGAAACAACCAAAAGTCAGTTAACCAGTTTTGAAATGTTTTATTTTTAGTAACAGGTTGCAGAGGGTTAGAAGATGAGGAAAAGACCAGACCTGTTTAGGTCTTTTATAAAAATATTGTAATTATGAAGTAGTCTGTATTATGTTACTTGTAGATTCTTTCACTCACCCAGATTGGTCTTTCATCTCCATACACTGCAACAGCAAACTTTTTAAACAAGTAGTTGAGTCTGCAAGCAGTAAGACCTACGACTTGAATGATAAGAGTGAAGCCATACAGTGCCCCACTGATCACACCATACACGTTCAGCTTGGACAGAGGGGAACTGACCCCCATGTAGAAGAATGACAGTAATCCCAGCCACAGTCCATTCACAACCATCATGCCAATGAAACAACGGTTTCTCAAAGTTCTCAGTTGAACAGCCAGCTCTGCCTTTTCCAGGCCCTGATTCACATCATTTCCAAGAGCAGCATCCCGCAGTGACTTCCAGAACAAGCTTTCAGACCGCTGCAGTTCATCACCCTCACCCATTGGCTTCAGATCCACTAATGTGTTTTCACTTCCTTTTATGCTTTCAGCTGCAAATCAAATAAAGGAAAGCCATGAAACAACCCTCTCTCTCTCTCTCTAGGACAAGAACTGATGCCGTCATATCACTCACTATGCTTTGCTAATGATTGGTTTTTTTTCATTAATCCTATTTTCAGCAGATTTCTTTGTTTTTCTAGCAGATAACCAAACCAAACACAATGTTTCAGTTTTATTGCAGCAAGACGGGGAACAGGTTATCCATTATTTTTGCCTGTGTGCTATGCAAAGCGGCAAGAGAAGCATAAGCCAAAGTTTACAGTCCCCTTCTGCATCACAGAACTGGCAAAAAAAAAAAAAAAATTGACCCAATCTCTCTCCATTTCACCAGCCCAAAATGTTAGAAGATATAAAGCTTCTTATAAATTCTTTGAGTAACTCTACTGTTTAATAACTGTATAACTACATAAGATAGGATACGAATATGAACTGTAAGCCTCATGCTTAAAGGCTTTACTGTGTTCTGACTTGTGAAACTAAAATGGCAAGGATAAAGAAGGTTAATTGCATCTTACAGTCTGCTGAATTGAAGTCTGTCAGTGCAGTGAGATGAAAGATGAGAAATTAAGGCTTACAGAAAGAATCCACTCCACCATCAAACATCACCATTTGGGGTTAGATGTAAGTTGAAAGATGATAGACAGGTGCCAGTCAGAGGACTACTGCAGCTGCCCGAGCAGGGAAATCATTTCACCATTCCTTACAGAAATCAAGCAACTTTTCAATCGTTCAAAACATTTTGAAAGTGAGGTTGCATCCATGAGCCAGTTACCAGTCGCATCATAACCCAATGTGTTCTCAAAGTATTGCTGTATGACTGAAGACTAAGACTATGTAGAAATACAAGGAGTCACGAAAAACTTTTAAACATATGGCTTTGTAAGAATTTGTTTGTTTTTCTACTTTATGTAGTCAGATAGTTATTGAACATACTGCATATATAATAATAATAATAATAATAATAATAATAATAAACATTCAGAGTTCCAGAAACAATTGGAGGCATACCCATAAAGAGACAGTTTTGAGATGCCATAAAAACTGCTCAGATTTGTGCTACAGCTGACCACCAACTGCTCAACTTCTATTGGCCATAGAAGTGTTTGGTATTTTGTGAGACCTACCTTTACTAGTCACACACTTTTTCTTCCTCCTCATACAGTGGAATAAACAGGGTACTTTTGGTTTCTTTGCAGTTTGCTAAAAGAAAAGTTATTTCATTAATACGTTAACTGTTTCCAGGTTTGCCTTCAAAAATAGCCCATCCACTTAAGTATATATATATATACTTAAGTTTCACCTTCAGTTCAGTGTTTAAAGAAGAATAATAATTAAACTATGCATTAGTGGACAAATCTGATCCAGTGCTTTATTCTGCCTAGACATAATAAAATAACCATAGGCAAACATCTTGTGGTTAAAAACATTCATCATTAAAGCAAGCTTATTTGGAAATGTAATCACATGGAAGGAAAACATTTTAATTTACTATGTCACACTTTCTCTGAACAATACAACAACGTAATTATGACGGCTATTTTTTCCCTTTTAAAGGCTCGGCTCAGCTCAGCTCAGCTCAGCTTGCTACTTGTGTTGAGAAATAAGGCCGATGCTGTCGTAAAAGCAAACTAATTTGCATGTTCGTTTTTTTTAACAAAGTAAATATTCACCTGCTATGGTTTTACTCACCGAGTCTCGAGTTCCCCAGCTTTGGTCGACAATGTTACAAATGCCATAAATTGGTAACAGAATATGCATGGCAGGAAAAATGAAGACGTATGCCAGACCATAAAGGATCTTGTGCACTTCTCGAGGATGCATGAAAGCAGCATATGCCAGGCTCAGAGTCAACAGGATGATCACGTAATGCTGCTGGAAGTGGAGTCTGTCATTCATGATATCTACAGTAAGATAAAATGGCCTCAGTCAAAGTTACTACTGACTTCACTGAATCACCATCAATTTACTAGAATGTTCCATAGTCTCAAGTATTTGGCATACCTCCTTGCTGGCATGGCTTCTTCCAGATTCTCCAGTAAGGTTCTCGTGATGGCAGTCTTGTGGGTCACTCTAAAATGGCTTGCACCCTGAACCCTGCTCAAGAGGTAACCTGTTTATGACACCAGTCTCTTCTAGCTCACTGCTGTGATACGTCCTCAAACCTCAAAAGTCAGGACAAGGTTTACCAAGAAGAGGTACTAGCATTCAAAATGATTAAAGATTCTATACCCTCCAACTTTAAATTATAAACATTTAAGGGAACACCTAATGGAAGTTTTGAAAATAAGTCTTTTGGGAAGGCACACAGATTTTTGGCTATCTACAAATAGTAAATGATGGTTTGTAATCTCAAATTAGCTAAGCTGCCAATGCAATTAGACATCAGACTGCTAATGAGTGGAATACTACCATCAAATGTAGTTAACAGTGATAGCATTGATCAGTTTAAAAAATGTATTGATGGAAATATCACGCTGGCATTCTCATATTTACCTTACTGAATATCCAAATGAGATCAGATTTTCTTTTCCAACATTAAAGTTCAATGAATAATTTTGGGCAGAATATGAACTACTGCATTTAATTTGATACAGTTTGATTTTTAAATATTCACACCTTAATTCTTCTGTATAAGGCAATCTCTTGTCATGCTTTAGTTAAATTAGCTATAAATGTTTTAATATTTTTAGTTATGCTTTTCACATTTAGTAGCAAGATTATTCCTCAAAAAATTGTAGAACTAAAATGAAAATTTTGGTTTATTATTGATGATATTTTCTTTCTTACAATTTTTCCTTAGGGATGTCAGCATCCTTATTGTTTTCTACAGTCTGACTGCTTAAAGACAATGTGATGTAAATAAAAGAATCTATCAAGATGCTCCCATTAGTGCTCAACAAGATACAGCATAGGTTCTATGGGTCAAGGAAAGTAACTGCAGTTCATTCCATATCTTCCAAGTTATACTAGTTCTAGATGTATGGCATTGTGCTCAATCTTCCTGCAAAATATTGAGAAATTCCCTTAACTAAATGGTAGGAGTGCATTTCCAAAGGACAGATTTGTAACCAGCAGAATGTAGACATGCATTTCATGAAATGCAAGATCTTTTAGCCTCATACCAAAGGTGTACCCATAAGTGATCCAAACCGGCTATGGTTGTGAATATACTGGGTTGCCTTGCCAACCTTTCCACAGGCCCTTGCATCTAAACATGAATTGGGGAAATTTTGTGCATGTTAAAACTATGGTTTACCAATATACATGTTGCAACAAGCAAGGTATTGGCCTATATTTACGTCAGTCACCAGAGACAGGGGTTAATACTTGTTATCTTCCTCCTTAAGCTGACGGGTGTTCAACGCACCATAAGTATGACAGTGTGGGCTAACCAGGCTGATTATACCACATTTTCCAAGAAAAGGAATTTGCTTACCTCAGCTGTTCCAGTTTATATTAGTGACAGCAAACAGATGTGTAAACCATGTTAAAAGCTTTTTTTTTGCTGTTGTTTTCTTATTTTTTTTGGAGGTGGGAGAATTTTCAGGGGAGAGGATAGTCATCAGTATGGTCCTCAACCTGGTCAATGCTGTCGTTATTAACCCCACTTGCAAGTAATTTATCCCACTCATTAACAACTCTATTACTGGAAAATGTTTTCTGGTATCTAAATGTGGCCAGGATCCTAGCTTATTTGTACTTACAACAACCCCTAGTATTAGTAACTGGAGATAACTGAAAAAATGCATTCATGTCCACGTGCTCAAAACCCTTATTAGATATCTTCTTCAATATTCAAAAATTCAGACTTGGTAGACCTAATATTTTTAACTGTTCGGTGTATTCCAAATACTTGAGGTCTGGAAACATTCCAGGAAAAATTTCTGCTAAACCTACCTAATAAATCAAATCCCTGTCTCAGATACTTTTCTGAAATTACATTTACTGATTAATATCACCAATAGGTAATAAATTAGTTATAATCATTATTAAGTCTGGATAATTTTACAAATTCCAATTTTTATATTATTGTACTTCTAATACCTTTCATTGCAATGAGTGGTAATGAGAGAGTGAGTCAGGCAGCATGTATTTCTGTAGGAAGATGGAGCACGTATGGTAGAATGTTACTGTTACCATGCACCATTTTAACTGGACTTTCTGTATCTGTAGCAGGGGGAAACACAGCAAACCGTAAGTTTATCCACTGTGTCCAATACTCTTATAATTTCTATTATAAACTGTACATACCAACAATGATGTTACTGATGATGGTAGCTGAACCCCAGACGACAACAGAGAAGAACAGTCCACCAAAGATAACTGTCAGGATTGTTGTGAAGTGTGTCTGTGCTTGGATACTGGCCTTGGTACAGAACACAGAGTAGACCAAAACAATAGCAGCGACAGGTGGGGTGGTGTGGTTGTAAGGTATGCTGAACACAAGATCGAGTCCAGCAGTGACCATCACAATGGCTGTGCCAGGGGTGATGATGTTGTTCAGGAACATATTTAACATGTAAACCACATAGCAGAAACTGAAGCAGTCATTGTTACGGATTAGTCGGAAAAGGTTTTGAACAACAAGGATGGCGTTCGCAATGTCGGACAGAACCCAACGGCGTCTTTGCTTTAGGAACTCCTCAAAGTTGTCGGGGCAATACGTGGTGTTGTGGGCAAAACAGGAGTAGCGCAGCCTCCATCCTTGAATCATCATCAGTGTTGCCATCCACCGGTCTTCTCCTGAAAGTCAATAAAAAATTTACCCTTAATACTTAAGTTGAATACCGAAGTCACCAGTTTTTCTTAACAAAACGTTTTTTGTGTTGTGTTGAATAATGATCGTCGTCAAACTGGTCAGTACCACAAAAAATCCCTGATCTTAATGGGAGAAATCCTACCCAGCTTGTTTACGTTTAAAAATTCTACTAGCACCTAATCCAAACTATGCCAAGTTACCTTAACTAAAGGATCTGATGAAGCTGTAGTGTCATACTGAGAAACACTCCTCTTTTCTGATAATTGTAATGTATGCATCGTGTAACAAGAATACAACTGGTGGAAGGCCTTTTGTTTGCATTAAGCAGTAAATTAATTAAGCTAATTTAATGAGGTGAGTACTAAAGAATGTTTGAAGCTCTATCCAGATAAGTTTTTATTATACACCTACCTGTGTCTTTGACGTAGACTGTGAATGGGCTTTTTGTAGGTGTTGTGTATTTCTTCATCACTTGCTTGATGGCAGTGGCTCTGTAGAGACTAAAGCAACCAGGGCAGCACATCACTGAGCCAATGACATTCTGAGCATTTTTAATCATCCAGAAATCTAAAGTTAAGTGAGATATGGGGCCGTTCAAAAATTATGTAATACTATTTTTGCTGAAATCGGACATTTCTCTTGTAATGCTCTATAATATTTTGACATACACCCACCCAACCACCAAAGCGTTACGTAATTTTTGAACAGCCCCTAACTTGACTAGATTAGTTCAGAGATAGACAACTTGACAGTGAAGAGAGTAATAATTTGAGTCTTGGTCAAAAGAAATGTAATTGTTTGTTTTTGTGATTAACTAACTTTTATGCAGAATAACTGTGGCAAAGGAGACATGTGAGGAACTCTTAGAAAACATGCTACTGTTTCAGATGCTGCATGCACCAAATCTCACCTCTGCATCTACCACAGAAAGTTAAAAAGCTGATAATTTAGAAAACCTTCCCATAATGCAGAGCCATGAAAATATGATTTGGCTCCATCATCAGGTGATTGCATCTGTTTAGCTATCAAATCATTAGGGCAGATGAAGTAAAATGCTCTATGAAAAAAATAGAAAACTAAACAATGTAGCTAAGAAAGTACAACAGCAAAAGAATAAGGCTTAGATCTACTTTTGTAGATTGGTAGGCATTTCAATGACTTCTACTAGGAGACAGTTGCGATGTTGCACTGTGGGAAGGTTTCTATATCAGATAGAAACTGGATTCAGACTGTGCACAGTTGCTTTAATGCTATTGATAATAAATTCATAGAAGATTTAAAAGTTAGTTTTGAAAATGGCCTCCATCCAATTTGCAGTCTATCAGACCTAATTAGTAAACTGTTTTCTTCCATACACACACACACACACACGTGCACAAATCAAAACCTTTTGCATATTCAAATATCTGGTGCCAGACGATAGGTCCCGATTTCTTCCCAATTGGGTGTGTTCTCCCACAGGCAGCTCCCAAGCGTTTGTCCTGGTTACAGATGTTCAAGAGTTCAAGAACTGCCTCATCTTTAAACTCCATATCAGCATCAGTTGCTAATATATAGGTTTGATCATCATCTACATCCTTGTAAAAATCCTTGTACTGAGAAAACTCTCCATCCTGGAAAACTCCTTTGGCTTTTTTCTCATCTGATAAACAAACTTTGCTTGCTCCAGAAACTTTCATCTCAGGCTGCTCATCCTCAATCTCAATTTTCATGTCACTTAACAAAGTCTGAGTCACTGACTGATTTATTTTACTGGGATCCAGTACAATCATGTCATTGGAGAAATTTGTGCAGAGATCTGAATTTGAAGAGAATCCTGGTTCCTCTATGACCAAAGCTTCATTAATTACACCTTTTTTTCCCACTATACTATTCTCACATTTCATCTTGTCTGTTTCAAATGGATTTTCCTTAGGTGATTTTTCTTCTTCTTTACTTTTAAAAACGTTAGCAGAATAGGAAAGTCCACTGAAATTAGTCACTGAAGTCACACTGTTCCTGCGTGGACAGTGAATGTGATGGTAGTCTGTCAGGGTGGGGTATCCAATTTTACCAAGATTGTGAGAGAACATCAGATTGGTAGGCCCAGGTCTGCTGTTGCTCTGAATCAAGCTTAAGTTTGCTTGTAACTGGATATTTTCTTTTATCTGTTTGTTAATGGCTTCATCCTGTGACAAAATTGCCCTGAAGTTCATCATATAATGGATGTACATAGCCTGGCTCCAGCGCTTCTTTGGTTTAACCTTTTGAGGGTCTTTGAGGTGAACAAAAAGAGGCATTCCACCAAGCAGGCTCCAAACCATCTGGATACCATAAGGAGTTTCCAAACAAACAGCATCACTGATAGTGAGATGTAATTTAGTTAGGATTAATTCAACAAGCTGTTGGGAAAACTCTTTCAGCTGGTCTCCACAGCAACCACTATCCATAAAAATGTGAGCCTCAAGAGAGATATTTGCAAATTGCTTGGACAACGAAAGCCCCTGTAAGCTTAGCAGCAGCCTTTCCATCTCATAGTCAGCTTCCCGATACATTGTTGTGCAGATGAAAATCTTGCTTGCCTTTTTTAAAGCTTGATGCTTATTAGCAGGAATTCGGCTAAATCCATCATGTCTGTAGCTGAGAAATATCTTCTGATCAAGATATACGCTGTTCCATCCATAAGAGAGGAAGAGAGTTTCAAATGGAACAAACAGAAGCAGTGGCTTTTTGACAAACTCTGAGCAGTTGACAAGATATGGAATGCACCATACCAGCAGTGACATTGCAGCTGCTGCCATCAAGGATACAAATCTGCCAAAGTCTTCCATTTCATTCACATGATACACATACTTGGCCAAGATGCTGCTGCACAGCACAACAGTTCCTGCCGTAGACAGGATTGAAGGGATGATGATGCCGAATAAGGGAATGCAGAAAGCCATAGCTAAGTAGGAAAATGCATGAGTGAAGAGACCTGAAAAGAAGTTCAGAAACAGGGGCATAAAAATTTTGTGCTGTCGTAGATTGGTGATATTTTCAGAAAATTGACACAGCATTTCCATAAGTCTCATTGCAGGCAACATGGCCCTGAAATAAAAGTGAATGCAAATGAATGCCAAGATAGTGGCTATCTTGATAAACATATACAGGAGGTGAACTGGTTGAGGTGTGGCACCCAGCCGACCATTAATAGAGAGAGACTGAAGCTGTACAGCTGGTGACCACACTAAGGACAGGCCGAGCAAAGTCAGACCAAACACTACTGCTTGGTAACTGCTGATGTTTCTGCCAAAGTAAAGGATGCAGATGACAACCACAGGAAGAAGGCTGGGGAGTGTATTCAGGAACAGGTAACCCAACTCTGGGTAGACGTGGCCTTCTCTTTTCCCAGATAGTAGTACTGTTTTTTCTTGTTGATTTGAACTTCTCAGTTTTGTCTGAAAATATAAATTAAAAAATAATTGGCATGACTAATCTTTCTTGGCCATTTTTACCAGAGGACCTGGTTTTACAGAAAGGTGATTTATTATCAAGAGCTCTAAAGCAAGTCTTAGCTTTATCCATACTTTTATGAATTACTTAACACAAACCCACACTTCCATAATTTAAAAAAATTTGATGAAAAATGTACTTTCTTTCCTTGGTATAATAATATAGAATATTGAAGACTTCACTAAATATTAATTCTGACATTTTTTTAGCAATGTCGTTTATGGAGAACTAAAATCACCCTTTTAACCCCTTGTATACTGCATCAGTTTTTACTTCTACCTAGAACCATTAGTATGTCTGGCTGTATGTTTAAACAAGATGCTTGTAATGCAAAACACATGAGATTGGAGGGATGATACAGGTTAATCATTACAGAGAGTCACATTAATGAGAAAGGTAGTGTGCTAACCCCTGTGCTTCAGCCTATGCTGAGTAATATAGATTTGAAGAGTAGTGGAATGAAAATGCACCCCAGGTAGTATATAAAGGGTTAAAATGGACCTGATTTACATGTACTCCAATTCATTCTTTGTTGTTCAGCAATTTTAAAACTTTCCTTGAAAGAAATTCTGGAAAGTTCAGAGATGGTTTTGGCTCGATGTTTGAATATTTTCCATATTATATACAAAATAATTGTGGTTATGCATTTAATCTATCATCATTACAAGTCAAATTTGTCAGGATGTGAAGAGAGAAATACTTATGAATTACAAAGCATCTGAAAATAATGACAAACAAAAATGCTTCTTTATGTTGTTGTATTTTTATAATTCTCTCTATACCACCAGACTACCCTTCAAACTCATATTATTCATATTCAGCACAGGGGCCATGGCCCATTGTACCTTCTTCTTTGTAAGATAAATCTCCAATCTTGTCACATGATTAAAAATGCAGCCCATTCAATACAAATACTAACTGGTGCTTATAGTCTGGGCCAAGGTGGCAGGCTAAGGGAGATAAAAACTGATATACAGATGGGAGGGTTAAGAAATAATATTCACCTGGCCCTTGCAATCTCTCCTTATTTTACTTGCTGCTAGACTGTAAGAGATGCAATTTTACTTACACTTCATTAATGTTTTCTATAGCCATTTATTTTTGTTTAAGCTGAATGTTAAGGTCACCTTCAAGTCCTGAATTCTGTCCAACAGAATAGGGAGCCCAAATACTCCATTAAGAGCTGGAAACAAAATGTACACCGGCAGCACAGGGGCAACCTCCATTGTAAAAAAGACCATACAGACACCTTCAATGACACCAGATAGAATTCCCTAGCAAAGACAAGGATGTGCAGAATAAAATAGTATTATCATCTTAATAATAATTTTATTTTAAATGCATTTATTATGTATTACGTTTCCAAAAGATACTGACAACAAAAATCACTGTCTAATATATATGGACTTTATAAGACAAGAAAAAAATAATATGTATCTGTTTCTGGTTTGTGTGACATGCAAATAATTAATTTCCTTTAAAATATATATTAATTTTCAAAAGTAAATATTACTGGAGAAAAACAAAAGTTTTTTTCTTGTATATGTGCATTTGCTGAACAAGAATAAATAATTCTAAACAATGAATAAAATGCTTAGTTAAAAGAACATGTACATGTGCTGATATAAAAGTCACTCCGAATTAAAAATTTGTGTATAAGTTTCACTTTAATAAGGATAGAAATTTCATTCTCATGACTTTTTTTTTTTTTTTGTTTCAGGTGTAGTCTAAGATGGGATGGTGAGCTGACTAACAGCTGACCTTTACTCAAGGAGATGGGCCGAGATGCATCGGGCAGAGGATGACGTCCCACAGAATTGTCTTGCCCACTCCACTGAAAGTGGGCCATTGATGACAACGCAGGGAGCTCGTGCAGAAAATAAACTATAATCAGGGTAAATGGCATAAAATTCCTTTTCAGATTCCAAGAATGAAGTTTATCTCTACTATAATAGAAGTTTAAAAGGTTTTTAAATAGGGAAGTGAATTTTTTTACCCCCCCCCCATGTCTATGTAGATCTAAGACTGAAGACCCCAGAGTTCATTTCCCACAGGAGACAGAAAAAATCATGCCAAACTGAGTCTAACTCTTTTGCCAGCCAGCTGTGGGTTTATCCCACATCTAGAAATGGGAAGTGTATCTCTGTATAACTCATGGTGAGAAACCACCTCAACCATTCATTCTCCTAATATGGCTCTGATCCACATACCTGCCCCTTGAGCTAACAACTGATGAAATGATGATTGATACATTCTTTAAAATAAACTTCACTTGTATATTGGTTTGTTTTTTTTTAAATGGAAAATTAACTAAAATTGTAATGAGAAGAAAAGAATTGAGAGAGAGAAGGTAGAGATTCTCTATAAGATGCAGCTGAGAGATTTTCAGCTGGCTGAACCTTACCAAGACAAGGCTGTTCCATGATGGAAGTTGTCGTGCTGTACTTCTGGTCAGAAATGGAACATTCCAGAAAATCTGTAGCAGAGAAAATCCATAGGGACCAAGGATGAGAGCCACAAGAGACAGGTATCTGCAAAAGATGGTCAATGTAGAGATATGAAGCAGTTTGGCCAACCTTTTGTTCATCTGCCACTGAATTGGATCACTTCATAGCTAAACGCCAACCTGCTGAACAGTCAGTCATGTGCTCATCAAACTTATGCAAATAAATCTCTTTAGTTTCATAGTTATGAGAAAGGTGCATCCATGGAAGAGGAATGGGTGTCAACATGATTCTTAAAATTATTAACACAGTCATTATTAATTACCAATGTTAGTAATTTATTCAAAAAGTTCTTTAAAAAGAAAAAACAAAAAACTTTTCTAATATCTAACTGTGCTGGGAGTCTTAGCTAATTCATAGTTATGACCCCTAGTGTCAGTAACCGAAGCTAGCCAAAAATGATGTTCTTGTCCACACACTCAAAATGAAACTTGTTAGATCTAATATTTTAAATTGTTCAGCATATTCCAAATACTTAAGTTCTGGAAGCATTCTGGTAATTCTCCGATAAGCTTGAAACTAGATAAGTAATGTGACAGCATCATGCAGCAGTCTGACTGGTCATACCATGTACTACACTGCTGCCAACACAGGCAGACAGAGATTTAATGACCACAAAGCCAGTCCTCCCTCTAAGTCTAAACCACAATGGAACAGAGAGATAAACCCTCTTTCCCACAATAAACAAAATAACAAGGCAGGCTTGTCCAAGCCATCATTTTGAGCAGCTTGAAATATCATCTTAAATTACTGAAACAAAACAGTTATGGAGTAATAAGTTTCATATAAAATATTCTGAGTAAATCCATATTATTAAAGGAATGGCTACCTGTTTTACAGCATCACAGCAATACTGTGAAACATTAACAGCTATTGTATTTTTCCCTCTTTTCCAAAATTACAGATTATAGACTCAGTTTCATTTTCATATTAAATAAGCAGTGTCATCACTGGGATGATTATTTAGTGCTTAACTCTTAATAATGGAAAACTTAACACTGCTGTACCTTCAAGTAATCCTAAAATTAGAGCAGAAACCAAAATGTGTACCATTTTGTTGTTGTTATTGTTGTAATGTACAACAACAGTTGCAGATTTTCAAGAGTTAAATATGACAGCAAGTTAGATTTATGATTTACAAACAGGTCAAAGCACCAACTCCCTATTGTTGGAGAGGGGAGGATTTGGGACAAGCAAAGAGGAAAATTTAAGTAACACAGATTTTAAATGGTGCATCTGGAGCTAAAATTTCTGAAAACTAAAAAGCCTGAGTATAATCAACTTTCAGGACAGAATTCTGTAAAGAAAAATAGTGGTGATTACAGCATTTGAAAATTTTTTTTTGTTTTTTTGTTATTAAAATTTGGTCATGATCAGAGCTGCAAAGACTAACTACTGAGCAATCAGTTATCTCTGACTCATACTTTAACTTGAAAAAAAATTCAAGATAAATGGTTGATGATATTAAATTTAATTTTGAACTGATTTTATAGTTCAAATTACCATTACATGGTAAAATAAAAAAAGTTTTACAAATCATATATTAAGCTGGTCTACATAAATTCAAAAATAAATATATTCCACTTCAGTATGTATGCATGTTTGGTTTCAGAAAGACTGGACACATTAAAAAACTGATGAACTTTCGTGTTTAATTTCTATTTATGCTGTTTTTTTTTTATAATTATAAGTGAATTCCTTTGCAGTGACCACCACCACTTCTTTTGCTGGCTTAAACTTGTGAACAGGTGGTTAACTGACAAGTTTTGAGAGTGATGAGGGAAACTGATATGCCATCAACCTGTACAAATTCTTGTGAAACTATTCTCTTCTTTCTCATCTTTGAGAACACTCATTTTCTCTCTCTCTCTCCCTGCATTTTAGTGCAGCAAAAATTCACAAGTTGAAGGATCTTGCTCAGCCTCCTTAACAAAAAAGTTCTTTCCTTAACCTAACAGTTGCCTAGATGAGCCCACATAACAATTCTGTAAAAGATGACTTTTGGTAAACTCTTTGGTGGCTGTTGACAGTAGTTCAGCATGGTTGTTGGCAAAGAATTCTCTCCTTGCATTCATGAAGAACTCGTCAGCAAGGAAATGTTTGGTAAGTGCTTTCTTGGTTGCAGATTCAGAAAAGTGCTTCAGAGCTTTCAGTAACATCTTTTGCTTTGGGCTTGATTTCACCATTCTGCTATAGCCTATACAGCTGTTGTTTGGTAGTGAAGTGAGGCTGATGAAGATGTAGTTATCATCCAACAAAATTTACTTTCCTTCAGAAGATAGTAATGGCCTAATAAATGTCCTGCTTAAATGTTGGCTACAGGCATAATTTCCTAAGCAATCATCTGTCATGCATTTTGATCTTCAAACTGGAGATACTTGCTAACCGAATTAAACAAGGCCAGTTCTGATCTATTATTGGATTTTAAAAAAGCCCTTTTAGACTGCTGAATCATGACAGATTCAGTTTGACAGGAAGTAGCTCTTCAATGCTGGAAACATCTTGATGTTTCTTTGTACAGCAATTTTCAAATTCAACCATATAGTTGGTGGTGATATGCTACATCACTTCCATATATTTTACATTGCAACTCTAAGTCCAGTATCAGTGATTCTCTCTTTATGCTTTTGTCAAAATAGTATATTTCAATATACATATCTTTCATACCAGAGCCAAAGATGCTAGTCATTGCATATGATGCTCTGTAAGCCACATCAACAGGATATGGTAAACCCATACAATAAATTTCTGGATTCCACTCTGACATCCTGGTCATGAGTGAGTTCCTCCTTCCAAGATTGATACTAGTGTTGTCTACTCCAAATCCAACAGGGTTTACTCAGGGTATGCCAACTTTTCCTACTGTGAGATGCTTAATCCTTATGCGGCACACATGTTGGGAAACCAACTTTCAACTATTGCAGATCTAGCATTAAATATCTAGACTGTCAAAGGCTTCATATCATCAAAATCAGTTTCAATGGATCCATCAGTAACAAAAGAGATGATTCAACCTCATCTTATCAATTAATTCTTTCAAAGTTGTGGTTAATTGGCAAGCTGGTCTTAGTCGCAGATGAATTATAACGTTTGTTAAATCCAGGAAGATATCCAGGAACAGCAATTCTGGAGAAGGCCGTCAGGGAGACAGTTCTGAGCCAATGCTGCTACAAGCCCAGCTTGAGAAACCTACAACAATAAATAACAACATTACTTTAAAAAATGTGCTCTTGAAACAGTTAATAATCATTCAGACAGCAAACCCCCAAATATTAGTTCATGTAGAAAGTGAGACTGGCCACCACAAGATACTACATAAACATTGCATCAATTACGAAATCATTCTGCACATCATTGCCGGGTCTTATAGTCTTATAAATTATCATTTAAAAAATCAACAGAAATGCTATAATTACACATGCCTGAAACATTTTGTCAGGAATTATTTTACGCCCTTGAGATGCTGGTGGTATCCTGGCTTCACCTGGAGATGGCAGTGCCAGGGCACATCACATGCTAAACGTTTGTTTGCTATATTGGAAATGTTTTTTTTTTTTTAATATTCAAAGATGACACCTTTTACGGAGGGATGAAGCATTTGTAGCACATTGAAAACAGCCGACTGCTGTTTGTGGGATATAAGAGGTGAGTGGGAGGGTGCAATATTCCACAAGTGACAACACTGGGCCAAATGATGATGAAGCCAGGTCCGTCCTGCTGTGGTCAAAAACACAGGCAGGTTTCAGCAGGTGTCGGGAGAGGGAGGTGTGTGAAACCACCACAGAATCCGGGCCCGTGTCCGTGACACTGATGCTTGAAGGGGTCGTCTCTTTCACACGAGCTGCGGAAAATGGCCACATCAATCCGATGGTGCCGCCTTTGGTGGAAGGCGTCCTCGAAACAATGGGCACCGGTGAGACTTGTAACAGGAATTCTACACCTGATAAATCGTCGTTAGATGAAAAAAACCGGGAATGATATCATTTATTATTTTTTTTATAGAAAAAAATAATAAATAACTTGGCTGGAATCTTTTCCTGGAGTTTAAATTATAGGAACGGTTGAGACACCGACCGCTGCAAGGGTCGGCCGCCGTCCATGGTTCCGGAGGCGTTCCTTCGACCACCCGCGGTTCCTGAAGTCCAATGTCGCAGCTAAGAAAGTAAATAATAAATACGGTCCCGGATTCTGGGGGTAGTGCCCTTATTCTTGCTACACACACACACACACACACACCGGTCATCGAGTTCGTGGATTCTCACCTGGTGCATCCAGTCAGGGTGGGGCTGGAGAAGCCAGTAAGCTTCTGGCGGGCGTCTCGGTGTCTGGGGGGAGGGGAGGAGGATGCTCTTCTGCCGTCCCTGTTCGTATCCTTCCTTATATCCGAGGGCTGCTAATTTAAGACTGACTTGTTCGTTCGTTTGTTTGTTTTTTCTATACCCCCCCCCCCACTCCTCACTGCGTTGTCATTAAGCGGTCTGCGCTACCTTGTCACAGGCGGAAGCAGTTTAGAGTTATCGTCCCTTGGAACGGTCGTCGTCGTTGGCAATGGCGAAGCCAGCACTGACAGAGAGAGAGAGAGAGAGATGGCGGGATGTTATGCATTATCGCGTCGTCCTGGTATTAGATGACATATGGGACTTGACAGGTCTGGAGGGCTGACGTTCATTACTGGTGAGGGAGGGGGGGTATAACTACCAGTTGTTTTTCTCTAGGATGTAGCTGCGCCATTCTGTTTGGCTGTATTCCGGAAAATAAGATTCTGTGGCTGTTGTTAGGGTGAGTGACAGGATAACCCTTACAACAACAGCCCTGTCAAACAAAGGATCGCTACTTACGACTCCATCCCCCAACCCAAACAAAAAATTCTTTATTCCCGTATAGTTTCAGTACAGTCCTTTGTTTTAATGCCTCGACGTTTTCGTTACAGAATCAAGAGGAGCTTTACCGTGTCGTGGGGTTGGGGCTGTTGTGCCTTACGATTCGCAGCAGCCACACTAACGTTACTTTTTCTGTTGTCATGGAAACAAGCATTGCTACCAGAAGAAGAACTGGAACTAGGATCTGAAACAGAGAAAGGAGAGTTCTTTTTTTTCTTTTTTTTTGTTGCAATTATTGACATTTTTAATTTAAATAATTATTAAGATGCTTTAAATTTAAAAAATATATATATATATATATCTAAAAAATACGCTGATGCAGTAAAATAGACTGATCAGCTCTAATATTGATAAGTCTAACCTAGATCCCTTCCTTCTCTACTAATTTGTCCGTACTGTCAAACTTCCTTAAAATCGAGCCCAGTAATTTCTATTTAATTTATTCCCTAGAAAATTTAAACATAGAATTTTAAACTGGCAAAATAAAAATTAAAAAAAATCTTCGAAGCCAAAATCTGAAAGTCAACAGAATTATTTTATTTTTTTTAGTGGCTCGTGTGTGTCGTTATCCCTCCCTCTCCCACAAACAGGTGCTTGAAAAGAACTGCATAGGCAAGGGAGATAACTCAGTATGCGTTTTTATCTTTTTTTTCTAATTGAGTTTAGGTCCCTTCACTGACACGATTTGCCGAGCTCGTCGAGCTCCGGTGGGAAAATGGCCCCCCACACTGAAAAGCGGCGGTAAATAAAATGAAATTTAAAAGTAATCGAAATCATGGTGATAATCTAATTCAGAGTTTATTTATTTACTTATTATTATTTGTTAGAATGATGTTTTCAATAAATTAATAAGAACGGTTTATCAAGAAATAATAATAATAAATCAACGATAAGGAAGATGTAGTTGCTGTGACCGAATTTCGGGTAAATTGCATTAACCCGATTACAGGCGACAGGAGTAAATGTAGATCTGACGCTGGACCGAGCACTAAGCACTTTCCCATCCGATTGTCCATTTTACGTGTTTAACTTTCTATTTACTCTACACACGCAGCATCGGCTCTAGCAACGCCATCTTCCCTGCTTCTAAATCTCCTGGCATCACCCGAGCCATAAGCGGGAAAACCTCATTAAAGTCATCAGTTTCGGTTTAAGCCCGCCAGAACCCGGCTCAGACACGCTCGTATTCGTGCTTCCGGTGGGCACGTAAGAATTAAAGCTGAAAAATCTCCAGCCCCGTGCGCCTTTAAACGGCGGGACCTCGTAATCTTTACATTGCGTCTAACGGCATCCGCGGATGAAGTAGAAGCACCGGGAGTCGGCTTAACACGTCGCGCGGGTACCTAATCCCGGGCCGTGGAATCGCTGCGCTTCGGAAGAAAAGACTCGGTAGACGTTAATGTCCAACCAACGTGACACAAACTAAATATTTATTATATACTTTTTTTTTTTTTTAAAAAAAACTTATGTTTGTTCGCTTTTGTGGGGGTGGGTGGGTTGTATCCATCATCTTCAAGGTGTTTGCTTGCTTGTCGGTGGCAGTTATGCGTCAGAGGTCTTTCTCCTCTCGCCACACGAGCGTGGTTCTACCGAGTTCTGATACCGGCTGGTGTAATTATACAAAGAAACGAGGGGGGAAGGGACTTCTTTAAGAATTGGCGCAAAGCTGAGCCTGGCGCACGTGGTACAAGAGAAGGATCGGTTCGAGACCAGCGCGTGGTTAGGGCGCGAACTGAAATTCAAGGAAGAGGGTTAATTAATTCTTGCCAGAACATTAGAAACAAAGAATGCGTACAGACTGCAGAACATTTTACAAACGTTTTCATTTACTTGGCAGGAAACCTTTCTAGTCCTTCGGGAAGATTTTCGATAGAAATTTTTAACAAAGATAATAAATGTTGCATTATTACTGTTGTTTTACCCGAAGGCGACACCTGTCTCGTGTTACACATTCCAACAAAACTAATAAAAAGGTGAGAAAGATAAAGAAAAGTTGTCATTGGAGACTTTGACCATTTGTCTGTAGTCGGCCCCTCTTCAACCAGTAAGAAGTTAAATAAAGCAAACTGTACTACAGCCTTTAATTAACCCTAGCCATGCAAGGCACTCGATCCAAGAATTCACCCCATGAAGTAACATCCTGTAGTAGAGGATTAACCCTAACAGCACAAAATGTGAGTCTTGAATTAAGCCTAAATATGAGCTACATTGCATTCTGGAATTAATCGGAATTTCGGTTGAGTGGAAAGTGGAGGACCTACCTTTTTCATGTTCACCATTCTGATGTCTGGAACAGAAGTGAAAGTAACGTCAGCACCTCAACGTCGTCGTCTTCCAGTTTTTCTTTAAAGAACGGGTATTTAAATATCACGTGGCGCCAGCAGCTCATAGCAATTAAAATAGAGATTTGTTCAAATCGCGAGATCGGCACATCTCAGCACTGTGAACTTTAAAGGTGACCGTACCTGTCCAGGCAGCCTTTCTTTGCTCATCAAACAAACTGCGTACCTTTATATGTAAGGTACAGCTCTGGCGCCATTGGCCAAAAAAAAAAAAATTCTTGTTTTTTGTTAAAATTTCTGTAAGCATTTAAATGTCTTTCTCTGAGCTTATCGCTTCGTGTGCTTATGTGGGACCCGGAGATTTGGGGGAAGGGTTTATGCTAGTTACGATATCAACGGCTGGCGTCATAAAGCTTCGGGGCGATGTTCTCCAGGTAGGAAGGCAGACTTGGTATAAATCAAACACCTTATCTTTCCTCGCTTTCTGCATTCTATAATAATAAAAATAATAATGTGACTTCTCTCAATCAAACAGTAACGAAATAAAGTACTAAATATTTCATCCTTTCTCTGATTATTTTCATCATATCTGAAGTTTGTCGTGGGAACCCATCCACCCCTTCATTTTAAGGACGGAAGTCGTGATTTTCTTTAGAAAATCTCATCTTTATGACGCGGAACATTTTAAAGTCCTTTTCTTCAGTAAACTCCTTTCTCATCCCTATTTTTAAATACCAACTGTAAACAATGTTGTTGTTTTCTTCTTTCTTACCTCTTTAATCAGAATAATTATTCATTCGAGTGTTGCTGTTTCTGTTTTGTTGTATCCCGATGCCTGCCTGGGTAGATAACCCTGGTAAAGAAGTGTAGTGCGGCAATTGTCCGCTAGGAAGCGTTGCCACTTCTGTTCCACCAGGTGCAAGGCGCTCTCGACTCTGGCAGTTAAATACTTACTAAAGCTTTTCATTTCTTCTATGTAGGAGGAGTCGTGGTAAGCTTACGCAGCCGGCTGGTGAAAGAGACATGCATAAGCCACTGTGCCAGGAAAGTACGTGGAAACCAAACTGTTCTTTACCAAAATTCGAACTTAGTCCTTTAAAAACTAGCAGACGGGTGACTAACCACTGGGCCACCACGTCTCCCCACCTCGAATTGACATCTCTATTCTTTTCGATTATACTAGAAATCTAAACGAAACCAGTTTGGCGGCTGAAGGTTTTTTTGAAAAAGTCATTCTGATATTTATTTCTGGATCACAGATAGGTTTGGATTCAGTAGCGCTGACTTAGGATTACGAAACTAACCAGAACAAGAATACATTCATCATAAAACAGATTTAATCAAAGCAAAAAGTCGACTAACAAAAAGCATCACGGTTTTTCGTTTATCGAAAAGATTTTTGAAAATGTGTCTTTGCTGGTCAAGCCCCTTTTCCCGATCTTCAGCAACCTCACTGGAAAACTGACTATTTTCTGCTGGTGAAGAGTCGCGCGCGACTATTCAGCAACAATCGGAGCAAATATTTGCTGGCGCACTGCAAACTTTCTTTTATAGACTTATTTTTCGCCTGTACCCTCAACGAGATGAATAGTTCTGAGCATTTGGAATAGACATCTTATGCTGTCTCTTCAGGATACGGGGATGATGAGACAGACTCCATGGTTAGAACGGTCATAGTGTCACTTATGAGGATCTATAGTCAGTGACGACCGCTTCAAGAGCGCTCCTTTTCCTTTATTATTCAAGCAACAACAAAAAAAGGGGGGTCTCGATTTTTCAGGATTTATACATGAATATATTACGATGCCAGTGAAACGCGAGTAAATTGAGGTTGCGCATAGATTACAGAAAAAGTGACAAATTCTTCCGCTACCATGGCCAATTTTTAATAACTTTTAAATGGATGTTTTGGAACTTACTCGACAGTCTTCCTTCGTGACGTTTTAAAAAATTGAGATTTTTAGAGCTAAGCATTAACCCAGTGCCCACTGAATTTGAAACTTCCCGCGCCACGGTAAAATATCTATTACCTTAAACCGGAAGCCAAATTGAAGGTCACTTCTGTTTTAAACGAAAGAATTTCGATTAGGCAAACACAGTCGACCAGTGCCTAAATCTAAACGCGTTCCTGGTACAGGGAGAGAAGTGGGGTCTTACAAATGAGGCATCAGTGGGTGAATCCCTCACCGCTCTCAGCCGAGCGTGAAGTAGTAGTTATGGTTAATCCTTGAGTGCTGAAATCTCCGGCTATGGTTAGGGTCAGAGGTAGGCAGGGTTAGGGCTTTATTTCATGTGGATGCAAAAGGCAGAAGGCCTCGTGGAGTATTTCAGAAGTCCAAAGCAGCTCCTCCGGCTAAATTAATTAATTTCATTTCGAAAACGGCTTATATTTCAACCCCTATGAGATTATGATGGAAACAGGTCACCGCGGCGGGGCCGAAATTATAGCCCCCTATTCTCAATCGTGAACCTTTGCGAAGCCAGGTCCCATTTAGACACCCCCGTTTTTTCTTTCTTTTTTTTTTTTTTTTCAGCTGCATTAATCCAAACTAGCTCGTGTTCACGAAGACATCGACGTCGAGGGGGGAAGCGTTCTGTCGCACCTGGTGCGGAAGCCGCCTGTCCGCTCTTTTCCTTTCAACGGCCGACATGCCAGCGAGAGTGCGAGCCATGGCCACGTGTCCGGGACGAGATTTGAGCCGGTCTGGAAACAACAACAACATCGTTAATACGCCGCCGAGCCGTTTTGTGACGTCGTAATTCGGCCTGATGTTTCTATCTAAACAGGCAGCATTTTTAACAGAAAAAGAAGAAGAATCTATTAAACGGATGTAACATTTAGATAAAATGACATCTGGGTGATCTGACGACTAAAAGCTTACCCAGCTGTTGGCTTCGCTCCCTTTCCACCATCCGGGACGGGTGGGCGGCCAAGGGAGCGTCGGCGGACACGTTCTGCTTTCTGGCAAACTTCCTCGGGAGCTGCTGTCTTTCGGCAGTGGGCTTAGTTTGTGGCTGCGGACGACTCGCTTGGCGTGGAACTGAAATAGCGATAGCAAAACAGTTTAAATACCCAGTCGGGGTCGGCACACCGAGCGTTCATCAGAGTCGTTCTGCATCCGTGAGGCCGAAATAAGGAGAAGCATTTATAATGGTTTTATTGCTGATCTCCGCGTACGGTACTAAACGGACCGGCTGGAGCTCCCCACGGCTCGGTCAGGGGGGGGGGCTACTCTGGTCTAGCATCCGGCCAGCGAGGCTTAGAAAGACTTCAGAGTGGCCGGTGGAAGTTGCGGGTTCGATGCCCGCTCGCGGCGGTGTTGAACAAGGCCGGCTGGCTCCGGACCAGTTGTTGTGTCGTCTTTCCTGGCGGATCGATGCCGCACGAGTTACGAAGGAAACCATAAGCGGGCCTCACCGACCGACGAATACATTGTCTCTGCCCTGTCTTTAGCAGTGCTCAGAAAACGGCCGGCACGATAAGCCTTGGGGACGAGATCGTGTCCAGTTTCTTCACTGTGCACCCGCAACAGACGACTACTACTCGGCCCCTTATCCGGCCCGATAGTTGAGCCGGTTACATTTCCCTGCCCACACCCGCCCTAATCGTGTTACATAAATTATTCGTGTAGAATTACTGAAGCTGAACATATAGCGCATTATGTTTGCCAGAATCGGCGGGACTTTTGAGCGACTCACCGTGTTCCAAAGAATACATGCATTCTGCTGGCATGTTCGTCAACTCAGCAATGTATCTCCGATTCTTCTCATTCTTCTGTTCGCTCTTCTCGATGTCTTGTTTACTTCGTGGGATTCTCATGTTTATACAGCAGCACAGCACGGTCACTGAAATCAAGCACGGGCCATTAACGGTTCTACACCTTTGCAAGTTAGAAGTGGCATGATGGTCAGCCACTAGCATTAATACAAAATAACCATAAACCCAATACCGCTGGTCATAAGTAACAACAGTCTCATAAATGACGCCTAACATTATCCCTGACCAATAATAACTCTAAATAGCTCAATCACTGATCCTTTTTTTTTTTTCTTTCTCAAATCAATTTGTGTTTGTGTGTGCACCAATGATGACGCAGGCTTCATCTCTGGACAGAGAACACAAAGATCGACAGAAGATTCTCTAACGGTGATTATTACCTGGAAGTTCAAAAGTCTTTTCAACTACGGGAATGAACAGAGTTGAACCACGGATGAAATCCTTTCATCTGACAGAAAAATTAAATCAACAACAACAACAATTCATTTGATTTTTCATTGTTACTCACTGGCGATCAGTAAGGCTAGAAAAACCAATCCAACAATGTGCCATACTCTGAATGGTCCAATGACGACCGTTTCTATAGTAACAGCAACCGCGCGTGTAGGTGGTGGAGGAGGGAGTTGTGCGACCTGTATGAAATAATAATAATAATAATAATAATAATAATAATAATAATAATAATAACTTCCGTTACAATTTACGTATGTAAACGTTCAAAAGCATTCAAAACAAAAAATTCTGACATCCTCTAAAGTTAGATTATCGACTAGAAAGCGAAGCTAGACGAATATCTCATGCCATTAGTTCGCCCTTTAGGTTTCCCAATGTAGGTACTGAATACTATTTCCAGAGCAGTGACCTTGTGCCGGTGTCTTGCTTACAAAACGACCTCCAGAGCCGCAGCCCGGTCATTGTAGGCCTTCTAGGAGCGATTTATTCTCGTTCCTTTTTGCATATAAACATAACTAAGAAAACGAATTCTCTCCATCATCATATCAAAATGCGGGGGGAGCTCAAAGCAAACAATAAAATACGTTACACCTCATAAAATCAATGGTTTACCTTATCGTCATTAGATATGCCGACGGTAAAACAAAAGAGAAGTAAGCAGTAGGAGATGTGCGGAAGCAGTGCCAGTAACTCGGTTGCTGCCATGGCGATACCTCCCAGACGCCTTGGTAACCGTTTTAGTGAAGTTCACACGGAGTGAGTAAACGCGCCACCGAACCCATCACTTTTCTCTCAGATTGATCGCTATTGATCGGGGTTTCCATGGTAAAATAAAGCATGACTTCCGCTAGCTTTCCTTTCGAATGAGATATTATTGATACCTTTTGCCATAAAATGGCACCAGCTTGTCGTAAAGTTAGGAAGAAAAAAACATTGTTTTCGCCAACGTATGTCGATAATGGTGGTCACGCACCTGATATATACCATTTCAGCTGGTTATAACTCTGGAATATTAGAACATTAAGACAAAAGACGAAGTTGGTAGGTTAATTATTAGCCTGATGGTACGGCAAAATCGCGTGTTTTGCGGATAGATGTATATTAAAGACCCCCACAGCGAGAAAAGACGAAATCATTCTTTCTGTTTTCCTGCGGATACAATTTGGAAAAAAATGGCCCATCTTATGGACACTAGATCTATGCCTGCCCCTCCTTTAGAATAGCCCACCAGACAACTGATATTAGAGTAAAGCAGAGGCTACGAATTGCACCAAGTAGACAGCTACGGGTCAGCGCGCGAACTGCCCAAATAGCGAGATGTCCTCGTGAAGCGTGGAATGGTCTGGGGTTCCAGAAGTCTCCCAAATAGCCCAGAAGGGCAAAAGTGCATGGAGACCGGGTATTGATTACTTCAAGTTGTCAGGCGGAATCACCGCTTGTGTCCCACGGGACTGAGAGACGGACCGGTGGAATCGGTTGGATAACAAAGCAGCTCAGCAGACGGACAGTCAACAGAGGGGCTTGTTGCGAGGGGACACAGGACAAGAACAACACAAGCGACCATTGCTGACCGGAAAAAAAAAAAAAACGGGACGCTCTGGTTAGAACCTGGGAGAATGTGTTGAAAGGAGACGTCAACAAGCCGACTGGCGGTGCATCAAGAGCGATAACCGCCCTCGTGGCTGCTTGTGGGGCATTTACTGACATTACGGTGAAATTTGTGATTCCGTACAGGATAAACATCACCGAGTGCGGCTTACCTACCCGAGATAAATGCCAATAAAGTGTAGCTGGAACAGCAGTCAAAAGTTATATGATTCCCAACCTCACAGTCCCCATAAATCTTTTCCTTTCTGTGGTATATGTCTGGCTGTATCGTGCTTGTCGTAGCATGACTGAATGTATATCTGTTCTTGCTGATTTAAATACATCTTAGCTTCAAGATGATTTCACTCCAGCTCCAGTTGTAACTTTGTTCCCAAATAGTACATCGATAAAAGGGATCGCCGAGGGTTCACGCCGTATGGGCTTCACTGAACACGGGATCACGCTAAGAAACAGATTAAACCTTCGAAGTATCTTCAACAAACGGAAGAAACCGTATTTATCAAATCTTTTATACTTACACATATATCAAACTAATAATTTTTAAAAAATTGCATTCACATACCTAATTATTACCACGAAACATTTACGCATATAAAGGGTCGCGGCGACATGGAGAGATCGGTTAATCGGTCCTGGCTTCGAGTAAATTGAAGACGACGAGGTCTTGTCGATTGGCCACCTAGGTCACCGGACCCTTCACTGGAGGGGGCATCTCAAGTCGGCTGGACCGTCGCGTAATCACTTAGGGAAAAGCAGATCCGGGTGAGCGCAGACCAACATCAGGCGGGTGCTGAGGAATGTTCAAACATCGCGTGCTGGCTAATTCGATATAAACAAAACCAAACTTTAAGAAAGATTATACTTGGTCACATGCATCCTTCAAATTACAAAAGGAAAATCTTTGTTTATTATGTTAAATAAAATGTAAATATATATATATTGTAAATTCTTTATATATTTTTTAGCAAAACATTTTTATTTTTTTATTTCGACAAATGTTCTTTTTGCTGTTTAGTTAGACATTTATCCCGCTTGTTTTGCCTCTTTGTCTTCTTTTTTTTTTTTTTTTGTCAACTAAAAAGAATTTCTAGGAAGAGTTAATCCCCCTTTTAAGATTATCGTAAATTTCGCCCAATCGTCAAAGTCGTGTCTTCATCTCGACCAAAACAACCACAGATTTTGAAGGAATAGAAACCGCAGTGACTGTCGCTTTTTTGATATTTAGAGAAATGTATCTAAAAGAAGGACGGACGCAAGCAGTTCGTAGTGGCCGATGACATACCATCCTGGTTCCGGCGGTTACTGTGACCGAAGTAACGGATCGTCTACGGACTGCGGGAATCGTATCCACGAAAATAGGGAATCACACTTAATACAATAGTTAGTCTGCCACCTGCTGTTATTCTTCAGTTCCAATGATGTTAACACGATAAATTCGATAAAGCCACCCAATCCTCTTGTTTACTCTGATCGTCGGGCGCTAAAGAGTCCTCTGAAAATAAAGAACTCTTGTCTTGTAAATTAGCTTCATTTTATGGATTTTCCTTATTTATTTTCATTTTCAAAAGAATTTGAGACAATTAACTTAAAAAAACAGTGCCAAATGGTTTAAATAGTCTAAGTAAATCGCAGGCACAAGAGAATTTTTAAATAGGTACACAGTACAAACACACACACACACACATTCAGAATAACTTGGAACTTCTGTTTATTCCAAAAAATTAACATTTGATTGATTTTTAGGGGTCGAATGGAATCATATGTTGAAATTAATGTTTTAAAAGAGTTGTCTCCCTTTATTAATACAATTTTAATAGTTATTTGGTAAATGTAAAACAAATTTAAATGGTTTATATTTTTAATATATACATTTTATCTTCTTTTTTTTTGAAAATTACGAAATCTTTTTTTTTTTTTTATTTTCGTTAAAATAAATTTACGGCTTGGATTTTCTAAGCTGGCCCCCAAAAAAAGATATTCGATTCTATAATACAGGAATACCCGACTTACGTAAAGGTTACGTTCCAGTCAGTTATACGTAAGTCTAACTCGCAAGTATACGGAAATCTTACATAAGCATAGAGGTAGGCAGTGAACAATAGTTATGGATGAGAACAAACAGTTTGCCCATTTTCATATTTCTTTATTATGCTCACTTTCTCCTCAAGCGGAACCATCTTACGCTTCTTTGCGGAACCACTAGCACTAGCATCATTTTTACACTGTGGCGCATTGACTTGCAATGGAAAAATCTACGTATAAATGAGAAGATTTACGAACGACTAAACTCACTTGATAGATCCTAACGCACAACTAACAGCGTAGGAGAGGGATGCTGGCCGACTAACACACTCAGACCCCCCCCCAGCGCGGATTACTCCACGGCGCAAAGTAGTGACTGCCCGCTCATACCCAGATACCCATACGTATCGCTACGCAACATTTTTGTCGTATCTCGAATTTTTTTTGTATTTGGAATTTATTTCTTAAGTAAAGTCGAATTTACGTAAGTCGAGGTATTCCTTCTCGCTAGGATGAGGTACACTAACATTAAGAAAAAATGATACAGGTCGAAATAAGACCTCACTCATAAACAGCTGAGGCGGCCGGTCGTGGAACCGACCCAGCTACACCACACACATATGCAAACTTAACAAACAGGCCATAACAATCGCACCACACCACCCCCCCAAAAAAGGTGATCCATGTGTATCTAGGTAGGCATTATTTCCGTTTAGTCTCTCGACCATAACGCCGATTTTAGGAATAGATTTTATACCACAAGTGGCGCTGCATCTTCGAAAAGATTTCACTTGGGAACTTGGACAGTTCTGATTGGTTAAATGCCAGTGATCTAGCGGCGATGGCAGCGCAAATCCCTGTTTTCAAGCCTGCAGAAAAACGTGTGTATAAAAGTAGTACTAGAAAAAATGATAGGAACACTATTTTCTAATTAATTAATCGTAGTAGTACAATTGTGTTTAACACACCTAATGACGTAAATTTTGTGGAAAACAGAATTTGTATTAGATAACAATGAGCTAAGCTATTTAGTAATAACTACAGGGTGATCAGAAAGTAACTATGCAGTGGAATATATTTGTAATAATTTTTTTATTCCTTTCCTTGTGCTTTGTTGTTTTGTACTGTAGTTCCCAAAATGACTAACAGATGGCAGTCCTGTGTGAGGAGTTGTACTGCAGTTCCCAAAATGACCAACAGCTGTTGGCAGTATGAAACGTGATTTTTGTGTGATTGTAATTTTTGTCTAATGGTTCTTTCAAACGCCAAACGAATCTTTCTCGTGAAGAAAGTGTACCCGAATAACGGTAAATACGCCACAAGAGTTCAAAACGAGTTCTTACAAGAATTTCGTGAATCAAAGCTTCCGAACAGAAGTTCTGTAAGGGCATCGATTAGCAAATTTGAAGATACTGGTGTTCAGTTGAGGATTATCAACGATCAGATGGGCCAAAAGTGTTGGACGAGAGGATGTCAAAATTTTCAGAGGCGATGCCCTAGAACCCTTCGAAATCGCTGCGTAGACTTTCTCATCAAGCGAATGTTCCTTATGGGAGCGCGCATACAGCCTTAAAGGGGTTAAACCAGTGTAAAGTGAACGTTGCGCAGGAATTGAAAGCTGCAGGCCACGGTGAGCGAGTTGAATATTGCAACCGGTTTAAGAATTTTACTGTTGTAAACGACGACGACATATTGGATAAAACACTTTTCGCTGATGAATACTGGATTGATCTCTCTGGATATGTTAATAGCCATAATAGCAGAATTTGGTCTACTTCTGACCCTCATGAACTGTTTGAGAAACCGCTTCATGACGAAAAGATCGGTGCACGGGTGGCTACATCAAGGAAACACATTATAGGGCCTATGTATTTTTTTAAAAAACCATCAATTCAGGGCGTCATTGTAACGACAGACTGTATTCTTTTATTGGTGAGTTGGACGAAGAAGAAATCGACGGCGCCTACTTCCAGCAGGCAGGAGCCGCCGCTCACACGCCTTGGAAGTGGTGTTCGGCGATCGGCTGATATCGAGAGGAATTTGGCCTGCACGCTCTCCTGACCTCACGCCCCCCCCCCGTTGGACTTTTACCTGTGGGGAGCAGTGAGAGCGAAGGTCTTTGAAAATAATCTCCATTCCATGGAGGAACTGAAGAAAAACGTCATCGATTTCATTAGAGGGATAACATCTGAAGAATTGCAACACGCTTTTAAGAATATGGAAGAAAAAAAAACGTGTAGAAAAACGCTTAAACGTGAGCGGGAGTCATTTTCAGCATTTATTGTAAGAGTTAATGTATTTGAAATAGTAAATAAAAACAATACATTTTCCATCGCAGAGTTACTTTTTTGATCACCCTGTATTAGCTAGTATGTTGTAACCCTATTGCTTGGTAGAGCTCCTTCGTTCCTAGTCTAATAGAGTTGCGTTGTATTTTTTTTCAATGGTAACTGCCTGACTGAATATTCTTGCCATTGTTTTTCACAATGTTCCACAGTTTATTGACATTTCTTTGATCCTTTTTTGAGCCTGTAGGTGTGTATACCGCTACATTTCCTTCAAATTTTCATGTGAAAACGTTATGTTTGCCGCTCCATCACAATCAAAGTACCATTAGCCGTTTTAACTTTGCAAATGTTTCCTCCTATTTATTTGTGTATACTCCTTGGATTGTTATCATATGCTCTCTTGTTTGGGAGCTGTTTCAAGACCCTTTCTAGTAATTCAATGGGTTAGGAATTTGTCTGTTACGGCTATTATTAGAGGGTATGCATTGTAACTTGTCCAGGAAAGTGAGAAATACAAACGATTTTGAAAATATATTCAAGACTATTTTAAAATCCGTTTGCTACAATCTCTTCTTTAACTAGTAGGAAAGGAGATACCATGGATATTAAGGAAATATTTGCAATAATAATTATAATAGAAGATGCTCTAGGGTTTTTGGAAAGAGTTGGCTAATGATGGCTAATGAAGTATGCAGTCATTATTGGTGTCCAGTTCCCTCGACCTTGGAGAAATATGATAGCGTCTAATAGTCGTTCTCTTTATTTCGTCTATTTGAAAATTCTTAGTGAACCTTATACGATCGAAAACGTTTATGTATGCGAAAACAACTGAAGAAAGTTCGCAAAATTCGTAAAGTCGAATTAACTGTCAAACACAATGAAACATATAACAGTTAAAGTGTCGATTCGATAACTCGCGTAAATTCGCTGAATAGCGCACTCGGATCCTGGTTTTAAAGAGACGAGGTCAGGTTAGTGGCGGTGACGCTCTATCAGCTTGGTAAAAGTTGGGTACTCTCTATCGTTGAGGGGTGGGCTTTGTCACCTAAGTTCTAGGGGGAGTTCCAAGGGCTGCAGGCGGATTCCTGTATGGTTTATTTCGTAAGAAATGCGCTGGTGATGAGATCAAACTGCTCAAACAACAGTGGGTGTTCGTGCTTAGAAAGTAGTAAGACCCTTGCTTCAGAGGGCGGTGGCTCTCCTCTCACCCCATAGGGGGCGCTTACTGATGTACGCTTGTGACAAATGGGCAGGAATCCGAATGTTGGTGATGATATATATAGGTGACCTATCGCTAACAATTTTAGACCACAATTACCCAATCATCAGCGCTGGACCTTTGCTGTTTTGTGCGATGTTAAAGGAGCTGGTAAAATTAGGTATTTCCGCTGACATTCCAACTGACAGATAAATTCACGGATACAGATAATGGCGGCCAACAGGGCGTAGCTTCAGAGAAGGTTGGGAGCGGGCATGGTACAGTAATGTCCTCCATCGCCCCTTAGCACAGATCCGCTGGTTTGACGTCGACACCCCTTCTTTTTCTTTGTTTTTTTTTTTTTTTCAGAGGCGATAGAGCCGGAAGTTCTGTCCATATTACCGCAAGGGCCTTAATGAAATTCCCCCATTTAAACGCTGGGGGAACGATAACTGGCTGTTAAAGAATCGGCGAATCGCTGTTCAACGATTCAGAAGTAGGGGATTCGCGTTCCCCCCCCTTTTTGTTATCTTCTTAGCACGTACGAAAAACAGGGGTAAACAGCCTTTTATTTTGAAAGCCAATTTAATGGTTAAGAAAATACTGCCGGGGCTTCGGTATATTTAAATTAGAACGTGGTGGACCTTAGCGAGCTGTAACGGTCCACAGTACTTCGCTATGTAACCACAATAAAATGTTTTGGAGGAAAAAGGTGGGCGGCAGGGGCTGCTAAACTGGAGGACAGTCCTCTTTCCACATTTCTCCCTTTTCCGAAGTATAACTAAACGTTCTTTAATTCGAGAAAACGAACAGTAATTTTTGGCGGGAAAATAATGTAAGAGATACGTAACGACTATCGCCGGTCGGTCTTCCACTGGCCTCCATGGCAGGCGCAGGAGACATTATGTGGAACGAAGACCAGTTAATTTCACCCGAAACATAGCCTCCCTTAAAACCCTTTTAATTCGATGAGATGATCGTAGAACCAACGGGTTTCTCCAATCAAAAGACCCCCCCCGAAGTGCCAGTAACTGCAGTCATGATTATCGAACCCCAGCTTCGCCGGACTGGTCACGTGACGAATGGATGACTCTAAGGCTCCTAAAATGACTACCATATTCTGAACTGGGCTCCGGCCAGAAAGATATATAAAAGGTACTTTGAAATCTGACTTGAAGAAATGCGGGTGATGACCAACGCTCGACTCTAGCGATCCACGTGTGAGCAGGGAGAAGAAGCTGGGATTGCAGAGAGAAAAGAGAAACGTGGACGGAGGGAGGCTCAGTCTGCCGGACATCATCTCTCACCTGTCGTCTTTGTGGTAAAATCTCCATCATTGGTCGGCAAGGCAACGATTCCTCCTACCCCTGGTCTTCCCGCTTTAATCGTTGAAAAATTCATCGAAGGATGATCACCAGTATCGTGAATGCGCATTTACTTCTTACTATTATGGCTGCTAGCTCGTACTACGCTCACAGACCTCATCGGCAACGACTGATAGCGCTTCGTTTGGCAGGTGAGAATGGGATACAACTCAGCCGCAGAAAGAAAGAGAAAACCCGGGGAACGCGAAGATGAGCAGGCTTGTTGAAAAGTCTCAAGCAAGCCCATCCTCGACAGGGAGACAGATGCTGATCTGATCGCCGTTCCTCTGAAACCGCCAGCACCCCAATCTCTATCGTCCGCAAGACGGTTAAGACAGGCGGGACTGATTAGCTAGAAAGCCCTTTGGTTTGTCGAGGTAACAAGAGAAAGCGACCTTGTGGGTCCAGAAGGCCGTCGGGAACCGCGGCACCTGGCTGGGAATACTCGCTATATATTAGAAGAAGGGGCCAGGAAAAAATATACATAAATGTCTAAGAGATTGAGTTCGCGCTTCAATTAAGCGGGGGGGGGCTGAAATGTGAAAGCGTAGCTGTTTTGCTGTGTTATTTGATTTTTTAAAAAAAAAAAAAAAATTGATGGGATTAGAGAAATTGTCGCGTATTAACGATCGCACCTCCGGTAGGTGGCGACACCGAGCGCTCGGGTTTGCGTGAGCTCGACGGGAGGGAGAAGCGACGACGGTCGCTTGCTTGGAAAAATCTGACCGAGTTTCGCGCCCTGTCTTGAGAGAAGCTGCTGCAACATAATCCGCCAGAACGGGGAGGGGGTTACCCGCCAGCCGCCCAGGCTAAAGCGCCAAGTGTGTCGCCAGCTACTGACATTCCATCATCTGGCCCCCTCCACCCCAACTTAGAGCCGAGGTTTTGGACGGGCTGCACTCCCCGGCTCTCGCTATGCTACACTCACCGCTGGTCATTTTGGTCCTGGTCTGGGTAAGAACACTTTGAACCTCGGTTTTTATCCCACGTTTATACCCCGCCAGGTGCTCCCCGCACAGGAGTTCCGGGGGGGGGGGGACTGGCGAAAATGTTAGCGTGTAAAGAGAAAGATCGTTGCTGTCTCTGGTCCTCTCGTAAACACCCACCAGACGCCTCCGTCTGAACACTCCCGAGTTACTTCAGCACCTACAGCTGGCAACCCTGCCTGTTTCTTTAATGCTCTATCTTATGTTTTACCAGGTGACCCGGCTTCATTAACCTGCAGAAGGATTTAAGTTTGAGAACTAACGCAAGGAGGTGTTATTTTTCTGTTCGCAGTATGGATTAGCAGTTCTGTCTCCCTTAAAACCAATCAGCAGTTTTACATCTGAGATAAACTTGAAAGAAACGACCTTGAGAATTAGCATGTGAGACATTTTATCAAAATTGATGCGTATTATACATAAAGGTTACGAAAGTTTGGTAGTTTTTAATTAAATTTTAATGATTTTAAAACAAAAGAATGAAAAAACGTTTGGCTTTTAATATTGTTGTTTTTTTATATCTTTGTTTTGTTGCTTTTGTTAATTTTTAGATTTAAAATTTTCAATATTCATCATTTTGCCTGATATCTATGTAAATATTTTACTTGTTTCAGTTTTTAAAACTTTTGACTTTAAATTATTTTAATATCTTGTTTTTATTTTCTGAGAAACAAGATTCTTTGAAATTAAAGTGACCACATTTAACCCTTTCACCAACTCACTTTGACCCGGGTTTTACATCTCTGAAGCACATATTTGGCTTTAAAAATATTTTCTATTTTAATAATCGTAATAATATCTTCATGTCATGTTAAGTTCTCGATTCCGTTTAGAAAACCATTCATTTCACGTCGTCTCATTTTCGCAATGAGATGTAGAGGTACTGGTGGACTACTTGAATAAAGAACCAGGTTGTCAGGAGCAAAATTATGCTAAAAGTATAGACAATCATCAAACCCAGCAGACTCGTCACTCACTCAGATGGGAAGATGGAATAATTTGATACAGCACCATATAAGCTATAATCGACGTCATACGTTTACGTGTAGATGAGGCTGTAATACACGTTATCTTGTTAAATGCACATGCCGTCGATCGTAGCCCATCAACTTAACCCTGTGACAACTGGCCCCGGTTTTCCTTTCTGCTCCCGCAATTTCACAAAACTAACAGAAAAGGTTTAATTTGGATGAAAGCCGACTGTAAGGCGAGGTATTAACAAAGGCTCAGCTTTAATGCATGTAAACGCTTTCCTTTTTGTTTTATCACAGTGTCCTGCCACAGTAATTTGGAAACCTTTTGGTATTCCAACGTGTTGGTTTGTTGCGAAAAACGTCAAACAAAGACAGGAAACAAAGTGAAATTCTTCATGTTATTACTCGGTCGGGCCACCTTCAGCAGTAGGTAATAAAGCCTCACTCTGCTCTGTTCGGTACTGAATCAACGATCTCGTGGTCCGATCCAGGTTCCGCCAAACCCAAGTCAGAGTTTCCTTTAACTCCGTTGTATTGGAGAGATGTAGACGAGTTGTTCTCAACTGGCGATTTGATGATTTACATATTTCCACACTTGCAAATCGAATTTATATTAGGGCTAAAATTTTGCTAGCATGAACCCCAGAATACAGGTAAAAAAAAAAAAAAAAAACACCATGAAAACAGCGGAGCTTTCGTTAACTGTCGTATCCAGCTACGTCAGACCGATGATAATAATAATAATAATAACAACAACAACAACGTGCTCTAACTCTGTGGAGTTTTGTTCTGACTCGAGTAAACAGAGTAATTTCAAACTATGTGAAACTTGTTATAAATTGAGTGTAAAATATTTGTTTTGTTTGAAAAAAGAAAGACATCCAAACTTTATCAGTTCTAAGGCTCTCGTTTTTTGGCACTGAGTATCTCATGTAGAGAAGTGGAAATAGATTTCCTGATTTATGTTTGATTTACAAACTAAGAATTTGATGTCAGAGTAAACGGGAGATCCATCTGGATGCAGAACTGAGATTTCACCTTCTATGTATAAGCTAAGCCAAAGTCGCTAATATTGAAGATAGGAAACAATCACAGGGTAGACAGAATGCACCAAAGAGCTGATAATAAAAGGACAGAGTTACTAGTGTACATTTTAAACAGCTTGCGTATTATTAAAAAAATATATATATATACGTATTACAAAATATTGTAATATAATGATACAATTGATAAAATTCTTTACTTTTCTTATACTAATTTGTTTACTTCAATCATAAATCCGTTTTTAAAGATGTAAAATGACTTTTTAAAAAAAGCCTTTAACCTATAAGGTTCAACAACATATGGAAAATTTGCAAACTCCATACGATCCCCATCCCACTCGCTAGGGGTGGGGGAGAGAGATTACATCATTAAATTCTTACTTATGAATTAATTTATTTCACGAACGGTCTGTGCGCGACATGAAGGTTTGCTTGTCCGGCCATCCGTGTCGCTGAATAGTGGACTTTGAGCGCACCCCATTCCCATTGTTAGTTTATTTACCGAAAACATTCGCAGCAACCAGTCGGCGCTGATTTCTACGCCGAGCTGCACGGAAGGGTCTCACGTGTCGACTCAAATTTTTGCTTAGTTGACGGATATGTCGGACATTTAAAAAAAGTGGGGGCTAACTTCAAATTTTTTAAAAGGGAAGTAATTCTACTGCGAGCAATCTCAGATACAGCAGCCAGTTTAGTTATTTTGAGATTCGTTTTAACGAACTAATTGTTCATTTGGAAACTTTTGAAAACGTCAGATAGTTTTTGTTTGTTTTTTTAAAGAGAAAAGGAAAAAAAGCCACAACGGAACGAGGCTGTGTACTATCTGCTTGTCTAAGGCTTGGGTTCGGTTAAATGTGCGAGACTAATTCTATATTCATCTTTTCTATTTGGTTTAAAACTAACTTTTTTTGTCAGTCCCTCTTTTGTCTTCGTTTGACTTTAGAGAGAGAGAGAGAGAGAGAGAGAGAGAGAGAGGAGAGAGAGAGAGAGAGAGAGAGAGAGAATTTTATAAATCGACAAAAAATTCCTAATAGTTAGATATCAGGAACAAGCAGAACAATGAAATAATTCAGTAAATTTCCGGCGAAGATAACGTAGATCAATTTAGCGACTTCTCTTCCGTCATAGGGCGGAGCGGAATTGTGTATCCCGTGATGGTTTCGTGGTAAAAAGAAATACTCCAAAAGACAGTTTCGTAAGCCCTTTTGAGAAGAGTTGTTTAACAAGTTATCTGTGAATTCGAAATCCTACGTGATATGTCCGAAGAATCTGAGTACACCCACCCACCCACCAAAAACGAAAATAGATCCTCAAATTCTACTGTTTTTTTTCTTCTGGAAAAGAAATTCTTTCCGAATTCAATGGATAGTTTGAAAACCAACATCACTAACTTTGTCTAGTATATGATATAATTTTTTCTTCTTTTCTAACATTATGGTGTGTTTTTTTTTTTTTTTTTGTTTCGTTTTCTGGTTTTCAGATTCCCCCGTCTTTAGCTACAGAGATGATTCCTTGTTTCTCATTCAAAGGAGAAGGATACATGTATTTCAAGCCAAACATCAACATCACGCACAGGTATGTACGCTGGCCAGACGTCAGGGCCACTTACTCCTAGAGACGCGCACCGTCATCATTGATCACTGTGAATGAGAGACGCTCTTTTTTATTTTGTTATATAAGAGTCCGGTAACTATTAGAAGTATCCTATCGTCCGTCTAACTCGGGTCTTCAGTGATAAAACACAGAATTTAAAGATTAGCTCCCCTGATTTTATAGTCGAATATAACACGCCATCTAGACCTGATATTACAACAGATTGTTATTTTAAAAAATAAGATTAGAGAAAACTGGAATATGTTTATAGAACGATAAAGCATGAATCTGTCTTTAAAAATTTCAATTCCATTCTTTTCGAGAAGTTTCTTAAAGTCATAACGGCCTTGTATAGAGATTGAGAGCGAGTAAGCAGATGTTATTCTATAATACACAGAATACGAAACTGAAAGTACACAGAATGGACATTTATTTTGTGGGACTCTTGATAATACGTGAGTATCCAGCAACGTCAGGGCCACTTACTCCTAGAGACGCGCACCGTCATCATTGATCACTGTGAATGAGAGACGCTCTTTTTTATTTTGTTATATAAGAGTCCGGTACTATTAGAAGTATCCTATCGTCCGTCTAACTCGGGTCTTCAGTGATAAAACCAGAATTTAAAGATTAGCTCCCTGATTTATAGTCGAATATAACACGCCATCTAGACCTGATATTACAACAGATTGTTATTTTAAAAAATAAGATTAGAGAAAACTGGAATATGTTTATAGAACGATAAAGCATGAATCTGTCTTTAAAAATTTCAATTCCATTCTTTTCGAGAAGTTTCTTAAAGTCATAACGGCCTTGTATAGAGATTGAGAGCGAGTAAGCAGATGTTATTCTATAATACACAGAATACGAAACTGAAAGTACACAGAATGGACATTTATTTTGTGGGACTCTTGATAATACGTGAGTATCCAGCAAGGAAAAGTACAGTTTGTTAACGTACAGGGTGGCGCAAAAATCGCGCATCATAGTGGACTTCACGGTGTGGGCGACGACATAGAGAGATCGTTTTAATCGATCTTTCAAGAAGGTTGGACGAGGAGGACCTGTTGATTGGCCACCTATGTCACCGGACCCTCACGGGGAAGCGGTATCTCAAGTCGGTCATCCACGTGGACCGTCGCGGAAACACTGAGGGAAAATCGGATTAGAGTGAGCGCAGACAAGCATCAGGCGGGTGCTGAGGAATGTTCAAACATCACGTGCACGTCGAATATGGCTCCAGATACAATACTGACTTTTTTTTTGTTGTTGCTCGTTTTCAGATCTTTACCGATGTTCTTCGTTTCTATGGAAACTTGTCACAAAATCAAAATCACGCACTAGGTGTCAGAATTCGCGCGTTCATTTTGATGCAGCACAAGTGATATTTCGCATCCGCATCTTCCCTATAACTCTTTGATGGAGCCGTGGGTGGTGGCGGATGCTGGAAGTTCATCATACAAAGAAAGGCCTGTTGAATTTTACTCTGGACTACTTAATATTTAAAAAAAAGGAGAGTCATTTTTTTTGTCAGAAACTACTCTCTGATGTTCAAAATTAAATGTTTATCAAAATATCAAGCATCATTAAGTGAGAATTTCAGCGGCAGATGTTTTGGCAATTTTCCAGGGAGGAGAGAGAGGAGAGGTCGTCGTGTCGTGTGTCACGGCAGAAGATACGCAGCGCGAGTTTCAAACAACCCCGAACTCGCAAATGTTAACTGTTCTATTGACTTTTATGGTCCAGCTTTTGTAATTATAAATAAAATCGCTCGGTATAATTTACATAGCCCTGGAAAAACCGGCAACAAAGACAACGAGATACAGAGGATGAGACTTCACTTACAGCGAGAAATAGAAGAGTAGGCAGGCGTATTTCAGGCGATGTGATGTCATCGTTTATACCGTCAAAGCGAGGCTGCTCCCCTATCCACTTTCTGATCAAACCATTCCATTAAGTTATATATAATGCCTTCTTCAAAGACCTTTGACATTTTGCTATTAGCACATTAACGTTTGTATGAATGTTATGGTGAATGGAGGACAGATTCCTCTTCAACCAAAAAAGTTCGGCTCTAAAATTCTTCTGAAAATGGAATAAGAAATTTAATCAGAATTTATGACTCTGGTGCTAATCATTCTTGTTTTTCTTTGTGGATGGTGGTGATGAGATCCTCTTTTGTTTTTAGTGCTCACTACAAATTAGAATTTAGTACACAGGAGGAGAATGGAATTATATTTTATGCTGAAGGAGATCACGACTATGAAACCTTATACCTGAAAAAAGGGAAACTCTACTACCTACTGTTCAACCCCACTGATTATGGATATGGAAATTCCTTTGGAGCCCTTGAAAAGACAAATAAGAAAATCGTCAAGGCTGGTGCACCTGAGAAATTTCACAAGGTACGGTGCAGCAGTAGAGATTTTATCTTGTAGTAAAACGACAAAGTCCTTTAAAAAAAACAATCCGACATGTTGTCAACATACTCGTGTAGGAAAAATGCAATCTGGCATTCTTTAAATTGGTTGTCACAAGTTAGTTCTGACAAGTTATGAAATAGCATGATAAATTATTTTATACATTGGTGTGACTAGTTATGGTATAGATTAACCTTGAATGTGCATTCTGGTTGAAACAGTAAAATTTCCTTAATTCCTTATTCTTGTCATTTTTTACCTCCCTTACACCAACCTAACCTCCAGTTAGTATCTGCATTGGACTGACCATATAATTAGTCAACACACTAATACAAAACATGTCACACAGGGTTAGAAATATGCCATTACAGAGTTATAATAATGGAGGTAGTGTGCATCACAACCAGTGCTGAGTAAGAGATTTTCATGGTAGTGAGGTGTTATAGGTGGTATACAGAGGGCTAGGATTTTCTCCATCTACAACAAAAATCAATCAACTAAAATATTGCTACAAGTTTTGAATTTCATATTTAATAAAGTATTTAGATGTTCTGTATGTCGAAAAGAAACTATTTTCGTTGCAGGTGGAGTTCTTCAGGAATCGTGAATTTAAGGAAAATACTAAAATGGTGCTGAAAACAGGAATGATTGTTGATGGTCAGGAATACTCGGATACCGGTGAAAGAAGAAATGTTGTCATGTCATCTTATGTATACTTGGCAGGACTTCGTCCATCAGTAGTAATTATATCTATGTAACATACACAAGATGAAAATTTAATGAGTTATACTTTCCATAATAATAACTACTATTGTTAAATACATATTTGTGTTCATGGTCTACTTGATCCATTCCATTATCCTGAAGTAGATGGAAACTGTAACCTTCAGACTGTACATTTTTCAGTGTTGCTTTGACCAAAAATTATTTTAATAGAAGACAAATGATAAATCAAGCAAAGAAAATGTATAAGTGTAGCCATATCAAACTTAAACCATCATATCCCGGAAAATGCAATAATTGGGATCACCATTCATTTCAATATTGAAATCTGTTTTATTTAACACATTGAGCTACTCCAGAAAACAAAATTTACTTTCACACAGCATAAGATGTAATTAGGAAATTATAAAAAAAACTACAAGGTTATCTGGTAGCTTTTGAATGTATTTAGTAAACATCTAACCAAGGTTTTGGCTACACGGTAAATAGTCATCATCAATGTTTTCAAATCCTTACATATATATATATATTGAATGAATGAAAACAAACAAGCAATATCTATGATCTTTTATTTGCCTAATTAATTCCTATTTCCTTGCAGAACATAACAAGCAATAATCATCAAACCCAATTCCAATTATTCCTATGCACTGAAAGAAACACATCAGATAAGAACCAACCACCAAAGATTAGAACTTCACAGATAGACGGAACCAGATGAACTAAACAGACCACTTTCTCAATTAACGTGGAACAGTGCAGCACAGACCAGCAGATATGATTCATGAATAAGTCAGTGCAACAAAGTCAACAACACGATGTTAGTGCTACCTGTGAATGATTGCACTGCATACAGTAGATGCTATATGCACAGTATTTAAAAGATCAGCACAAATATAAATAAACATGCTTTTATATATGTTTTTTGACACTTGCAGCATTTATTACAAAACAAGAGATACTGTTTATCTGTTTTATATTTTAAATTAAAGCTGCAACACATCTGAAAAGCCATTTCCCAATGGTTCCATTTAATCCCCTCACTCTAAACATTTCTCTGTTATCCTAACATTAGTTTATTAATTTTTACTTAATAGATCCTCTGGTAACCACTATTGCATGCTTCTACCAAGAGATTCAATTTTGTGCTGTTATTTTTAACTATAAAATAAAAGTCAACTGCTTAGAGAACATTTTTGTATTATATTAACATATAAAAAGCATCAAATGTTAACATTTATTCAGAGTAACAGATTTTTCTTAAGTCAAAAGTAAAAGATACATGTTGAGATGTAGTGTACCACAAAAAAATAGAACCACACCATTGCAGAGAACAATTGTGATCAAGGTGAATTCGTAAATTTTGCAGATGTATATTGTAAATGTGATATAAGGTGCTTCAGTTCTGATCATTTTTACAAAATAGATATGCCTAAAGTTAGAGAGGTATCTGAAATATTAGATGTTCAAAACAAAGCAGTTTTCTGACTGAAAAAGAAAATCTTTTTTCAGGTATATGAAACCAAAAAAAAAAATATAAAACCTTTCACTTACTGTTCTGAGCAGCCTAATGTTTTCAAACCAGGATGGCAACCATATTGTAAGTCACTTTTTCTTCTTTTAATATTTAAGCTGCCAGTAAAACTTTCATCCACTGGAAACATCAGCATTAACAAATTTTTTGTACAGGATCTAATTTAAAAAAAAAAATATTAAATGGGTCTGAAAATGTGTAATTAGCTAAACTTAACAGCTTATTCTGGTAGGTGATGGCATGAATTCATGTTATTTAAGTCTTAATAGTAGGCTGGATGTTCATAATCTTATAATACTTGGCTTCTTGAGAGTTGTGGCAGACTCCTAAAACACATTTAAAAAATGTTTACCTCTATTTTGGGTTTTCAGGTGCTCTGTGCAAATGAATTTCCTGATCTTTCTGGATACTATACCATAATAATTCTCAAAATGTTTGATGTATAAATAACTGCTTCGTTTTTGTAAATCTTCACTTACAACATTGATCTGCATATTATCCAGTCTTTCAAAACGAAAGTCAATGAACCACTGATACAATGAGTACAGCAATTATGTAAGAAAACTGTAATTACCCAGTTATATCTTACAAGCTTAATAACCACCAGAAAGATTTATTAGACACCCACTACTAAAGAAATTGTTTATTTAGTTGTAACCTCTAATCAATCTCCCATCTCCAAACCTTCTATTTTACAAAGAAAAAGTCAGTATGACACTGATGTGCATTTATCTTTTTCCTTCTCCCAGTTACATTGAAGGGGGGGGGGGGTACGACCCAATACAAACCTCAAAACTCCACAAGTTGCAGCATTAGTGCTGGATCATCTTAATCTAAAATGTATTCCTATTTTTTTTTCTTCTTATGATAAGGGAGGCAAAGTAAAATGATTCAAGCCAGCACAAATCACTAATTTTATTTCTCATAGCAATGAAACATGGAAATAAAAGGCTTCATTCACTATATTTTTATACAAATAAATATAAAATGTGCTGCCAAAACATATACAAAATATTCTCCCAAAAGCACAACAAATGATTCATGTCATCTGCCTAGACTTGTATCGAATCACTGGATTAGTTGGTGTATGAATCATGGTTGTGTAATTAACCACTGGGAAGTAATCATCAACCAAATAAAACTCATACTGACGCAGCAGAGTGGACCAGATTGTCTTTATCTGTACATAAGCAAAGCTCTCTCCAATACACCGGTGTCGTCCAGCTCCAAAGGGAATGTATGAAAACTTTTCACTGTTTGCAGCATCTGCCTCAAGAAACCTGGATGAGAGAAAAATAATAAAGAAAAGTAAATATCTGAGGTTTTCAAACTCATTGCAGGATCAATTAGGACTAAGAACAAATTTGATGAAAGTCATTCCCTGGGTTTCAGTCTTTACTTACTGTTAATTAAATTCATAGAATTTGTTAAATGGTTTAAAATCAGCAGTAACAGGAAAATATGCAATAAAAAAAATTTTGAGACATTAAAAAGAATCAGAAAACAATTAATATGCTTTGCATAAACTATTATTTTGTAGTTTACTTGTCAAACCCATTTCCTTCCTAGCCCTTTTCTTTTAACCAAATATTGCATGGTAGTCAAAATTTTATTAATCTATCATGATATCAATTATGCAGAGGGTGCAGACTTTGTACACAAGAATCATTGGCAAGTTTTACTAGTAGTAATATGGGTTAAACAATTTCTTGTTTCTACTCTTTCAGTCAATATATAGTTGCACAAACTTTCATAAAAACTAAACAAATTTCTGGTGTTAAGTTAAGAGAAATTAAATGCTCTAGTATAAATATACTGGCATTAAAAATTATGAGCAACCACACAAGTATTTATCTGCTTTTTCATCAGTTTAGTGCTAAATAAAATCCATTATTCAGCATAAAACCAGGAACAATATGAAAAACCATTTAACAGAACAAACCATTAAGTGTAATTATATCACTTAAGCTTTTAAATCAAAATACCAACTTTTCATTTGAAAAACTGCTACACTTTAAATAACAATAATGATTTGTATTGCATGCATAAAACCTTTTCATTACCCAAGCAAATTTCAGCCTAAACAACTTAGTTTTCACAGGATTTACCAATGTCCTAAATCTCCATAGTATCATTCAATGTTACAGTGCTGTGGAGACTTGCATGCAGCCCAAAAGCTGGTTATTAAACTATTGTCTTCTATAGTCCCTTAACTTTCTAAACTGAAAAGTCATTGTAATGCATTGCCAAAGGAAAATAGACTGATAGTGGAAAATGTCTGAACTATCTAATTAGAGAACCAATATTTCAGAAATCTTTTGCTGATGCCATCATCAGTTCAGGGTGGCTGTTTTTGGTGTGTTGAAGTTAATTTACAATAAATGTTTGTTTTTTGGGTAGTACAAGTGGCCAGAGCTGGTCTGGAACCTCTGGCCTGTTGATTGTCAAGTCTTCTGATGTATTTTTCAGACCAATGGTTTAGCCCACTGTTCCACTAGGGCTGTTACTCAGAACTACTAATGATAATGGCAACAGGAAAAAATACCCTAAATATAGGTTTTCTAATTAGTTCAGAATTCAGTCATTTTGCTCCACTACTTGTCTACTCTCTTTTAACTTTTACCTCCATGGATTGAAAAGTTCTGCATCTTTCCAGGAGCTCCGAAGCTGATGATTGACTGTAGGGGACACACAAACTTGATGGTCAGGAGGAATAGTATAACCAAGAGTATTCTAAGAAAAGAAAAATGAACAACTGTTTGTTGATTTTGCCAAGGTTTCTTTCTTTCTTTTTTAAAGAGACTACTAATTCCTCTCTGAAGATTTGCATGTAAAAGCTAAACTCAATTCAGTAATTTAGGTGTACATATATTGAACAGACATTCCAATATGAACCTGTACAAATGTGTTTTGGTTAATTCAATTCCTGTGACTCAATGCATTCTTTTGAAAGAATGCATGCACAAGATTCTTTAACTCCTCATCCCTTCCAATGTAGTTAAGTTATAACAAGGAGGCAGAAAACCACAATAACTCAAATGTTCCTCAATGCATTGCTACAGCACAAAGTTGCAAAAGTGTTAATAATGTTTAAACATAACCCTAACTTACCACCAAGAAAAAGTAATAACATTCTCGTAGTTAAAAATGAAACTGCTGTAGTGAACCTTAGATCTTTAAAATTTGATTGTTAAATATTAAGTCCCAAATAACTTCTTCCTACAACATTTCATTGTTTATTTTTTAACAAGTAAATTTTGATTTGTTTGTACCCCAAGCTGAGTTTATAGCCATGTAATAGTGAATGGAACTTACCAGTGGTGTCTTACACATCCTCATCATAACCATGATGGGTGGTCTTAACCTCAATGTCTCCTTCACACACCAGTCAAGTAGCTGAAAATCCCGCAGGTTGTCATAGTCAAGTGGGGGCAGGTCACACCCACACACTTTCTGTTGTTCTTCATACAACTGCTCCTGAAAGGAATCATAACAATGTAGCTTCAGGGAAGTTACAAAATACATTTTTAAATTGTGCATCAATAAAATAAGTACAAAATTATAAGTACCAACAAAGAATTTTTTTTTACTTTGTTTGCCCTCTATAGAAAAAATCCTATTCTAATCAAAAAGTAGAAACAAAAGATTATTTTTAACCATTTAAATTATTAATTCAACCAATTTCTGTTTAGCTTCTTTCACACAATGGATAATATCTCCATTATGCTGTCCCAACAATTACCTATTACCAAACCCCTGACCATACCCTATTTAGTAATTACTGAGAACTAAATACTCTGACATGCTTTAGCAGTAATGACCAATAAAATGGTTTAAACCGTCAGTCTGGCAAATTTATTTATTTTAAAAAAAAAATTTCACTATTTTTAAAAAGCTGGCCCTTGAATAAATGTTAAGGGGTTCAGACCCTGACAATAAGTTTACTTTCAAAAGCATGGACCACCTAGAAGAGGCTGTCAGGGTAAGAATACCTTTTACATTAGAGGCAGGTGTGTTTAATTTTAAAAAATGAATCCAAAGTATTTTTTTTTGCATGGCAGAAATCAACACAAATGAAAACCTAGGTAAAATTTACAAAGACTACTAGTAGTATAGACAATTAAGATTCCAGAAATTTGAAATCCAAAAAATTATACTACTGTACTCTCAGACTAAATATAGAGATCTACACCAAGTACACAGACAAATTTTAAAGAAAAAAGCCTATACTTTTAAATCCTAGAAATTTGATTAGATCTTAAGCCTTATGGATAGCTTTTAATTCAGAAAAATTTCTTCATCCGTAACTTGTTTATTACAAAAATATATAAAAACCAAACTACAACCAATCTATTTTGCACTTTGGAACATGCAAGCATAAATATTAAAGAGTATCTAATGCAAAGAACTCAAGTTTATACCTTGTATAAGTTATTTTAACAGATGAAAAAATTTAATTGAATCAAACCATATCATTCTTAAAATAACATGAAATTATGCTAAGTTTAGACAATCTGAAATAGGAATGGTCATGAAGCATCATCCAATTTCACAACTATTAACACCCATAAAACTAAGAAAAATAGTATTTTTACATAGAGATTAGCAATCACATTGGAGATAACACGATTTAATATTACTGATTAAAATAAAATAAATAAATACAAATTAAACTTTTGACAGCATACTGTGAGTGGGTAGGTGGAGAGAGATGCTACTTTTATTACCTGTAATTTCTTGTTTGCAGCCAAGAAAAAACCCAACCATGTACTGGTAGTTGAAGATGTGTGTTGCCCAGCCAGCAGCAGACCAATTAGCATGCCAACAATTTCTTCATTATTCATGTGTCTTCCATTCCTCAAGTACAAAGGTAAACTGTGACTAATGTAGTTAGTTATTCATAATTCTTAAAACATGCATTTTTATACTACATTGGTACAGTCCAAATTTTCAGTTTTCTTGATGTTATTAAATTTTCACCATTTAAAAAAAAAAAGAACATTTAGTGTTTATAAGGGAAGAACCAAATAAGCTTATTTAAACTTTAGAAATTTGATTATTTAAAGATCAATGCTAAATGAATGATATATACATACAAACGTACATTTAACTTTTATATTTCATACTGCTATATCTCTGGCTTAAAAATTCTCAATGACATGTATAAAGCTGTTAAGACTTATTTATTTTCAAGGCTTAAAAGTGAAAAAAAAAAAAATCTGAGCTCCTCACCATTTTCATAGCAATGATATCCAACAATGTTTTATCTGATATACTTCAAGCAAGCAAGCAAGCAAGCATTCAAATAAGTGTGTATAGTACACATTTTACAAATTTTTAATATAGTAAAATACCCCATGTTAATTAGTATGTAAAATTCTTCAATAATCTAATCACCCTATAAGTTAAATGGGGCAGATCTGTAGACTGAAAAGGGGGTGGGGGTGGGTAAACTGTTTTCAGAATTTCCAATTCTTTTCCAAAGTATTGTACCATGAGCTTTGCATTGGGCTTCAGATCATTATCATGTGACATAATAAACCCATCACCTATCAAATGATGCCCTAAAGGAATTGTATATTATTATTGTGGTATCCCTTCTTTGTAATCCATCAATTTTTATCAAGTCACCACCACCTAAATAACCAACAAAACCACCCCATACCTTTTTTTGGCTGAAATAATGCATAATTAACAATAAAATCAATATAAAAACAAAAGCTCAATATTACCATTTACATTGTCATTAATTAAGCTGAAAAAAAATTTATTGGCCTATTAGCCAACTATAATAATAACATTCAGTCTTACTTGTAGGTTGAATCAATCAGTGTCTGCAACATGTCATCATACTGATGTTCACTTTTCCTTCTCTTCTCAATCACTTCACAAAAAATACTTTTTATTTTCCTGTGAGCCTGATCTCTCTTTCTGGAATAGAAAGTACAAGAAAACAATGGATAAACTTTCACCATTAACTACCTCTAAAGCTTGCAATCTGTAATTATTTTCAGCTGTTAAAATACTACTAGTTAATGTACCATTTTTTATTAGTCCATGATGAAGTACACAAACTTCAAATTATCACGTGTATAAGAAAAAGGGCAACACTACTGAAGGTGCAGTGGAGGAAAAAATAGAAAACAGTGATCAGAACATGCATCTTGTGGTAGCTTAATAATGACTACTATAAACTAGTAAAAATAAATACTTAAAAACAAACAATCACAATGTGATGCTGTTTCAAGTTAGTTGAATATTTACATTAACCCTAATCCTGCCAGTACTCCTTATATTGATCCAAGGCAGCAACTGCTTAGCATGCCAGTTATCAATAAAGTGATCCCCAAACTCTCTGCCATTACAAAGCAGGAAGAACTAAGATTAAGATTAGCTTTCCTGGATGGCATCTTTTGTGTTAGCTAAACTGATTATTAATTTCCATAAATCAGCCTACACTAGGCAAGACCAGGGTTAACATTTCATTAATAAATGTCAAAACCAATTATTAGACAGTCAAAGTCTACATAAAATTATTCTTAAGATAGGCACCTACAGTTCAGAATACAAGCAAAATTCTTATTTCCTTAAAAATTTCACAAGTTTATTATTTAAAAAACACATGTAGCTTATGATTCCAATATTTTCCTGTGAAAATGTTATTTCATTAGTCAGATTAAAAATAAAAGATAGTAAATATTAATATTAAAATGTATGTAAATGCTACTAAAATATATTATAGTTTTATGTTAAAAATAGTGTTTTCAGCAACTGAGTATTAGTTCCACTGTATAAATCTTTGGTTCATCCACATCATATGCTGCGAAGTCCTTATTTAAGACAGGATTCACTGAAATGTTTCCTGGTCTTAAGTATTTGGAATGTACTGAACAGTTAAAATATTTGATCTAGCAAGTTTTAACATTTAAGAGGAGTCATAAGATTTTGAATGCATGGACAAGCATGAATTTTTTTTTGGTTATTAATACTAAGAGTTACAATTCCAAACTAGCTACATTTCAAGCAGTTTTAAATCAATGTAAGAATTGTATTGATGGCCATTTCTCTTTCCTGAAGGAATTTTACATAAGCCAGAAAGATTTCTGCCTTTTTAATGAAAACTAAACATTTTTGTAAACCGACTTAAAAACATAAGCAAGATTTTCATTTCCAAATAAACACTTGTAGGTGAGACAAAAATTTTGTAGTTCTAACATTTATTTGATTGAACATCAATATCTGTGGAAGGCAGACTATGGGTGTGTAGGGTCTTTTTGACAATTTAGTTTCATTTCTGGTTTATCTCCAATTCATCACTACTAAAGGAAATTTTAAAAAAAATTTTCTCTTTTTAACCAAATTACATATGTCCAATAGAGTAATTTACAAACAAAACTGTTTAATTCTTTTTCTAAGTTCTTAAACTATACAAATCTAAAAAACAAAAAAAATAAAACAAGAGCAAGTGAAATCTGCAGTGAAATAGCTGAAACTCTGAAACAAGTACTACAAACAACCAAAAAATAAGTAGCAGGTAAATCCAATCTCCACGACAAGACAAGTACTAGCAGCGTAACTCAAAACTCATGACGAAGGAGCCGAAAGCGGATTTCTTTTCCTATTAAAAAAAATGTCCCAAATAATCAAAAAGCTTCTTAAATAATTCATCTAATACGATAATCAAAAGAAATCTGTTTAAAGTACATCAAATTAAAATTCTGAAGTAAATACATAAAAAAGCAACCTAAATATATAGAATTCGAAAAATTACAAAATAAATAAACAATTCCACCTGTAGAATATTAAAAAGTCATATTACTATTAAAAGTTAAAGACGTGTGTTCTTAAATGCAATCAAAAAGAATCAGCACACTTCAAAATTAAAAGATAAATCACAAAATGCACAAGAACAAAATGAAGAAATATATACAAAAAAAAAACAATAATAAAAAAAACTAAACTTAAAAAATTTGTTCTATTATTAACAACATTCTTAAAACATATATTATTTTTATTTTATTTGTTTTTGTCATCAACAAATAATTAAGCCGAAGTAAAAAAAAAGAAAATCGGATTAAAACAGAACTAACTCAAGCAAGTTGCAAGTTTTGAAGTAAAAATTAGGTTATTAGATTTATGGCCAAACTGTAACAAAGTAATATTGTGGCTGATTTAGATTTTATTTGGCCACAGAATTTTAAACAAGTTGCTTTCATACCAGAAAAATTTATTCCTAGTTTGAGTACATAACTTAAAAGTACCTTTAATTTTTGTTCACAAAATATTAACATTTTATGGAATTCAAACATTCCATGAACTAAATAAAAGCCACACTTCATTTCATTAATAACAAAAGCAAATTGTGGATATGGAAAAGTAAGTAAATTACAACATGGCCAGGTTACATTTGGCAGTTGAGCAGCATTTATCAGCAAACACCCATGGAACAAGAGTCAAATACACAGGTTGTCAAGTGGTCTTTGGAATTTCTATCTACTACTATTTTTTTTGGTTAAAAGTTTTCAATTTTAGAAAGGAATGAATATTTGATTTTTTTAATCTGAAAATAAAGTCGGCCCTCACTATAAACAAACCCAAATGGGATTTGCAGAATGGTTTCTTATTTCAAAGTTCTTGTTGTGAGGTTTTGTACTGAAACTACCCACTTCTGTACTATACTCAGTCTTGAACAAAACGATACATATACTGCAGCAAAAAAAAAATATTTAATTAAAAAACAAGACTTATCTGCTTCAGTTCAGTTTTACTAAGTACTTGTTTTCAATTTTGCTAATCAGTCCAAATCAATCTTCAGCAGCAGGAAAAGACTATATATAATTCCTAACAATTTCATTGGATTCATAATCTTCAAAGCAAATCTCCTTTCCCAAACTCCTCCCAGCAGCTATCACAGATTCAATGTTATCATGCATCTTTTCATGTTCCTTTTTAGCATTATCTAATTTATCATTGCTTCCAAAATGCTTATCTTTCACACTTAACATTAACTTTTGCAAAAGGCATTTTAGCCAACTCTATCTCCCACTTCCATGCATCCAGCCTTCTGAAAAAGTTCATAATACAGTGACCTGCTCTCAAGATTTCCTGGTTTGAGTGCATGGCCTGGAAAATATCCTTATGAAACATTATCTCACTGTTCATATGTTCTGCCATCTTTCAGAGAAGCAACTTTCTATACAATACCCTGTCTCCAATCCATTGCCTGAAGTATATTCATATTCAGTGGCATAAATGCAGTTACAGCTTTCAATCCATTAATATTCATGTGCTGGACAGTTGATATCAACAAAACCTTCTATTATGGCAATGAACATTTTTGTCAAAATTTCCAACTTATTCAGGCCTATATGTCACTAGTCAATCAGGTGCCTGGGTTGTTCCAATATATGACAGCCATCATTAAATTTTTGAAGCAATAAGGATTGGTGGTTTTCCTGAAGAGAGGAGACAGGTGGTCTAACCCCTCCATGTTTGTCCCGAAAAGCACTATTTTTTTTTGCTTCACAGTTAGCAGCAGCTGTAGCTAGTTCTTTAATGTGAACATCCAGATCCATCCATGTCATAATTGTTTCTAGGACTATAGTTGTGAGATGGTAAAAACTACTTTCAACCAATAGAGGTTGTGTTAGCATTCACTCAGCCTCCCTCTCCAACAACCTTATCTACACCTAATGAGGCAGAAAATCTTTCAGCTCTTGCTTATACAACATTGGCTGAGATCAGGATGCTTTTCTGTCTAGCTTGGAATCAACAGCATAGTCTTTTTAACATGGGTGTTCTGAAGCGCTATCTTCTTTCCCAGAGTGGAGGTGCCATCTTCAAGAATAGCTGCCCCAATTTTGTATCTGTTGAACAAAAACGTATAGACACTGCTCTTGGACAGGTCATATTCCTTGAAAATTGTTGGCAGAGTTTTCCTCCTTTGCTCCAGATAAGAGGTAAGATTTGGAGCTAGAGAGAAATTCTCTTACTTGCATTCCCCATTCCATAACCTTTATCTAACTATGAAATCGAAACTTCAAAACATAAAGGTAGAGTCTCACTTGCAAATGAATCTATCTACATGCATTTTTTTTTTATTTGCCTGAATATTAAGATGTGCTCACATCATTCATGTGTGAGTGTAATGTTCAAGTCACCATATTCTTAAGAATTGCTTAAAAAGGGTAAATTTTTATATCTGGATATATTAAGCATGATAATTGTGAAAATTGACTGTATACATAATCAGCATTTGAACAGCCAGCTAAGTACATATTTGCAAAAAAATATAACATTTTTAAAGAAACTATCGAGTTCACAGCAACTACAAACAGCACAATATTATCTTAAACTTTTGTATTATGCATTTAATATTTTTATTCAAATTCAGTCTGCATGACTGTGTTCTATAGCCTTCCAACAGATCCTGTGATTCCTCTCTAGCAATATACCAGCCAGGAAGAGTCACTAGATTTTGGTTTATGTCTTCATCATCTAGGTTTTCACGTGGTCTCTGGAATTGCTGTACCAGCAGATAATCTATTCCAATGATGATAACACATCTTCACATAAGATAATTACTAAAATAAATTTCCAAAAAGGCAAACTGACTGCATAAAACACTTCTCTGGAAAACAGATTGGTGCCTAAATTTTGCAGTAATTAATTTGTATCAAATTTTATGTACTTAAAACTTTACTACAAAAAATTATTTAAAATGATAACCATCAGAATTTTTCACATTTTAATATAAGTATGGATAGAATATAAAAAGATAAAAGTTTCTAATAAGGGATTAAAAACATCTAAACCAAATTTCAGTTTTCTTTGTCTTCTTAAACTTATTGAGTGATGAACTATTTGTGTTTGTTTAAAGACAAAAACAGCAAAACAAAATAGTATGAACTGAGATTCTAGTCTACTTGGGTTCTGTATTCTGAATCAACCTGTTACCTAAATATGTCTGACAAACTACAGTATATCTTAGTTTGTAATCTGGTGCAAATGCATGACATTAGTTCTATTTACAACTCTGAAAGGTAGTTTACAAATGGCACACTCACCATGCAGGCAATGACTGGCAGTTAGAATAATCAATTCAGACAAAGCTTCAAACAAATCTGAAAGTAGAAAGCCAGTAAGCAAACCAAGTGTAGCATAATTTTAAAAAAAGCAAATGAATTTTTTTATTTTAATTTGATAATGAACAGAGCAATCTGAATCTCCAGCAAAAGAGAGAGTATAACCATAATTAGACACACAATGCTAGTAGTCTCAATGGGACAGATTTCAGTTGAATATAGTAGCTGAATTTGTTTTATAGCATTAAGTAATAAAGCTGTTAAGAATAAACCTGTTTTTTCATTGCTATCACAGATAACTTGCTCTTTGATGGATCAATACATTTGAACTTTTTCCCTGACACTACCTATAGTAGACAAATTAGTGAAATGTTTTATTTAAAAGTAATAAACAGTTAATAATTAACAGAATACTGATAAAATAGTTATATTAAAACTCACAAGTAAGAATGACAATTAAAATAATAGAGACAGTCAAATGAAAGTCTAACCTGCCTTTTGTGTATTTCCAAATTAAGTGAAAAATAAAATTTATATTTTAAATGTAAATTTCTATAATTCTTTTTTTTTTTTTAAAGGGTATTTTTACTATTATTTTTTGGAAACTCTAGCCAAACTTGATGGCATTCTTTCATTTAATTAAGTTATCTTCCAGTCTCTTGGATCATGTTTAACATAACAATGGAGCAGAAATGCCTTTGATTTTTTAATACAATTTTTGTTTTGTGTAGTAAACAAAAGGTCATTCAGAATATTCTATTTGTTGATGTGTGCAAAAACTGAGTCCAGCAACTCGTTTGCATTTTATTCTGAAGTATAAGCCTACTCACTATTCTGATGTGTTGCATTAACACAGAAACAATTTTAGTTTCTTGTACTGTATAACATTTCTCTTGCTCACATAGCTTGCATTAACACTTCTTTTGCTCAAACATTTGTACTGTTTATTTCTCTTTTCACTCACTTCTTTCTCCATGATCACCCCACCTTTGAAAATATTCTATTGTTTCCTTCTCAATCAGGTGCACATGTTCTCGAAACTGTGAAATATTTAATCCAGTTTTAAACATTTTTTTCTGTTCCAGAAAAATCTGAAATTAAATTCAAATATTGCATGTTATCAGATGAACAAATGTATGAAGTAAAAATCTATCTTAATCTTCAATGAAACTTCTAGCATTGGTTTAGAGCAAACCGAATAGAAATTCTTGTCAAGTAATAAAACTATTTGTCAACGTAGAGTACAATGTTTGTGAACAAAGTTATATCAAAAATAAAAATTACAGAAGAGCTTCTGATTGGTGTATGTAAAATGTTTCACCTGCAAGAATCAATAGGATGCATTTTTTGGTGCAATGAGTCTTATAAATTAATGAAACCAGAGCATGTCTCTCACTGTATACATTAAATTACCTATGGAAACAATGAATTAACTCAACGAATCTGTTCTGTCAGATAATCAAAAAAATGAAATGGTGACAAAAAACTTGAGAAAGAACTTACTAATAAATAAATCAGAATACATGAGTTAAAGTTAATGCCAGAAATCTTTGGAGAATAGCCACTAAAAATTCATCATGCAACATAGTAAAGACCCAAAATACTGCCAGGGTAGTAAAAAAAAAAAAAAAAAAAACAACAACAAAACAAAACAAAAAAAAAATTAATTTAGTGAAAAGTTCACAAGGACCATTACAAGACAACGGAAAAATCTCAAACTGCAACTAAGATGTCCAATAACATGCACACAAATTTGATAAACTTCTCTCTTCTCTGGGGGCCTTGTATAAGCTATATTTACTTCCTTTCTCCTTGTTAAAACTAAGTTTGCTCAAGCATATTTGGTCTTTACAAGGATTAAAAATACACAGAAATTTAAACAAAAAATACTATGGCACTAACCAAAAATACATGCAATTAAATTTATTTTCTAAAATAAATGAAAATATACTGCAAAAAATATTAGAAATACATGTTAAAGAAATGGCTTAATTTAGTTTCATATGGTCTTTCTAAAATTAATTCTATTAATGAATGCATTTGTGTACACAACTTTATAAATACTTGTACAAATGCCAAATTTTTACTTACATGATTAGGTACATCATATGCCACACCCTTTCCAAACACTGGGGTTGTGAGACGACCATACACCTCTTCAGCATTCAAATTTTCATTTTTGCTATTAAAGAACAAAGCTGAAGCTTCTGAGCCAATAAGAAAGGTGAAAGTCTTTCCAACCATAGTAAAACTGAAGACTGGTCCATACTGTAAAGATAAACAGTTACAAAATACCAAACTAAGCAATAATCTAAATCCAGCAAAGAAAAAGCAAACAGAAGACATAACTTTACCTAAGGCAGTTCCACAAAAACTTGTTAAATCATAGAAAGTTTACTAATTGGTCTGATGATCAGGTAGATTCATCAACTAAATGTATCAAAATGAATGATTCATTTTCTAAAAAATCTATCTTCATGTGAATAATCTAATTATTTTAAGAAGCAAACAAAACAAGACAAAGATGCGAGTCTTTCATACAGTAGTTCTACAAAAATAAAACTATTTAATCCAAAAATGAAAGAAGATTCACAGCATATTATGAATAAAATGGTTCATCTGATAAAAGCTTGAAAGAGACACCGGATATACGGTAAAAACTGTTTAATCAAATTACTTGACCAAATTTTAATATAAGCCTTTCTTCCTATGATTTTTTAAATTAATTTTTGAATCCTGATTTCGAGTTTTGTTTTTCAATTTTATTAACTGTTTCCTTTTTTAAAAATTAAAATATAGAAACCTAAAAACATCATGTAATCACTTATTTTTGTGCTAGATTTTTTTCAAAAAATTTAAAGATTGGTAGGATATCTGAAAAAAAGAAAGAAAAAAGAAACAACTAGCACATGCCTTAATGTGACTTTTTAAGTATTTAGGCTGGCAGCTTAGTAAATAAAGTAGGGGATCAAATCTGATTGCCTACATTTCAGAATAAGTTAATTTTCATACTGAAATGTACCTGTGTGGTTAGACCATACTTAAAGGAATTCTAGTCAAACCATTTTCTAACATCTAGTTTGATATTTTTAATGAATGACCATGAGCACTAGAAATTAATTAATCACAAAGAAAGTCTATAGCTACTCTTTTCCTTACCTAAAAATAAATTCTAAATACTTCAATCTAATTATAATCACCCATAAAGTGATAATAGGCAGAGTTTATCTGTTTTGATCTTTCTTGATAACTGCAATTGATTGTACCTGTAATCATTCAAGTTAGGGCTGTCCAACTGGCAATCCTCGATCAAGATCCCAAAATATTATGATAATGGAGATTCTACCCATCCAGCTTTGTTTCTTTCTCTCTGTCTGTGTGCATGCGTGTGTGTGCTTTTACATTTTTCAATGCGGTTTTACTCTGCTTAACTTGTCAAACTTTCACACATTAGCAGCAGCAGCAGCTATATATTTGCATTGTGACTCCATCAAATTGGCACTAGTTGTTACATTTCCAAACATTTTTCTATGGAATTCACATTCTATGAGTGCAGTGTCTAGCTGTCTTTCATCAAGGTCAGTCTACATTGATTTGTTAATCATCAATTTCAAACTTCAAGTTTAGCTGCTTCTCATGCAGAAGCTTGGGAACTAGCCAAATCAAAGAAGCCATTTAGTGACTGAAGTCTAAAAAATGTGCAATTAATTTAGCAAATCCGAAGACCATTGCTACAAAATTTGAAACTCTGTTGTTATACCATCAAACAATGGCATGACAAATAGCTCTAATGGAGGAGTATCTATCTGAAAAACTTTGTAATATTGTTGAGCAACGTTGTTACTTTTCTTTTTGTTTGGATGATAGCAATGATTAAATGGACATAAGTCAACTGCTAGTTTATGTTTGTACTATTCAGTGTGACTTTTCAATGTGAGAACTACTTTATCTTGATTTATTGTACCAAAGGAGCAGTGCAGAAGTGCGAGACTAAACTCAGGAGTTTTGAAAAAGGTTAATGCATAGTGACTGATGGGGCAAAGGCTATGGTTTGGATAAAGAATAGGTTTTGTGAGCTACTAAATTAAACAGGAGTTAATGTGTGGTAAATCAGTAAGACAAACTAATGCCATGGAAATAGTTAAGATAACAAATTTCATTTGAGGCAGCAAAAGATCTCATATATAACAGATTTCGCACATTTTTAGAAGACATGGAAACCAAGTAATGAAGACCTAATTCTGCATTCTGAAATATGTTGGTTGAGCACAGGAAAATGTCTTATTCTTTTGAGACAAGGAAAGAGATTCCAATATTTCTGAGAAATGAAATGAAGTCTAACACTACTAATCTTGAAGAAGAATTAAGTGATCCTTTGTTGTCCATGTACAGGGATTCCAAAGCACATTACATTTGTTTTTCATATTTTGCATTTACTTAGTATGCAGCTAATGCAATTGAGCAAACTTAACTTTCCCAAGGCTAAGGTATGTACTTATAAGAAGTAAGATGTGCTCTCCTTTTAAATAAACAATCTGTTAACAGATTCAATTTCATTGCTAAATTACTTATCACAAATTATGCAGAAATAATTAGATAATCTCATACACATACATCAGAGAATGCCACATCCTTTTGAACTTTTCCGGAATAGAAATAGTAGTGACACTTGAACACCACTATCACTAAATAAAGAACCCTCTTTAATGACTGATATAAAGCAGAGGTCTCCAAACTACAGCCCGCGGCATGATTCTATCCGGCCCGCGGCAACTTTCCCCCAACCACGTGGTCGGGCTGTAGAAAAAACACAAACATCTAATTTTTGTTTGCTTAAAAGGGTTTATAGACATAGATGGCTAGATGCATGTGCCTTACCTTTAGGCCCCTCTTGTCTAGACATGCTTTGTTGAGAATTGATGACCCTTTCACGCACCAATGTAAACTTAACTGCTTTGATGAAGTTAACATGGTCATTATTCAGTGGCTAGTTTATAAACTGCGTCTGCAGCTCAGTCAATCGTTATCAGCACATTGAAACACTCGCAACATCTGGAAACTAACCAGCGAAAGAAAGCAACTTTTGTTTAATTCTGTGAGTGACTCTATTTTGTCTTTGCACCAATTACTTATTCTATGTTTGAATTAGTTTTGGCTGTGCTATTGCATGTAGTACGATATAGAAGTCTTGCTGATTTCTCTGAATGTTACCTACTTAAATGTTTAATACAGTTCACGTCCAAAGTCAGTGTGAATCTTAAATTGCAAGGTGAAACAAATCTGATTTGTGATTTCTTAACGCACGTCCAGGCTTTCCGAAAAAAAATGAAACTCTTTGAAGGACAGCTTCTTGTTAAGAACTTGGCTCATTTTCCCTGCTCTGACAAGTTGCGGAACGAAGGAGAGGTGGAATTTCCTTTTGGTTTTGCTATAGAAGTCATTACAGACTTATTAGCACAATTTCTGCAACGATTTTCTGATCTTGATCCGAAAACAGAGGAAATTAAGCTGTTTCAAAACCCGTTTGATTGCATTGTTGAAACTCTCCCAAACCGGCTCCAGTTAGAAATAATTGATCTTCAGTCAGATGCAATGCTCCAAAGCAAGTATAAGGAGGGAGATCTTATCAAGTTTTATAAATCCAGCATCCTGGACATTTTCCGAATTTGAGGCGATTCGCCATGGGATTGCTGTCGATCTTTGGCACTACCTATCTCTGCGAACAAACCTCAAAGATGAAGTATATCAAATCGAAATATCGATCAAATTTATCTGATGAACACTTGGCGTCCATCCTAATAATTGGCTCATCAAGCCTAAAACCTAAGTATGGGGACATTTTGAAATCAAAGACTCAGTTCCATCATTCCCATTAAACTTGTTCTGATCTTTGTGTTCATCTATGTTAGTGTGTCTCAATATTCTTACTTACTTTGATTAAATTTGTAATCTTAAAGAAAATACAATTGAACAAAAATGGCCTTCTTTTCCTATCTGCAGTTGAGTATTTGCTGATTCTGGCAGAACCCTTTCTTTGGTTTGAGATTATTAATCATTCATAAGTTTGATTGACATTTTTTTCTTTGTAATTATCCAATCCGGCCCGCGCAGGTGTGTCAGACATGCCATCCAGCCCTCGGTCTGAAAAGTTTGGAGACCTCTGATATAAAGAATCAAAAGGCCATTATATGATGGCATCTACATCATGTACAGTATTTCATTTCCAATGCCATGTAAAATGGTTTCTGTGCATCTGCCGTTAAAGAAAAGTCGCTCTCCCCACCAGTGTAATCACAACCATGGTGCGCACTAAAGAGAAATATGGTGACATTTCCTTGCATGCTTGATAGTGTCAGAATTTTCAATTTTAATAAAATTGCCTTGATATTAATGACATTATTAAAATTATCTTTTAGTTACAAAGTAGAAGTTCTTCGGCTTCTAAATTCTAAATGCCACACCCCCACTTTTTTTTTTTTCAAAGGCTGTTAAATGTGATCCAATGTTCATAATTGGGCACGAAATCGACTAGAGGTAATTTTGGTAACACCTTCATCTGCAATGGTTTATTTCGGGAGGGGAGGGGAGGGGAGGTGGAGTTTTACCTGTATGATTAATTAACATCAAAACAGAAGCTGGGCTGGGCCCCCTTGTCTGCCAGGTAGTCCGATCTCAGCAGTTAGTAATATCTGATCTCCAAAAAGAGTAGAACTGTGGTGGGCCTTACCTTATCATGGGCAGCAAGAAGAAATTCGACGGGGCTTTTGCCAAAGCTAACCGCCTGCCCCAAAAAAGGGATACTTGATGAGATATAAGGAGGTAACTTGCTCTACAAAAACAAAAAAAAAAAAATGGTTGCTTAAAGTGAATACGAATGAAGGATGCTTCTCTCTCCCCATCAGTAATTAAAGAATACAATGCAATTAAAGCTAACAACCCTCTTTAAAAAAAAAAAAAATTCACCGATTTATTATTATTATTTTTTTTTTTTAAATTGTAGTTTCATTTGTCGTATCTAGGATCAGCATCATCAACTCTGGCAGGGTTTTTTTTTTCCCCCAGCAGCCAATTTTCCCATTGCTAACTCTGCGTGCTTGTGAAATCCTGATTATCTCCCTTTGGCAGAATTTCGCACAACGGGCAGCACTAACTCTGCGGGCTTGTGAAATCCTGATTATCTCCCTTTGGCAGAATTTCGCACAACGGGCAGCAGACGACCAGCCTAAGGTTTAACTGGACCCATTTCGAACAAGTTTCCAACTGTGGGACTGCGGAAAGAAGCTCGGGCAACGACTCCACCACTCGCCTGTCTGCCGAAGAACGGCAAATCGAAAACTAATAATAATAAATAAATAAATTAATTAATTAATAAAGGAAACACATGCGATTTCACCTCAACGGTTAGTCTCGAAGTCGACAGGAAGGACTTGTAGGCAAGCAGGAAAGTAAGCAAGCAGGTGGTAGTCGCCAAAGCTATTGTGCTGAGCTGGACAGAATCGAAGACGGTCGGCAGATGACCGGCGTCCATTCCCTCCTCTTTCTCCCTCACTCCTCAAAGACAGAAATCATCGGTTCAAAGGCCGCAGCCGAAACACGCACGCGAGACAATATAGTTCCCTTTCTGAACAGGCATATCGCCAAAAGATTTCAAAATAATTATAACTATAATTAATGAAAACCAATAAGGCGATTCATCCCAATACACAATTTAAAAAAAAATTCAATTTAATTACTGTCTAGAAAATATAGTTAATAGTGAAACAGTATTTATGTATTAATGCTCACGGGCCACGATTGGTCGGAGGGCTCATTCGATATGACGTCATATTTTGGAATCACCCTATTCTCTCCTCAGTCTGACTGGGTAATAGCAAAAAGCAAAAGGTATCTTAAAATGGAGTGAATTATTATCTGTATTACTAATTTAAAACAACATTAAATTTAAGTTATCAATAATAGTAATAATAATAATATGAAGAAGAATCTTAGCTATTTATAACGTATAAAAGTATAAGAAAATACTTGCCTGCATTTATAAATATAACGCATATTATAGATTTTAAAGTTACTATTTAGGTTGAATCTCTACTTTTTTTTAAAAAAAAATTCGTTCAATATATAGCTAATTAATGAAACATTTAGATTATAACATCATTGCTATTATCAAATGGGCCGAATTACCTATTTTATATTTTTATTTAACCTTGTAGATAACTGGAAGAAGAGAGATCTAATTTCGATAAAGCCACGCCGGGTTTTGTAACTCAACGTAAACAAGACTACGCGCTGCCGGTTGAAAGAAGAAGGTACAGGTACGATAATAACCAGAAAACCTACTGTTGTTGCTTCATTAAAGGTTTTAATGTTACGATTTTGGAGGGGGGTTTCTCTCTGATCAAATTTAAACTAAGACAACTCGCTGTTTATTATGTCAAAAGTTCTGTTGCGTGCTTTTTAAAAAAATGTAAACATTTTGCCGCAAGCCAAAAACCCTGTTTAAAAGGCCTTTTTGAAATAAGGGAACCGAACCATGTTAGGGATGGAGGACAGGTTCTGCTAAGCCTTTACTCTCTTAATTGCTCAAAATAGACTTTTAATTAAGGAACTTAGAGGATAAAGAGATAAGAATGCAACTGGTTTCTATTGAAATTTAACTAATCAGAAGTGCCCATTAGTTTATATAAGAACTACATGGTTATCTTCATCTAATAGGAAAGGTTTGTTTCTAATATTTCCAATTAACGTAAATAATTCTAAAGGATTTCTATAGAAATACTCAAAGATTTGCGTATAGTTCCTACCTGACCCTGTATATAATTTTCTCAAGTCTAATGTTTGTAAGTACTGTAAATACAAAGGTCCTTTAATAAAACTCTCTTGTAGCTGCTTATAGATTGTTGTTTACATTTGTGGCTTATTCAGAAAGTGCCAGGTTTTTGTATTCTAGTGGATATAAAATGTATCAGCCCTAGAGTTTTGTATCAGGAAATTTTCAGTTTTCTTTACTGCAGGATCCATGACTAAAAAGTTATAAAAGTCTTTAAGTCTGATTTTATTGGTACAGATTAGCTTTAAGATGGAAATGTTTGCATGTGCGGCTTAGCTGACCAAACCATAGGAAAGTGTTTAATGTTTCTGTGACCTTTCTCATACTATGCAGCATGTCAGCTACATACAAAAGCTTGATGAAGAGAAACCGTGGGGGACCACACAAAACAGAACCAGCTACAGATCTAACTCGTTGGCGGCTGAAAAATGAAGGAGGCAGACAAACTTGGCATTACCTTAGAGATGGAGAGGTTCCGGAAAGGGAGCAAACCCTTCTTGAAAGGCATTCTCTTGGCTTAGAAACGGTAAGTTACAGAGATTTACTTGTCTGCATTGGATGCTGGATTTCAGTGTTGATAAACGAAAATAATGTAATGTAAAGACATAATCTGGCATAATTTTATTAAATAAATGAACACATCTAAGAGAGTTAACACTAAAGAAAAGCATAGTGAAGTGTGCTGCTGTACACTCAGAACAAGCAACGTTATCTGCTAACAGTCCCTTTCAGCTGTTGCACTGTCAACATCACTGAATCAGTGCACAGTGTAACAGCTGCATTGATTTTGGTATACTTGATGGAAAATTTTGGAATAAATGTGAATAAAGGCCATTCAGTGCCTTGCTTGATGCAGCATACAAGCTGGGAAGCTTCCTGGCTTATTGTAGTATGTAGTTTTTTTTTTTTTGCAGACAATTGAAACTTTCACCAGCTTACATCTAGACACCAGGGTGTTGAGACTTTTGACTAAGTGTGTTTTACAGCCAGCTTTGAACTCTGGCAGATTTGGAGCAGTACCTTTTTTGGTGGGGGGCATGAGGTATTGGGAAAAAAATGATTTTTCATTCACTGCAAAAATCACCTCATTTTGCAGCAAGATGGTGCAACATGCCACATTTATAGAACCAGCTTCGAAGATAAGGAATGGGCTGCATTTGCTTACCAGGGCTTCATAGAGCTCAGATATGAACCTCATTGAGTGCCTATGAGAGAATCTTGATAAACCGCTACTGGGGTCAAAGTGACCAAGACCAACCTCACAGCAGCAACTGAAGGAAACTGTCAGCTTTAAGGGGGAACTCTGGACACAGTTGTCATTTTTCTGATAGATTCCATGCTGAAAGGCTTTACTAACAGATGTAATAAATACATTACAGAATAAATGTACAAAACTTGTGTGTTTAAATTAGTATGACAGGGATCTGTATGAACAAAAGCCGTTACAGTTTTTAAAGATTACTGTGAGCTGTGTAATTGTCAATCAGCTTTTGTTTGCAGAAACCTTTGGCTCCTCTACCAAAGGCCATCACAGCCAAGATGGCTGCTTATAATGGCATGAAGTTCTATTCCAGTTTGCAGGCAGAAGATGGCCACTGGGCAGGGGACTATGGTGGACCCCTTTTCCTCATGCCAGGTGGGTAATGTCCAAGATAGCTGAATAATTAGATGACCTGTGTTTATTGTATTACAGTAACTTTGCTGAAGCATTATGTAATTGTAAATCTCATGTCAACATTAGTGTAAACCCTACATCAGGTATCTCTTCCAATGAGTGAGCGTGACCTTGAGAGTAGGATGTTCTTTGTTTTCTCATGGTAGGCATAAAGAACTTTACCTTGCTGTCAGTTGTCAGAGTACTGCACTATGCTGGAGAACTGTTGAATTAAATCTTTGTAGTTAGATTGGTAATGGGCAAAGTCTTTTGAAACTGCATGCATTGCAGAGGGTTGACATTAATGCTGAACAATGTAATGGCTTGTACAAAGGAAGCCATTACACGAAAAATAAAAACAAAAAAGTTTGCTTACATTTAAAAGAACATTTTCTTTTCCTTAATTTTTTTGCAGATTCCTAAAAGCAATAATCTTAAACTTTTTAAAATTCATATAATATATATATCTTTTAAAAGGTCTTGTCATTGTGTGCTACATCACGAAGACATCATTCACACAGCAACAAACTATGGAGATGATTCGGTACCTTCGCTCGGTGCAGTGTCCAGACGGAGGTTGGGGTTTGTAAGTTAACGTTGCTCTATGTTCATCAAGATGTAGAGAAAAGCTTAGTGTCCACTTACAGACATGTAGTTGTGTAAGCTAGTTTTATACATCTGCCTCTTCAAACTATGAGAATAACCCTCCCCCTCCCAATGGGTAAAACTGATTTTATAGATTCATTCAAATGTACTGGCCGAGATGTTGGATGGGGAGGGTAAAAAAAAAGGGGGGATTATTGAAAGGAAAACAGCTTGGATACCAGCATTCCCATCTGCCACTTTTACAGTGTAATTTGTTTATAATGAATGCGTTTACATGCTTACCTGACTAGGTGCTTTTAGGATGATTTTCTCCTTCAGTAAAATTTTTTTGTTTTATCAACCCTAACCGCCAAGGCCGCAGTAGTCTACCTCACACAAACCAGCATCCTGTGGCGATACGTGCTCAGAAAAGTGGTCACCCGAACATCATCAAAGTTTATTTTTGCTGCAGGCACATTGAAGGCCCACCAACAGTTTTTGGCACCACCCTGAACTATGTCACCTTGCGACTTCTTGGATTGCCACATGATGATCCGGATCTGATGAAGGCGATGAGGCTGTTGCAGAAACTTGGTACAGTACTGTCGGAATACGGCAGTGTGCTCACTGGTTTTGTTAAGTCTCTACCATTTAAATGCAGTCCTGCAAACCAATTTTGGGGCATTAAGATAATGTTTCGGCAGCTCGAAAAGTTTAATTATTTTTTGTTTGTTAAGTGATTGGTTGCGTTAACATCTTGCCAGCTTCAATTTTTTTTTTAGAATGAAGCAAACGAAAGCAGGTGTGCAGTATGAAAGGGTGTATAACAAATGCGAGCAGTCTACATGTTTATGCACAAAAGACTTGAAATTTTTTGTTCTATCAAACTATTCAACTATTTGCTGCCGTGAGCGGAAATTGCTTTAACTTTGCAGAATACCAGCTAGCACTGAAAACATTTAACAGGTTGCCAAAGCTCAAGGGAAGCTGATTTTAAAAATGCTAAGAATAGTTTAAAGTTTATTGGTAGAAAGTTGTTTGTTTTAGATGGATTCCACTCTAGTTTGGCAGAAAAACCCCACCAACTTTTGATGCAGTTATTTCCAGAAAATTCTGCGGCACAAATGTCAGGAGTTTTCATAGAATTTCCTAAACAACAAGCAGTTGAGTGGAATCTATGTAACAATTAACTTGAAAACTTAGCATTTTAGTGCCCTGCTTTTGCATTGTTTTTGCCATAGCTCTTGCTTTTTATTCTTTACTTAAAGGTTCAAACTTGTATCAGCGACTGGGGGCTGGGTTAACAGCAGAAATAGTAAATTGGTCAAACACTAATGCATTTGAAAGTAATTTTTGTGTGTGTGTCTGTCTGTCCCTGTTCTCAGTGGCTTTTAACTAATTATTTTCAGGAGGAACCACTTCTATTCCTTCATGGGGAAAGTTTTGGCTGGCAATTCTCAATGTGTATAGTTGGGATGGCCTTCATTCTTTGTTTCCAGAAATGTGGTTTGTATTCTTGGCATTACTTATTTCTGTGAACCCATGAGAATTGTTTAGAAAATAATGATTTAACTGTAGGCCATTGCTTTCAGAGAGAGATTCTGTTTCTCTATTAAAGTGTCATTTGTGCAGAATTGTGAAACAATGCCACAACACAATACAAACAATGTCACAAAATAATGAGTAGTTGTTTAACAACTTTTTTTTTTTAGAAAAATATGCATATCATAGTGTAAAGAAGATGAGTAAATCCACAAAACTGAGATGTGTTTTATTGTTCATCACAACGTCAATTTTTATGTCATCCCTGTGGCTATTTAGTGTCTGCAAATTGCACTTGTTTATTTCAAAGTATTGATGTCTGGCATTAGGGGATACTAATTATTTTCTTTATTCCATTTTTAAATGCATTGTCAAACCATTGCTAGAACTAGTTAGTAGTTTCTTTCATTTTCCTCCTCTCAAGAAATTAAACAAAAAGCAAAGATGGCAATAATAAAAATAAATAACTGCATACTGCTTTTATGATAAATTATTATGTTAAATATATAAAGTTATGGTTGATGGATGAACTTATATAAAAAGTGGCAAAAATCATTTTTTATTTTTATGGCCAGTCTTGGTTCATTCCAAACCTGCACAAAAATACTACAGGTAGGTTTATTTAAAATGGTATTTCCCTTAATTCTATACATTACTTTTATGCATGTATGTATTGATAGGGTTCTTCCAGAGTGGCTTCCCATCCACCCATCAAAACTGTGGTGCCACTGTCGGCAAGTTTATCTTCCCATGGCATACTGTTATGGCACCAGGTTAACTGCCCCAGAGGATGACCTTATCAAAGCTTTAAGGAAGGTACAGACATTGTTTTCAGAAATATTACATGTGCAGGTGTACTGAATATAGTTTTCTTTAATCAGAGAAGAGAGGTTAATATTGATAGTTGGGGCATGAACATATTTTATTTTTTGGCATTGTTTGCTGAGTGAATTATACCCATTCCTTAATGCCACCAGCTATGTGCTTTATTTAGAAAGATCGTAAAAAGCTTCTTAAATTTTATAGCAAAAGCTAATTAGAAGATATAGCTTTTTCATGTCTATAATGTGTTAGGTAATAATTTAACTATGAATGTTTTTCTTTCTTACATTGGTTGGTTTCATAATAAAATTTGAGATTTTACTGCATTCTTTAGAGAAAGAGAATAAACTGAATACCACATTTACTTGTACCTGTGGTTAATGCACATACTATACATTTTTCACAACAAAATTACCTGGTGATGCACATTGTTTGCATCATGGTTTAAGCATAAATGGAAGAAGGGGAGATTGTTTTCTGTTCACCATTTGAGTTAGAATCATGCCATTGTTCAGCATGTTGGCATTTCTAATGATGTTTGTTTACAATTTCTGCTTTTCAGGAACTCTATGTGGAAGATTTTGATTCCATAGATTGGCCTGCTCAGCGAAATAACATCTCAGAAGCAGATTTGTACAGTTCCCATCACTGGATTCTGGATTTAGCCTTCTGTGAGTGGTTGATGCTTAAATACATCAGAACATTTCAAATCCTTCAAACTTATAAAAGTTCAACCTATACAAAGTATTTGACTGCTCTGATGTAGTTAAATAAGTGTACTGTGGAGTGAGGGCATCAGAAGTTGAAACAATTTTAACTCAGTTTAATTCATGATTATTTATCTAAAAGCTGGAAATTTTTCAGAAGCATCTGACTTAACATTTGTTGTAACAGGAGTGGCTTGATATCTAGAGAACAAACAGTGCCCAGAAAATAGGCAGGTTGCATATAATATGCATTTATTTTTATAAATAGAAGTCTTTAATTTAATAAAAAATGAAATATACTTTGCTTGAAAAATAAATTAAATGTATGAAAGAATTCTGTTTGGAGTAAGTAAATACATCAAATCTCTGGTGAGTGAGGTTCCAAAAATGTAATTTAGGAGATAACAGTTTCTATGAGCAAAGTAAGAGAATGTGGGTAAAATATTACTTTCCAGGTGTGAAAAATTAGAAGTGCTCCAAACTTGTGTCTTACCCTTTAAAATAAAGACAGCTCTGGAATAAGAACTTTTTTGTGTGCACTTATAGATTTCATTTTAAAAAAAACCCATAAGAAGTAATTTTTGTTTATTTTTTAAAGTCAACTCCTCAAGAGGACTAACTACATTCACTTGGCTGAGATACTACAAATGTAATTTTATATTGTCAAATCCTGGTATTACTGTACATGTTATGGGTACAAATGCTGGAAAAAATATAATCAAATGATTTATCTTTCAGGGAAAGGTTGTGAAGGTAAGAAGGTACTGTTAAAATAGGTGAATTGTAATTTTAAGGAGAAAGTTTGCACATTTGCCAAAAATCATTGTGCTGTAATTATTTAATGAATAAATATATTTTTAATTAAACATTTTTTTTTCATGGCTCTCCTACTAACCTGCTTTGATTTTTGAGGAAGATATTTCTCTTAAAATTATATGTATCTATTTAGCTTGGCTGAAATAGTAACTGGTTACAGATGACATGTACAGTATTTTGATATAGCGTATTGTTAAATTTAGACTAGTCTTGGGTATGAAACCTTCAGCATGTGGAGTCACACCCGTAGAGGGTGGATTCTGGGTAATAAAGTAAATATTTCTTCGCATTGACATCAGCTGAGGAAAAGAATGTTTGTTGTTTTGTCTTAACAGCTGCAAAACAATCTACTGAATCCGCCTGCTAGGCTGCTAGTAGTCAGTGTAGACACCAATTTCTGTTTTGCTCATTTTCATACACATTTGGGATGTGCCTTTTAAGGTACGGTAGTTACTAGCTAACTTGCTCCTGCTGGATTTTTTTCCACAGATTTTCTTGATTGGTACGAGAGCTTCCACAGCACCACTTTTCGGATCAAAGCACTTTCTAAGTGCTATGAGCACGTGTGTGCTGATGATCAGTTCACTGACTGCATCAGTATTGGGCCGGTAAGGACCATTTTTCTAGCATCAAAATGTATTATACAATTATTGGATAAAAATATTTAAATATAGGGAAGTCTGTGGCTGGTTGTTACAGGAATAACTTGTTACGGCACCAGTAATTCCTAATAAATCCTGTGTCTTCCAAGTTGACTGGAATCAACTGGGTGCTAATGAGTCATTTGATGGCCACTTCTGTCTATATACTATAGATACTACATGTGGAAGGATGCTGGTCTGCATTATCACTTCCTCTGGTTATTTATACTGCTTTATTTTTTCATGATGATTTTACTAGTGAAGCTACCAGCGTGAACCACATGCATTACCTGGTTTGCTTATTTACTTGATGTGTCTTGGAATCTAGCAGTGAATCCTTTCCTTATGGTGATATGGAGGCCTTGAGTGTTTGCACCTCAGATCTCTCATCATTTAACTGGTCATACAGTGATGGCAAAACATTGAGGAATGCTTTGGAGGTGGAGAGCAGCAACAATGGTGAAGAGAGCGAGATTTTCAAATAGAGTTTGAGTTACTTGCAAATGATCAGCATGGCAGTGTTTCATATTCCACTGACTCAGAGATTGATGAAACTAGGCAGGGGATTTCTTTTACCACATAGCTAAGGAGTCTAACCACTATGCTATGCAGACCCAGGGGATTCAAGCCGGTGAAAACGTTTGTAGCAGTAAACACAACTAATTTTGTGCCATCCATTTGAGGATTACTGAAGTAAGGACAATAGACTTAGTGTGAAAAGTAATGACTGTGAGGAAATTTTTAAAAATGTAGTGGTACTGCATGGCATCTATATGATTCTGATGTCACTACATTTTCTACTTTCATTTCAGAAGAGCTTATAAATGCAATAGCAGTCTCCAAAGTTTCAAAATGAAAATAACTAATTGTTTCTTATATGCATTTAATAATTTTTAGTATTGAAACTAAATAATGAATAGTAGTAATATATGAAAACCAGGTGGACCTTTTGGAATTTTTAGTTATTGTACATTATCTCCCTTACATTAGTAAAAAGAAAATTCTTACTATCTTTTTTTATTTTTCAGTCTTTATCACATTAAAGTCGGTGTGGAAGACAGATGAAAAGATTTGATGTCTTCTCAGTGGCACATGCACACACATCAGTAACCTGTTAGTCAATAAGATATAGTTTTCTTAACTTTCAGATATCAAAAGTTATAAACATGTTGATTAGGTGGCACGTTGATGGTGCTGACAGCTCAGTGTTCAGACGACACCAAGACAGAGTGCAGGACTACTTGTGGTAAGATGTTGCCAGCTCTGCTGGTACTGTTATAATGAATATGGCTCTTCTGTGTGAATGAAGCTGCTTTTGTTTAGTTGAACAACTCTTTGACATAGAAAATATCATTTATAATTACAACTAAAAAAACTACTATAAATCTTTGGCAAACACTTTTTATTCACATGCAAATGACATGGAGATACATTTATTTACACTTGGCTTGCAGTGCTAAAATGTGTGCAGTAATTATTTGGTTTGTTAACAGGTAAAACAGACTTGCATCTTTTTATTTTTCATATGCTTGCCCTCATGTGGAAGATTTTTGCAAAAATGATTGCCAAGGAATTACTTTTTTTAGGAAATGGTGTAGTGAGATGATGTTTGGTGACAAGTTCCCTACCTTTCCACCTGTAATCAGTAGTAAGCACAGGTAATCATTTGTAATGCAGGATAAGTTGATCTGGGATCTTCATCCACATGCATAGATTGAACATACTAACTGCTTGACCACTTCTCTCTGAATCTTTTGTTATAAAATTTTCTAAATATTGTTATTCAAAACAGAAAATTAAGAAAACAATCTTTTTTGATTTTTTTTTTTAATATTTGTTGCCTTAAAGTTTTATATATTTTTTTTGTTGTTTTTGTTGTTATGTTTTTGTTTTGTTTTTTTAGTATTTGCATCTTTTAAAGAAATGGTTTGTCTTGGTACTTTGCAGCAGACTATTTTTTTAAAATTTTTTTTAGTTTACTATAAATCTTGACTAGATGTTGCTCAATTTGGAGTAAAAATTCTCACATTTTGCAATTGAGACAACAACAAATAATCCCTTACTGTGAGCATGAAAGAGATAGATATAGTTACTAAAACAGTTGTACTAATTGAACCACTTCACTGTTTTGGGAGAATTTGTTTGTTTGTTTGTTTTGTTTTCTGTCTCTCGTTACTGATCTGGATAAGTTGGTCAAAAGCCACCGTTACGTCACAGCTGCGGGGCAACAAAGGCCACCCATTCTCCAGCAGAATCTGTTTTCACACTGACGAGGAGGAGAAAGAGCTAAATAAAAGTATTACAATTTTTTTTTTCGTTTGGAAAAGAAGATGAGGATCAGTATTCAGTTTCTCCTACTTCGTAAGTCACTTAAAGTCAGAAAATAGAGATTCAGAAACAGAAACCTCCATTAGATATTAAGGTGCAGCTTGCATTTTGTTCAGTGAATGGGCTGCGCGCTCTTTCAAAAAAAAAATAAAAATAAACAAGTTTTATATTTCCACGTACATCCCGAGATCTTTCTTTAGTGACCCTTTTTTTTTTCAGGCTTGGATTAGATGGCATGAAAATGACTGTAAGTATAACACGTAACCCTCAGCCTCTAAAGAATCTCATCTGTCCATGGTAGCATGTATTTCATTTCTCATCATTTTTTTCCCACCAACCAAAAGGTATTAAAACATTGTGTGGTATCTTCCATTCATGTTCATCAACAGATGAAACAGTACAGGTGATTTGTTGGTTTGTTTTTAATACTGTTTCTCATTTCAACCAGAGCAGACCTTTTAAAAACCTTTATTTTTCATTGTTCATAAACCAACCGTTAATTAACCTGACCTAAATATTGAACAAACAAGCAAACAAATTACCTTTTTATGCCTTTTCTCTTTGTTTTTTTAAGTAAAAGAAGTCTGTTGTAATTATTTATTTTATAAAAGTTATTCTCTGTTATTAAATTTGTTTGCTTTTTTTTTTTTAATGCATTCAAAAGATTTGGACACTTGGAGCCGAATTTTTTAAAATCTGGTAAAACTCTAAAGAAAAAAGTAATTAAGAAATAAGTTAGTTTAACGCGCCCCTCACGAGCCAGGTGGTCACTTTCTCGTTGGTACAGAAGCCCAAGTCATTGCGGAAAAACGGATTCCGTTTTTATTTTTTGTTACTTCCTGTGGGCGGAGAGAAACCGTTTGCCGGCCTCTCTCTCATTCTCTGTTCATAGAAATTATTGAAAAATCTCTTCCCCAACTTCGTAGGTAGATACTCCAGTTAAGTGTTAATAATGTCTGGTAAAACGAAAGTAGTACATCGAATTACTATGTGATTAGTCCCACGGCAGTGCTGGTGACGTTCAAGGAAGACAGTCAGGTGAGCGGCTTTCCTACCGATGATTAAGTTAACAGCTTCAAAAGCTCATTGAAGCAGAAGCACAGGAGGCGGTGCACAGCAGTAGGTCAGAATTGATCACGTGTGCTGCCTGCTTCCCATGTTGCATTGCTTCAGGACTATATCTGCATACTGTGGTGTGCATTTGTACTGCGTACTGCTGAAAACTCAAATGCCTTTAACCTTTTCGTTTTTGTTCCATTTTTGCTCTGAAAGACATTTTAAATCTGTGTGACGTGTCAGATTCAAGTATCACCGTGCTTCCGCAATGACGACCTGGGGAATGTCAGCAACCCCATCGTAAAGAGTGACTACCTGACTCATGAGGGGGCAGGTTAAATATATGATTCTAATTCTACAGTATTAATAATGTTCACAGACGCTGTATCGTGCTTTAAAAATATTACATTTTTTGGAGCTGTATTAATAATTATTGCTTAGATGATTGATTAGTAAGCGCATATCTACCCAGTGAGCACCATATAGAAAATTATGAAGAGTTAAGTTTGTTATTAGTTATTTGAATATTCAAAAAATAAATAACAATTTGTTTTCATTCTGAAAGCAAGAAACCATTATGGCCAGCTTGAAGTTTTTTATGCTGGATTTTGAATAATAGTATTTTTAGATAAAATAAGATGTAAAATAGGAAACTTACTGTGTTATTTGATAATTACTGTATTTGCCAGCATATAGCACACAATTTTTTCCCCCTCTAAAATTCATTCTGCTTAATGAACCATATATAGATGAAATAATAAACAAAATATAATGGTTCATTCATCTCTCCCCCTGAAGCCCAAAAATTCGTCACTCCTGCTGTTGAGGAGCAAACTGTCACTATCTTCATATAGTACGTCATCCTCTGTACCATCCAGTGCATTACTGATGCCATGTCTCTTAAAAGACTTTGTTCCACTGCTTTCTCATGATGTCTTCACCCATTCGCACACCTGTGAAATAGTGGGCTGCCTCATTCATCCTGCAGGTGCCAGTTCGTGATAGGGGCCACCATCCATTTGTTCCATTCCTGACTCATGAAGGCTTGGTGGTTTATTGATAGACACATCTAAAGGTTGTAATTGAGAAGTAAGGTCACCAGGAATCACAGCTGTCTTTGTGTTATAAATTTACACCCTCCTCTTCATAGTTTGCTATATGAGATCTGAATTGGTTGAACACTAACAGGGATGGCTTCTTTAGCAACCCACCATGTTCACACTTTTTCTAGCCAAATCTTCATGCCTTCCTCATGCATCCAACCCTTTGGATGAACATGAATACCATTTGGTATTTTTTTCTTTTGAAGTTTTTCTCTTAAAAATTAACATTGGCAGTAGTTTTGTGCCATCAGCGCAACATGCTAAAAAAAGCAGTGTAATGTGTCTTCTTGTGACCAGTTGTCTTGATAGTTATTGTTTTTGCTTCTTTGAAATCTATACTTTTGTTTGATGGGACATAGAAAGTAAGGGGGACTTCATCCAAGTTCACTATTTGGTTGAGTTCATAATTTTTTTATTTCCTTGCTTTGTTAATATACATGTGAAACACTACAATTTTTTGCTTGTACTCATCTGGCATTTTCTGTGATTTCTTCTCAATTGCATGCTTAACCCTTGTCTCATCATAAACATGTAGCTCCATGACATTGTTCCCATAAAATCATTTATTCCACATACTGTTGCCATTTTTCTTGCTTCCTAGATAATCATTTTTATAGATACTGAAATGCTTGAGTTTCTGTTGTCCATTATCAAGATGTTTAGTAGTAGTTCTAGCTGCAGACACTTAATAATCCCCCTACGAAAATTATACTTGCTTCGTCCTAATATTCAGCTTCTCAAGTCAGCCTTGCATGTGTCTTTTTTGGTTAGAAGTGTGGCAACATCAACCTGTTATTTCACCATTACTATAATTAGTTACTTTTTCCTAAACTTTACCTCCAAGGACAGAGTGCACGTTATACACCAGCAAATACAGTAACTGGAGACATTTAAGAGTTGTCATGTACAGAGTTCACTAGTTTGGCTTTGTGAAGAAAATTCTTCCCTTGTAAAAATAAAAAGAATTGTAAGGGGCAGAACTTTTCAAAGTTCAGCTGCACATTATAGCTGTACAACTTGGTGTTCTGCACACCATTTGTTCAGGTTCTGGTGTTCCTACTCTCATTTAAAAACAAGCCACCAGCAGATGGCACTCTCTGAAGTACTGATGCGAGAATATTTAGTTAGTTAATCCTCATGCACCTTTGAAAAGTTATGCTCAGTAATTTTAGCATTGAAAGCAAATCATAGATAGAGTGGCATACGTGTTAAAGTTGTGATGTCTTGCAACTGTTCTGACAGCAGCTTCACTCATCTAACAAAACATCTGTAACTTGAAAACAATTGCTGTTTTTCCCAGCTCTCATCTCATTTACCATTACATCTTCAAATTATGTGAGGAAACCCAACAATGAGTTATTTCTTTAACTTAAAAAGACAAATGAACTACACACAATATGTGCCTTCAAAAAACTTCGATGATGAAAAAATTTTTTCATTTCTTCTAGGGAACTAACGGATCTCAGCTATGGGACACGGCATTTTCAGTACAAGCAATTTTGGAGGTGAGTACATTGTTAGTGGCTGAAAATACCGTCTATGGTGCTAACTGTTGGATAATGGCTAAACAGGGCACTAAACAAAACAAATCTTAACTGGTCCCAGAAGTTACAAAACAAATAGGTGCAGAAGAAATATTTACCCTTTTGCTTTATAATCTAAGAAAAGCTTGGGACATTAAAAAAATATATATGATTACAGAAAAATGTTTTTTTTTACAACCTGGAGTTATTATTTCCCTTTTCTTAAAGCATTCTTGTGGCTAATTTTTCTGCAGGTACAGTGCTTGTATAAAATCAACCGTAACAGAAGATTTCACTGGCTTTTTCTGTTGGAAAACCAGCAGCAGGCTGGACCTTTGAGTCTTTTTATGTGGTATAGAGAGTCTTTCAGTTTGGAGACAGTAGTATATTATTTTCCATCTTTTCCTGCAAACCCGTTTTTAGAATTTTCCTGTTTAGAAGTCTGAAAAATCAAGCAGCCACTGCTGAGACTAAATGACATTTTTTTATAATTTTTTTTTTTGTCTTTTCCATGGTTTCATTAAAAATTTTAATGGTTTTCAGCACTATCTTTTGGAATCAGACATTTATACTCGACTCTAAACTTATTAGCCATACTGTTCATCAATGACCACCTGGTAGAGTCATTCTGCTGAGAAATGCTTGAAACAGGCAAAGTTCTTGGCAATAAACACAACAACAGAGATCAGCTTTAAACTACAAAGGCAGATGGGAAGAACTGACAAGCTGTAGTTTATAACATACCATGAGTTAACAAGAAATTTAGTTGTAACAGTATAATTGTTAACAAAAGTGCATGCAAGCTCTTTGGCCATTTTATTTTTAAAATTGGTATCCTTTCTTATAAAGATTGTTTGTTGTTGCTTTAGCTTGAGGATTTTTTTTTGTTTTGTTTTTCATGAATTTGTTCCTGGCAATTACTCTTTCTTTTTTGTGGTATCTGTTGTATCCCTGAAATCTTGTTTCCTTGTTCATAGCAGAGGTGAAATTAGCCTCTGGGTGATAAGAATGGTCAGCATTAACACACAGACTTGTAGCTTATTCACTGTGTCAGCACTGGGAAATTAGGAGCCATCCCTCTATATATATAGTTGTCAACAAGACTGCAGTTGATGTAGACTCATTTCTAAGTAAATATTTCTTTATTTGTGATGACCATTCCATACTTATCTGTGTAGTGCATAGTGGGAGTTTTGAAACAGTGTTTGCTATTTTGTGTACAAGTTTTTCTTTGCTGCAGGCAGGTGGAGCTGATACTAAAGAGTTTCACCATGTACTCCTTGAAGCTTATGACTTCTTGTGGTTTACTCGGATTGATAAAAATGTGCCTGATTATCGGAAGTACTACCGGCAGATGAACCAGGTAACAAAGATGACAGAACCCAGTCTAACCCCAGTATAGTGCTGTGTTATCTGCATTCAGCACTTTAGCATTATTATATTATTTCTTTGTCACCTTGGATAGAACTTTATAATTTCAAGCAGGTTTGGGGTAGCTTGGGTGGGAAGAGATGTGCAGTACAGATATGTTTACTGTGTAAATAATAAGCCACAGTTGCACAACTCAGTAATTGTTTTTCTCAGGCACACTGAGTAGGTTATCTTGCATATATAACTATGGAAACATCTTCCATGTTTTTAGATCCTTTTTCATAAATTTAATGTTTTTTTGTGGGGGAGGAAAGTCAGTAAAATTGTCATTAAAGACCAATATAGACATAAATTCAGTCTTTATTTACAGTTTGGCATTATACTGCTAAAAGTTTGAGCAAGACTGCACAAGTTGTAGACCACAGGGGGGACTGTGGAAAAATGGTCTTTCTACAGAGGTTTTGAGTGTGGTTATTAACACTTTTTCAGGGTGGGTTTCCATTTAGCACACACGACTGTGGCTGGATTGTGACGGACTGCACTGCAGAGGGGTTGAAGTCTATTGTGGGTCTTCAGGAGGCGTGTGGATTCAGCCACGAGGACAGCAAAGTGCTACTTCGTCAGACTGTTGATGTTGTGAGTCTTAGCACTTTTCATCAGCTTCTATTTGAAACCAGAAAAATAATAATAATAATGTGACAGGAATGAGAAAAAAATGCAGTTGTCATTTCTTCTATTCTGTAAACATTTGTTAGCTTAGCTGGCACATTTTGATGTTACTGGTTCAAGACTTTTTTAAAAACCTTTTTAGATATGCACATAAAATGTTGAAATGAAGGCAGTGAAAAACTTTATAATAATCTCAATTTGCACTCTGGAATTTAAAAATTTTAAAAGGAGTTTTTAGAGGGTTATCTCCAATAACTAAAATGGATGGCTTTTTGAATATCTGTAGCCTACATGTGTTAAATATTCCCGTTAGTCAGTGTAAAATTCTTTTTTCATTTCAAGAAACATTGAAATCTTTTCTTTAACACAATTTACTCCATACTTAGCAACATTTTTTTTTACCTTCAGAAGAATTTTGTCAATCTCTGAAATATTGATAGAACTTTTATTTCTTGAATCTGACAATTTGTGATTACTGCTTTAGCATTAAGATGGACTCATAAGTAGTGACTTTGACAAATGTTAAGATTGCTAGTGTTTTTATTTTTTAAATATTCATAGATAAGTACACTCACTATAACTGAGCATTGAGATCATTTAGTAAGTTCCGGAGTTAGATTTGTAACAACTTTATTTTTCTATTTAATTCTATTTATTAGAAAGCATCCTTTAAATTGTTGTAAGTTGGTTGTTTAGATGAACAGTATGGTGCAGTCTTGACTGACTACTAAGCTAATTTTGGTATGTCAGACAGACCATCTAGTCCATGGTTAGATTACCTGTATGTAAACAGAATGTCTTAAAAAATGTTGAAGGTAGTTTTGTAATTTTTTTTTTCAACACTTGTTTCAGCTGCTCAGTATGCAGTGTAGTGATGGTGGGTTTGCCACATATGAGGACAAACGGGGAGGTTACTTATTGGAGATTTTGAACCCCTCTGAAGTATTTGGTATGCATAAGTGGTTCAGTATGTTATACTTTTAGAAGTTGGTGCTTGTGAGTTCTGATAACAGAAAGACGAATCAAAAACTTCTCCAGGAGAGATTCATACTGATAATTAGTGATGCTGCAGAGATAAGATTGGATGGCAACTAGCAGGGAATTGAAGATTATACTTTCTCAACAATGCCCAAATTCTAAACATCTTTGGAAAAAAAAAAAAAACTCATCATAAATGTTACAGAAACAGCAGCAAAAACTAGACTGCAATTGCAAGTGTTTTCAGTTTTATTTATGCAGGTTGGATAAAAAACAGAAATACAATAGACTTCAACAATCCCTTACCTGGGTATAAATTATAAAAGCAGTGATCTTGGAAATATAAAATGTTTTTTTCCTATGGCACTTTTATCACACACTATTTATTATTACATCATTAATTTTATACCATTTATGAAAACAGCAACACTTTCCCAAGATTTTACTTGTAGTTACAATCTACCCCATGTGATGGATGTGGTTGCTTTGACTGGCTTAACTCTTGGAAATCCAGAACCACTGAAAAAAAAACATCAGTCTCAGGTCTGGTTCGACATTGAATCTGCTTATTTGATTTTCAGACGTTCATACAAGAAAAACACTCTCACATGAGTGTTGAAAACAACAAAACTGCAGGGTTTTTTTTTTGCCAGCCAAATAAAAACTAAGTAATTCAGCTGTGTTAGGTATTGCTCTTATCAGGCTTGTGTTTCTGTAATTAATTACTTATGCACGCGTCCACACTTTTCGAAAAAAGCACCAGTTGTCATTTTCTGCTATTAGAGAATTTTCTCATAACCTCTCTTGAAACATTTATTGAAACCTCAAGGGGTTTGCAAATCACAGTTTGGGAACCACTGCTTCACAAGTGAATAAAACTTTTTAACTTCTTAAAGATAAATGAACAAGTGGCTATTTCTTTAAAATGATTAAGTTCATTATGAGACAGACTTGGTATTAGAAATTGGATCATTAACACAGCAGTTTAGTTTGCCAAAAGTAATATGAATTCAAAGTAATGATCATTTGAAAAACTGGATATATAAAAACACCACGTTTTGGTGGGAGCTTTGTATAAACTGATTCCTTATAACACCATCATACTATCTAGAGTTCTGAAATTGAGGACCTTGTACAAGTTATGATGGCTCCCTACATACCTGTAAACTCTATACTATAGTATTTATGGACACATTTGAGTGGGTACTTTGTATGGCTTTATTGATGATCTCTGATTTCCCACAAACTTATTCTGTACATAAGAAAAAACGTCTAAAGACAATGGTGAATGATGTGATATGTAGCTAGGTACCTAGGAGATAAGCTCTCAGATTTACTGTAAGAGTTTACCTGTGCTGGCTGTTTGGTAAAAACTGCATTTTTTTTTAGGGGACATCATGATTGACTACACATATGTGGAATGCACCTCTGCAGTCATGCAATCCCTGAAACACTTCACTCATGTTGATCCACACTACAAGCAGTATGAAATTAGGTAATTTGACTTTCTTACCATCTTTTTTTTTTGTGTAATTTTATAGCAGAGAAATTAAATGCAGAGGCTTGTTTTTAGCAAATTTAAATGTTTGTTTTTGAGACTGATCATTTTAAAATTTATTAAAAATTCAAATATAATGGAAATATACTTGTCAAATTCAGAGAGACTTTAGTGTAAAGAATTTATTAGCAAAAATACTTAAAAGTTGTTTTTTTTAAAATTAATAGTTTTGTTGAATAGTATGGTGATACATTTTTTTAAAAAATTGAATTGGTTCAGTATATTTTACTTTAACTCTGTCATCAGCATATTCTATAAGGTTCTAGATTTTAATAAGTTACTGGTAATTTGTCAAGTCTGTTCTCAAGTAGTTTTTGTGCTTTATTCAAACTATAAGTTGGTGTACACAATAGTATGCTGCTTTGTCTGTAGTTGCCAAGGCTACATTTTATGCCATCACATGATAGACCAAGAATGTCCGTGATTTTTCTATTGTGGCATTTAAAAAAATTTCATTAAAAAAACATTTCAGAAATTTGAGTTTTATTAGTTGGCTCCCTTTATTTCATTGGCTAGAGGACTTAGTTATTTTGTCAGATGAATCAAAAATACAGTATCAGTAGTTTTGTTTTTTAATCTTATCCTGGAATTAGTTCAATTTACACTTAAAATGAAAAGTTCAGTTTGCTGAAGATTGTATGCTTTGAACCAACCATTTTAATGGTTCTCTGGTGGTTTTTGTTTGATGAATTGAATAATTTCCATGACAGCCATTCAAAATGAATTCATTGCTTCTGTAATTATTGAAGATAGCAAACCATCGGTCTTTTTAAACCTTAGATAATTTTGGTGCTAAAGCATGAGCTATATAGAATGTTTTGTCTGTGCCTAGTACTAAACAAAAAGAAAAACAAGCAATCATAATCTGCAGGTGTAAAATAGTCAACAACAAGAGAGATAAATCATCTTGTATCCTTTGCAGTAGATAGCTACCATTGAGTACTATCAATAAGAGAGTAATTTTAATATTCTTTTTCAGACAGGTGCTTTCTGATGGTTTGGAATTTATAAAGAAGAAACAGCGAACAGATGGCTCATGGGAAGGGTAAGTGTCTATATAATTTTATCTTTTAATAGTGCAAAAGTTTATGGTCACAGTATTCACCAGATGAAGCAGGATTTTTCCACCAAAATCCTGGACTAGTTTAACTGTATTGGGCTTTAAAAAATTCGGCTTAAAGAACAAAGTTTAAATACAATCTATTTATGTATCAGTTTTAGTGCTGAACTAGCTCATCACAATTAAATCCAGGTAATGAAATAACCAACTAAATATATGTGATTGTCATAATTTCAGAAATTATCATTGCTGTATTTAAGAATTTTGGGGTGAGATTAGAAAGTGACCTCAGACTCCTGTAGCCCAACAACAATGCACAGCTGATTGGTCAGGGAGCTAGTATGTTACCCATGCATATGTGAAAAGCTTTGAAAGCATAAAGTTCTTAGTAAAAATATATCCATACAACTAGTATATTGTTGGAGTTTCATGATGCTTTAGTATTTACATTTTGTTGATTTGTAGGTCTTGGGGTATTTGTTTCACCTATGGAACCTGGTTTGGACTTGAGGCTTATGCATGCATGGGAGTTTCTTACAAGAAAGGGTAAAATTTAATCCATTTAGGATCAGTTACTTATTTTAAGTTTTTGTTTTAATATGTTGGGATGTTTGACAGTAATAGAACATTACAAAAGATCGGAGAAAATCTATTCTTAATCATTAAAATTTTGCAGGTAAGTTCGTTCTTCCATTCTATTATTAATTGAATAGATTTTAGTTAAGTAGCTATTGAGACAGAGGAACCCAAAATTTGGCTTCTTTAAAAAACATTTTTTTTTAAAACCCAATTGTGAAGCCTTCCTGCATTATCACAGATGTAGCAACATTGGTATTTTTATATTCTTAGCTATGACAGTATTCATAATCAACAGTATGTAAATATGAATAATCAAAGGATACTGCATTTGATCTAAAAAGAAAATCTGAAATTTTTTTTCCAAAAATGTGCATTAAGAGAGTTCCCACTTTGTAAATACTGAAAGAATTGCTTCTTTATCAGACAGTACAGTTTTTTTTTTATTGAAACTGAGTGACTAGTGAATTTTTACGAGAGAGAGAGAACTGGAAAGTTTCAATATTAGCATGGAATACAATTTTGTAGCTTCCTAATTGGATGATTTATACCTACTGCGAGGAAATGGTTGGCCAACATATTAACATAACCACGTGCTGCCTGATAAAGGCTTGCTCTTGAGAACGTTCAGCCTTATCTTGGTTACTTATTTGTAGACTAGTAGAGGGTGTGTAAGAGTAAGATCTGCTCACAGAAAACTTGTCTTTGAATGATTCTTACAGGTTTACTTTGATGATCTCACCTTTACCAGCTAGCTTTATTGGTTAAGGGTTTATAGTCACCCCCCAGATCTGTATTAAATCCCCTCCCTAAGGTGTAAGTCTATACAGCCAATATGTATTGTAATAAAAGGAATAATTCTATATCCAAAATAACATTAGTTAAAATAAACATTATTTTACTTTAATTCTTGTCCTTGGTAGAAATGTGCCTGGTGAAGTTAAGAGGGCTTGTGAATTCTTGCTGTCAAAACAGAAATCAGATGGTGGATGGGGTGAGAACATTGAAAGTTGTGAACAGAGAACATACATTGAGAGTGAAGAGTCACAAATTGTGAACACTTGCTGGGCCCTTCTGGGTTTGATGTCAGTCAGGTAAATTATTTTATTGTTTAGCATGTTGGAAAACATACAGTAGGTACAGTTAGTCACTGGTTTATACTGTATTGCTGGAGATTTATTTCATTTGTTTAAAGTTCTTTTACTAAATAAACGTTCCTTAACAGCAAAGTCTTCTATGGTGTTTTAGTAAATTTTTGATTCTGTTGTTTTAAATTGATTTTAAAAATAGTTAATCCACATTTTCAAAGCCCTTAAATATTAATTTAAAAGCTTCTATTAGGTTGTCTTTTGTGAAAAAAAGCAACCTGATTAGTTTTCATTTATTTATTTTTTTTAATTATTAGAAAGTTGACCTACCCAAGCCTAATTAAAAATTGTATGGTGTTATCAAGTGTTGGAGGAATCTCCTGCTAAAGAAATTTTCTTCACTGCATCAGTTTGTCATTCAAATGCTGATACCATTGGTTTCAGCTGTTATTGAAATGTACAGAAGACATGTAGTAGTGAACAATTGCTTTGAGGAATTTTGCTGTGCTGAGGAATAGTTGCAAAAGGATTCAACACATGGTTAACCCTAACCCTTCTGGCATAGCTGCCCATGCAACCATACAAGCTATTGATGAGTTTTCATTCAAATGTTGACTGCAAACATTATTTTATATTTTGTTCCAAGAAAAAAAAAAATAGAAAAGCAACTTTTTCTTAACATATTTCTAATAATGTTTAAAGTAACTTGATGTTTCTACCTGTTACACTATATGGATTATGCTCCCATTGTACATTTATAATAATAATTTAGTATTTTTAGAAGTAAACAGTGATAAAATTTAACTTTAGATTGTCCATCATCTTCTTGTTTTAGATATCCAGAAGTTAGTGTGATTGAAAAAGGAATCAGTGTCTTAATGGACAAGCAGCTGGATAATGGAGATTGGCCTCAGGTATGTACATAATGTATTATCCTGATCAGCCAATAGGAAAAAAACATTTGAATGTTATATTTTTATGAGTACTCAACTGAAATTTCAAAGTTATGCTCTTTTTGTTTTGTTGGGACAAGTTGAGTTTTCTGCAACTAAATGTTTTTGTTCATTTTATTTCAATGGTTCCAAATATATAGAATTTATTTTTGAAGTCTCAACAATTTTCCTAAGTGATCATTTTACTTAGTATACATGATAACTTAAAACTGTTTGTATTTGACAAATAAAAGTCTACCACACAACAGTTACTACAGTTTCACATGGTAAATGTAACCAACCACACATTTAATCTACCTATTCTGTGATTTATCTACCATATACATAAGAAATTTACAGATGTAGTTTTTTTTTTTTCTTTCTTTTAGGAAAACATCAGTGGAGTATTCAACAAGTCCTGTGCAATCAGTTACACATGCTACCGCAATGTGTTCCCAATTTGGACTCTTGGAAGATTCAGCCAGCTGTATCTAGAAAGTGAACTGGCCAAAAATTAGCTGATTTTTATGTAATCATATAACATTGCCTACTTGCTGCCATTCCTTGGTCAATACATTTGCTCACATGAAAGTGCCTTTGGCAACAGGCATATTGTAACTACCTATTAAACTAACAGCTTGACCTAAAATCAAATCTTTTTGCTGCTATGACTTTGTTGTAACTATCTTGGGAGGAACATTTCATGAGGCAAGAGAATCTCATGATCAATTGTCATTTGGTACAGGCAAGGCTACATTTAATTTAGACCATTCTAGTTTTTCCTTCAAATAATACTATTTCCTTTATCATCATTAATTTTGTTCTCTGTTTCAAGTGTAAGAATAGATATGTTATAATTGATACCTCCAGCTTATACTACAGCACTACTTTACTCTCTCCTTCAGTAAATGCACACAAAAAAAAAACTAGCAAATCTTGTGCGACAATAAAATGAAAAAAAAAAAAAAACAGTAAAACTATTGTCTAAACAAATTTGTAAGATAGTCTATTAGTTGCAAAGTTACTATATAAATCATCAAACTTGGCAATACATGTAATAATTAATAATTAAATGACTAAACCTGGAATAATTTTGATGAAATTAATTCACTTTCAAAAAAGCTTGTTTACTCCATTTTGTGATGACTATGTATCTGTGTACTTTTTTTTTTTTAAATTGTGAATTCAGTCAAATATTCAAACATAAATAATAGCATTTCATTTTTCCTTTTTTTAGAAAAATTCTTAATCTCGTTTACAAAATACTAATTAACAGAGCAAAGAGTTAACAGCATTATTTTCTTGAGATGTATTGCCATTTTTCTATATAGACAGTCCCCAACCTACTGAAGTTGATTTTAGTGTAGGGGTGGTATTTGTGTATACTATTGTATGCTTATGTTAATAAGTTTTCTACGGTATACAATGTCCTGGTGACTTCAGTACACTAATATAATGTAAATACACTATTAAAACAAAAGAAAATAATGTAGCATTCAGGAGAACACTACATGTAATGTGGGCTGGATTAGGAAAATGAGGCCTGAAGCTATGCAGAGTCTGAGAGGCCCCAAATCACAAAAAATAAAATGTTAGTTTTATATATTTTAACATGAAAAGTAGTATACAAAGTAATATTATGACTTATTGAAAGGAACAAAAAAATTTACATCATAATTATTTTCTATTTGCAAAATACTTAAAACGTTTTTTCTAGATTTCAGAAGAGCAAAATCATGGATGATGTCGTCAAATGATAAGTGATAAGTTGCAAAGTTTGTCATTTTTGGTGTACAGCCTTTCTTGCTGTAATGATGATCAGTTCATTTTTAATCCTCTTCAACGTCGAAAATGATCTTTCCCCTGAGCAGTTTGTTGCCATTAAACTCAAAAATAGCCAAAATATTGCATCTACATTGGGAAAAAAAGATTGAATTTTATCTTCGAAGATAACATGAAACATCTCCTGATGGCAAAATTATTTTTTATCCATATAATTTTCCTATATATATATAAATGAGAGAGTTTTAGGTCTCCAACAAGATTTAAATCAACATCATCAGGGTAATATTTCATTAGATCATTTATTCCTAAACATGAAGACAAACTAATTCTTCAAGCTTTTCCAGCAGAAATCCAGCTTGTGTCAGAGCTTTTGGTATGGTGGAGTTTGGATCCAAAAATGATTTTAGGGTTGTCCACTGTTTTGTTGATGAAAAAAGTGTACATTTGTTGTATATAAGCAAAAAAATTTACTGCATCTAAGCAACAATCAACTGCAGCATGACCAATAAGGTTCAGTGAATGTGGGTCACATGAACTATATATATATATAGCACATTTATTTTTCTCAGTTTCTGCTGCATGCCATTATATCTGCCTGCCATGTTAGCTGCATTATCGTACAACTGTCTTCTGCATTTACTGAAGTCATTTTCAGAAAATTTAGCACCATATTGGCCATACTTTCACCACTATGATCTTTTAATTCAAGGAAAATCAAGACGTGTTCAATGGGAAATCCATTATCAGGTGGCACATATCTTACAACTACAATTAATTGATCAACATGAGATAGATCTGATGTACAAGTCAACAGACAAACTGAAGTATCCTGCCTTTTTTAAATCATCCAAATAGATTCTCTTACTTTTTTAGCCATAAGTTGAATGAGTTCATCATAAATTGTTTTGAACAAGTTTTATCATCAGATTATATGAGTTATATCACGTTTCATTAATTTATAAATTTATGTAAATGAGTAGATTGGACAGTTGTCATAAAGACTCATGTTATTCTGGGTCAAAATGGCCACATTTAAAGTTGCTCCAAAATTTAATTCATTGTTTTTATTTTAATTTTTGATATGAAGTTGTTTTTTTATAATTAAATTTGTCTAAAAAAACCAAAGATAACGTATTTTTGCGAAGTTGGGTTTATTCGGCTAAAAAAATAATGTAACTAAGCCAAAAAATTGTGATTCATCTATGATGAAAATACTGATGCAACCTGTATTTATGGTGATATATAATTACTGGATTCTGGCGACTAGTACAATCTATGCTTTAATTGGAATAATGATACATGTACTGGTATATTATGAAATGCAAGGAATTACATTTTGATATCATGGTTGTTTCACCCTACTAGTTTGGGAAGAAGGTTTTTTATAAAACAGATGTTGCACAAAAACAGCATCGGTAACAAAAAAATATACTGTTTCTTATCCCCCAAAAAAGCTTACTGTAAAGAAATTATTGTAAGTGATATTAATAACTAAGCTGTAGCTTACTTAGCTTATTTTTTAATCCGGCCTTAATGTAATGGCATCTGTAAATCAATAAAAAAACAAATCATTTCTGTACCACATACCTTAAATCCGAGTTACAGATGCTCAGGTGAAGGGGCGGCTATTGGAGGATGTTGGCTGGTGGAATTAGAGGAGGAAGGGACGGGGGCAGCCACCTCTTCTGGAGGTGAAGAAGTCGTGGAATTGCCCCTGGTCTCGACCTTTGATTAAAAAAAAAAAAAAAGCGGTCGAAAGGGGACCTCAGAGAGGCTTTATTTTCACCATAGATTGCCTTGTAGCAGGCCAGGTCCTCGTGAATGGCCCTGCTGAATCTGGAGATGTTGAGGCCCTGCCTCTCAAAACAGGTTAGGCCTGCTTCGATATGCCTAAAAGCCTCTGCCACCACTTCCACTTTGATATCAGGGTGTCGTCCAGGAATTGCGGGTGTCCAGGTGCATTGTCGAGGACCGACAAAATCTCGGGGATCCCCTTGAATGCGCAGAAATCTTCCTTCAATTGCAGGACGAAGGGGTGCCAGAACCTGTCCTGAAATTATGCGTGGGTCACCCAGGCCTTCGTATTCGACATCCAAATTACATGGAAAAAGGGAGACCTTCACGATCCCCTTCAATGCCCGGGGATTTTCCGAACGGTAGCCTAGCAGCTACCCAACAACAGGAGTCAACCTATCCTTGGCCGCTTTACAGCCTGGCATGGACTTCCCTCCCTGAGCAATGTACGTACGGTCGGGCATTTTCTTCTTAAACCAGGGCCGTTAAACACTTGCTCGGGCAAACAGCTGCCGCCCTCCCCTCACCAATCATCTCGGCGAACCGCAGCAGCTTCACTTCACTACTACCTTCAATAGAACTTTCACCTTTCTGAGCCTCTGCGTCTCTGATAAGGCGTTTAGCCTTCTCCTGAAAATAGTCATGAAACTAAGCGCGCAATACGCCGTGGATTTTGATCCTCGATCCATACGGGACCGATCTTTCGAAATTTATTTCATCGGTGCTGATCGGGTTTTTTTCCTTGACACGATCCTCGCTCGTCCTTAATGTCCGGTCAGCAGCGTCTGGCCGTTCTGGCGTCTCTTTGCAATGCCTGCTTTCCACTCTAAGCGGCAATAGTGCGGCGGCGCCCTCTTTGTCCCCGCTGGCACCTAGCGAATCGCTCCCACGCTTAAGCGAGCAATGGCTGCAGTCGCACAGAGTTGGAAATTCTAACAGGAAAAACCTTCAACAACGCACGCTAATGCTTCTGAACAAAAGATGGCGACGAGAGAGAGACTGGCAGACGAACGCTTGCCGCAGTGCCGACCCGCGCCACTGGCTCCTCCGCGCTGCGCAAGTAGTTCCCGCTCACTCACGGAATCCGTAAGTCAGAAAATTACTTTATTTTTTATTTATTTATTTATTTTTATTTTTTTTTTTAGGAATTTTTTCCGTAACCTCGGATTTCCGGGAGTCGTGGACTGTCGGCGGTGTTGTGGAGATGCATCACTTGGTAGGAGAGACGTGCTGATCTTGCAAGGGAGATAACTAATTCTGGTCCGAGACCGCAAGTAAACCCGAGAAATAAACGAGAGACTCGCTGTGGTAGGCACCGACGCAGAAGAAAACCCACTCGTAAATCAATGTGAACAGACAGACAGAATTCATTTCGCATCAAGATGTATGTAAATGACTCTGGGGTTGGGTGGGGGGGGATGACATCGTCAGAACTTAAAGACTGGCGGAGACTGTCCCAGTAACGGCGCAGGAAGCAACAAATGACGCGTAGTTATCGCGCGCACGGGAAAAAAAAAGAGGAGGGGGGGGACGAACATCCGGGCGGTGCGAGAACTACCTAGAAACTAAAAACGGATTTCTTAAAAATGTATAATTGGTAGGCAGACGACTATAAAACAAGATGGGCAAAAAACAGATATTTTAACCAATTATTCACTTATTTTATTCGGGGGAGGGCTTAATTAATCTTGGCGGAGGTTTGCTGTTCTTGAAAGAATTACGAGCACTGAACTCTACAGTAACCTTTATCTGTTAAAGCATGGCAGCAAGATCTGGACAAACATCAGGACAAAACAAAACAGAAAATCCAAATGGTTAAGAACCACTGATTAAGCGACGAATTTGCATACAACTAAACAGAAATTAAGATTACTATAGGCAAATATTTAAATTCACAGGGATGAAGATGATGCATATCGCACTAGGAAAATGATATTATTCAGTCTAAAACTAGGAACATCAAACTTAAGCGGAAGTAGAAATGTTTAATTATGATTATATTTGTCACAAAGAATTGCTATATCTTGCTGACTTTCTAAAGTAATTTGGGAGCTGTTTATGGAAAATGATCAGATATCTCGGATTTTCTTAGTTATTTATCGCTTTTGTTTTTTTGCTTAACAACAGATATTCAAAAAACAGACACCGTGATTAGAATTAATATTTTCGTTTTAAGAGCGAACGCAGAAATAATGGAAAATTTAAGTTGAAGTATTTTAAGTTTAGTTTAGAATTATTAAAATAATTAAGTTAAAGGATTTTGTAGTACATCTCAAACTAAACTGATGAAAGGTATACTGCGACTCTACAATTCAACGATACTTTCTAACTATCGCAGGATTCCATTAAAGCTGAGTTATCTCCCCTTTTCAAAAAAGCAGTGTGCGGTATACCAAGTAGAGTGTGGTGCCGATTTGTGTATTTATTAGTGACCAGATTTCTTCCACGCAGTTTTCCAGTTAATAGGTTCCCTAATTGGCTATTTTGACAATCTCAGGGAGAACGTAGTCCGTCCTTCCTGACTGAACGGACAGACACTAAACCACTATCCCCGCAGCTGGCAACGGCTGTGTATATCAAAGTAAAAAAAATTTGGTAATTTAAAATATTACCATTATATTAATAAATATAAACAAACATTTATATTTCAAAATTAATGTCAGTAATGTAAGTTTGTGTGCGCGCGCCTCCTCCCCCCCTTTTTTTTTTTTTGGTTTTGCTTTTAAATCGAAAGATTTTTTTTTTTTTTTCTTTGTTGTAAGCGACCGTTATTCTGTCCGCGATGGCGACGAATGGAGACAGTTGCGAGATGGTGGGTGAGAACCAACCCCGCCAGACTCAGGCGCAGGCCGCCACCGGCGAGATGAGCAGGCCCAACAACTTGCAGAGAATCGCTCAGAAAAAGGCTCAGGTCAGAAATTACCCGAGAACCAAGAAACTCGAGAAACTGGCTGTGTACTCATCGTGTAAGGTGAGCCGCTGCTCTCGTCTCTCGTCTCGTCTCGTCTCGTCCCAGGCGCGGGCCCCCCTCCACCCCCACTTTTTCTCTTTGATCCTGCAGTTTTCTATATATATATATATATTTTTTTTTTAAATAAACCAAAAAAAAAAAAAAAAAAATGAGTAAAAGGGCACTAGGAGAGATTGCGGGTCATGAATTGAAATAAAAACAGTTTGTTTTTTTTTATTCGTTGGCAGTTGTTAGGGTGAAGGGGGCTTTTTTTTTTTTTAAAAAAATTTCTGTTTTCAAACTTTCTATGATGATACATACGTGCCTCTGTCTGTCTCTCTCTCTCCCTCTCTCTCCCTCTCTCCTATTTAAAAAGAAAGAGAAAATAACATGTTTTAATTATCTCTATTTCCTCATGATGTGCGTGTTGTTGTTGGTGTACAACAGTTCCTGAAAGTATTATCACAGTATAGGGTTAATTGGGCTGCTGTTGTACACATTTTTAACAATAAATTTACTATATCGTCGTCAATGAAGTCAGGTCCCCACCACCACCACCACCACGATGTCGACTGTAGTATCCCTCTGTCGTTACTAATACAAACTTCTCTTCCTTTTTTTTTTTTAGAATTCGAGACTGAAGATTTTAATTTTGCTCGGGTGAACTAATAATAACAAAAATAATAGACTGAAATCACTCGATTGGTTGGTTTAAACCACAGCGAACCTTATAGTGGTACACAAAACACAAAACAACATAAACCCTTTATTTCCCCACATCTTGAATAATAGCTGCACAGACCTTTTGACAAAAGATATTTATTTATTAGACAAAGTTCAGCGTAAGTTTACTAGATCGTTTCTAGGTCTAAAGCGTTTGAAATATGCGGAATAATTAAAAAATATATATATCAGATCTGCCAAGTTTGGATTTTAGACATTTAAGAGGAGGCCTAGAAGTTTTCAAAATAATTAGGGGTGTCAAACCTTGTGACAGGGACACATTTTAAAAACTATCTACAGTTGCTATCACTGGTGGATCATAATTATAAATTAGCTAGGATTCTGACTTGGTTAGTTGCCAGAAAATATTTTATTAATAAAAGAATTGTTAATGTGAGATAAATTATTAGCAAGTGTAGTTAATAGTGATAGCATTAATCATTTTTAAAATTGTATTGATGGCCATTTTTAAACTTAACTAATATGAGCAGATAACATTTATTAGAATGTGTATAACTCTTTTCCTGTATTCTAATTATCTCTATTTTCTATGTATACCCTATCATTGTTGTTGTTATCTGACAACAGTATAGTCTTTTAAGCTGCTGATACATATTTACAGACAACATATACTCTTTTTTTTTTTCTTCAGTCTGATGGTTGTAAGTGTAATGGATGGAAAAATCCAAACCCACCCCCAACACCACCCCGAGTAGATGTTTCCCAGCCTCTGGCCAGTCTCACTGACCCATGTCGGAGTTGTAGTCACACCCTGGGTAAGTTCTCTCTTAATTTGTGTTTCACTTATCTACAAACATGCATTAGGCTCTCAAGATATCTAAACTTGAATGTGGCTTTTGAAAATGAAATCAGTTTTTGTGTTTTACAATTATAATTCTGCAATTCAAAACCTCTCTTTCTCAATTTCATTTGGTTTGTATACATAATTCAAATATTATTCTGCTGTTTGCTTAGACCTAACCACTAAATTAGATTTAACTGCAGAACTTTAGATAGTTTTTAGACTTTTCTATTTTCTTTACAGCATTCTTTAGATCTGTTGTAGTTTTTTAAAACACTGTCTTTATTTTAAGTTTGGTAGAGGTAGTTTAGCAGCATCTCATTTGTCAACCCATATTTAAAAACCATTAGGGTCAGAGGTTATGATAAATCATACCATTTAGCAGTTCTTTTTTTTTTCAACATAAATCTTGGATTAGACCTTTGACTTTTGTGCAAAAGTTACAGATATGATGGAAAAAGTTCTTATATTTACTGGGGTGATTAGTTATATATAGAGTATTAGAAACAGTTATGGAAATACAGAGGATATGCACAAATGAGTAATTACAACTGAGAGATGTAGATAATATATATATACACACAATGCTTTATTACAAAAAAATAAATGACAGCAAAATGATTGCATTGTACAGTGCATTAATACTTGGTATGTGAACTCTGTTTTATATAGAGCATGGCATCTTGTTTTAATGCTCCCATTAGGTTATCGATGTATGACTGTGGAATGGTGTTTCAAATATCCTGTATCACTTTCCATAATTCATCCAAAATATTTGGTTGGTGTTTAACTTTCTCAGCAACCATTCAACCCCATATCACTTCAATGGTGTTCATATCAGGAATTCATGCAAGCCAAGTTATCTTTGTGAGTGTTCCATCGGCCACTTTACATTTCAGATAGTATTTCACCACATTGGCTGTATTGCTTGGATCATTGCCATGTTGGATGATGAATCTCTGTCCAGTGAGGTTTTCTGAGGGAATGAAATAATGGATGACACCATCTTGTTCCTGATGGTAGTCATTATGTCTCTGATTTTATGCAAATCTCTGACATCCTTGGCTGATATGCAGACCAAAACTTATTGAACCACCTTCGTGCTTCACTGTGGCTTTTGTACACTGATTTGTTATATCACTTTCTGGTCTGCTTTTAAACAAACTGCCATTAATTGTTGCCACGCAATTCAAACTTGGACTCATCTGTAAAGAGCACTTACCAGATTTGGTCATCTTACTGTTTCATTTCTGCCAACCATTTCAACCTTGTTTGGTTGCTTCTTTTTAACAGAGGTTTTGGGCTACTACACATCCATTGAGGCCAGTTCCTGCTAATGGGTATCTTACTGTTCTTGAAGAAGCACTAACACTTGTAGTTCATTCACAAAATTGCCACTGACTCGTCATCTGTCATGCAGAGAACAAACTCTGAGGTTCTTAATGTCACTCTTGGAGTGTTTGGGGTTTCTTCCTTGACCAGTTCTATTATCATCTGTAGCAGTTTTGCATACAACTTTCTGAAACATGAAGTCTGGCTGCATTCTGTCACGTGCAGTAGTTTTCCCTCTAAAAACATTGATTTCTATACATCTGCCATGTGATATTTTCTTCTCAGGAGCCATAGTATTCACTTCACATTCATCGCACTAAGATGATATATTACTGCCTCACTTTCTGACTGCTTGCATGACAGCCAGTCATGGTGTACTACATCAACACATGACTACACTATAGAACATTTGATTTTTACATACAAAATGTCATTTATTATGTGTTATTTCCATTTTATACCCAGTTTTACTTCTGTTTTCATAATTATAGTTAGAAAAACTTTAGTTTTTTTTTGGCTTGGTCTGCTGATGCTTTTCTGGTGATATAATTAACAGTTTTAAAGTTTGTTTTTAGGAAAGAATGCATCATTGGTTTTTTTTAATACAGTTGAGACAACTAGGAGTCATGTATATGATACATAAATAAATAAGAAATACTTTAATAAACTAGCCATTAAAAGCAGAAAACATTAATAATTTTAAAAAATAGATTAGGTGTGCACTTTATTGGTGAAAAGTGTCATGTAAATTTGAGAAGCTTCGTGGCCCATCTCATTTTTTTAAATATTAAATCAACCACTCTGATGTTTTGGAAGCAAAGGTATTTTTACCATGGAAAAAAGTTTACAGATTTTTATTTAATATTAGTTGTTGTAAACAAACAACATCCATGAACAAGTAAACAAAACAAATATAAACCGCTTATTTAACTTAAAACTGCAGTCTGTCAGAATAACCACCAGTGGCCTCTCTAACATTTTTCCAGATTCATAAAATTTGCATGTGTGTAACTCATTCAATGGTATCATTGATTTTACTTCAAACGGAGCACTTTGCTGCTACTTACTTTCAACGTTAGCCTCAGGATTATGTTTAGGTTGATTGTCTTTTGGAAGGAGGAATGTTTGGAGAGTATTGTAATAGTGTTTGTTATGTATTGCTCCTACACTGATTTAACAATTGCTTACCAACCTGTCACTGACCAAGTACGATGTGCACTGAACCAGACATCTTGAACTTTGATATATCTGACCACCACAACTTTTTCCATTTATCAGTTTACATGTAATTTTTTTTTTACTGGAGCTCTTTTAGGTTTGTTTACAACTCCTGATAGTTAGTGACTTTTAACTGTTTACCAGCTGCTTAACTTAGTTAATATCTCTAGTGTAAATACTGATACTGAAGGTTTTTTTTGTTATTTAGCTGTGCTATGAATCATCTATTGCATTACCTTAATATACTGGTCACCTGTACTCGATTTTATTCTTTTGTCTTATTAATTTTCTGCTACTATATTTCAGTGTGATGTGCAAAAGACACCTTTGTTGGATATACTAAATCATTTAGCAATTTATACTTTAGTTAGTCCATAACATATAGATGTTTGTGTTTCAGCTGACACATCATCTTGAGAAATGAAAGTCCTGGAAGGTTGCCCCTTATTTTTATACTGTCATCAACTACTTAAGATTACCTGATTGGGCAGTTCCTACATCTATCAGGTGATGCCAACTTGATCACTATGTCATTTGGTGGTTTCTCTGGTATTTTACACATTTGCTAGCACAGCAGTTATAAAAGCCAAGTGCACTTATTTTGAGAAATTCAAGATTTAAGTAAAAGAAAAAAAAGGCAGTTTCTTTTTGTAATTTTCACATGTAAGATTTGTTTATTCATGTTATCCTCACCAGTAAAATTAAATAACAGTTTCTGAACTTTTGTTTGTTTTTTTTTTTGTGCAGATGCTCATGTATCTCATCTAGAGAATGTAGCAGAGGAGGAGCTCAACCGACTGCTGAGAATTGTTGTAGATGTAGAGAACCTTTTCATGTGTGTGCACAAGGAAGAAGACTCTGAAACCAAACAGGTGTATTTTTACTTGTTCAAGGTAAGTCCAGTAAGCCTTTTAATTTCTTATTTAATTTTTCTGTGGCTCCAGAGGAGTCATTTATAACTATAGTCTTGTATATATCTGACAGAATTTACCCGATCAGTTTGTTTGTTTTGTGGAACTTGAAGTTCTCCAGTAGAGAGGGATGTGGACTTGCTGGTTATTTGTTGTTGAAGATAGCCAGAAGGCAGGGATTTACCAGTACATTGTGTGTAAAACCATGTTTTTTAATGTGACCCTTATGTGTCGGTTGTACCCATTAAGATCTGAAAAGTAAGGCCGATACTAGAATTTTGAACATGAGCATCTGGTAAAAATGTAAGCTCACAAAGTAAAAATTCTGTTGTAATATTAAGATTTCCATTGTGTGCTTAGCAGACTTAAAAGTGATAGCTATTTGGCCTGATTGTCTTTACTTGTAACAACCAAATTTCCATGGCCCACTTAGGACGTGGTTCTCTTTGGGATAACCATTGAATTTGCATATTTTAGTTGTGGTAGTAATTGTGTATACAGTATTAATCTAAAGAACCTTAAAGGTGCAAGTGGTCTAAAGGAGGATTCCATGATGGCAAGCTAAAATAAATTCTCTTTTTAAACTTTACCTTTGTGCTTATATTTAAGTCTCAGTATCATTGCATTGCTTTCCTTTGTTCTCCTCCTCCTTTGCCAAACTTTTATTCTTGCGTAAAATATGAAAGTTGACAAACCATTAATGTGTATTTTAATCGTTTCCTCACATCAGCTGTTAGATTTCTTCATTTTAAAAATAAAAATCCCAAAACTGGATAACTCCACTACTGGACAGTTTAGCACTAAACACAAGATTTCTTTAATGCTAAAGTTTAACTTTTTTTTTTTTAACTAACATTCACACTGCTTTGATTTATCATTTTCTGTTTTTAAATATTTTGTAGCTTTTGAGAAAATGCATAATGAACATGAGCAACCCAACTATTGAAGGTCAACTTGGGAATCCACCATTTGAGAGACCCAGTATTGCTAAGGTAGGTACATTGTGCTGGTGTATATTAATACATTGTTATATTTACATTTCACCAATAATATAGTGCAAACTCTAGGAAGAAATTGTTTTTAACGCCACTGTTAGGAGCAGTGACAAGAAGTTATGAAGCTAGTTTGATGAACCTTGTGTAAAGAAGATGAAAGTAGCTAGGTTGATTTTGCATGCAGCTTACCATGAGCTACTACATATGGCAACAGCTTTGATACAACTTACATAACTTAAGGGATGTGCTGTCATTAAAATGGATAATTACCTTTGCAGTTTAAACTATGAAGGGAAATGTACAATAAAGCATCTGAGTGGGAAATAATAGAAACAAGAGATGACTGTTTAAGATTGGAAATCAGCTGCCCTGATAATTGCCTTCTAGTGGCTCTGCATTGTTGTGATGAGTAAACTGACAGATGGAACTTTGGTAAAAGTTTATGATGATGGTTGATATAGAGTTCTATTTATCATAAAGTTATCATGATTTGATTTGAATAGTTTTTGTGTCTAAGGTACTGTTCTCACACAGCACATTCATTTTTCAAAATGAATGAATAAATGTATGTTTGACAGATAGACAGGTTTAATTTCCCATCATTCATGCTGTGAATACTAATGCTGTCTGCCATTATCATCAGGGTGTGACTAACTTTGTCTTGTACAAGTTTGGTCACCTGGCTCAAAAGGAATGGCAAACAATGTATGACTTGGCAAAGATGTTTTTACATTGTCTGAATCACTGGAAGCTGGAGACTCCCACAACCCATACACAGCATGCTCAAATGGATGACATAACAGCCTACAAAGTCAATTATACCAGGTAGGTAGACAAGCCTGTATTTGTTACTTTGGTGTCTAAGGAAGAAATAATCACAAATCTGTCACTGTTTTAAATATAATTTATTAGCACAAACTGTCTTTAAATCTTTAAAAAAAATTTTTGATTTTTAAATTTAAAAAAATTAGACTTCTACTATTAAAGTAATTTTATTTTTTTGCAGCTAGACTGAGGTGTAAAAAAAATAATTTAAGTTAATGTGATGATCAATGCTTGCAGGCTAACACCTGTAACAGAATGGCTTTAGGCAGGTGTTGGTTTATTCTGTCACAGTAAATGAACATCACTTCAGACATATAGCTTCAGTCATACAAAGATAGGGTTCTTTAAATTAAAAAGATATAATTGGGAAATGAATAACAAAAACCAAAAGGTACTTCCCCAGCATTTTGAATTTCATCCCCATTTTCTTTGATCACTTAGTAGTGGTGAAAGTCATGCCATTGTAGTAAACTTTGCTTGCTCTCTCTCCTTTTTTTGCATCAGCTGCACTTTTTGTATAAATTTGAAAGTGAAGTGAAGTAAATGAAACTTTCCCTATTTTTTCAGGGTATTTCCTGCTACACAGGCTTTTGTCCCATTGGTGTGGTAATGCCTTAACCTTAGTAGCATAGAAATATTCAGTTTGGGTACACAGCTATTTCATGACATCTGCTTTCATATCCTCATTTCTTTGAAACTCGATGCTCCTTAGATGCTTTGAGTGGTACAAAGAGATGGAAATCACATGGTGACAGATTTGGATGAGACTTGGTTAAGCACTTCTGCAAAGACTGCCGTTGTCACACAGGCTTTACAATGGCAAGCTTTATCATGTGACAGACTTCAACAGCAATCCTGGCAGCTGTTTGTGTATTGCATGTTGAACATCATTGCATCACTGTGATACTATGCATTAATGGTTTCATCACAGACAAGAAAATAAACATGAATTACTTACCATGGACATCCCAAAAACACCATTGCCATGATGGCAGTGACCTGAATTTTTTGGGTAGTGGAGATACAGAATGCCACTGTGCATGCTTTGACCACTTAGACTGTGGAGCGAAGTGATGGGTCCGCATCTCCTCATAGATCATGATCTTGTTCAAGAAACTATTGCACATACTCTGGTAACTTGCAAATGCTCTCTGACATCACAAACTATGTCCAAGTATTCTTTTGGAGAATTTTAGGTGTGAATGGTGGTTGTTTTTCCATTTCCAATACTGAAACAATTCTGATGCAATATTGTGTACAATAATGTGGTGATTTTTCAGAATCAATTGTTCAACATGGATAATCTCTGCAGTAGCAACAACACTCAGTTACATATGAACACCTCCAGTTTCCATTACTGAATTCACATGCACCATTTAACACATCACAGCATGAGAAAGAGACAGACATCACAGAACTGTTCAGCTAATCTGAAATTTCAACTGGTTTGACCCTTTTCCTTCACAAGAAAAAAAAACATTACATAATGCTTTTCCATAGCATACCATACTGCAAGGCCACCACCTGCAAAATACCCAAAGCATTTTCTTCAGTGCTGATGTTACTTTACACAGTAGTTAGTTATCAGATGCTTCCACTACCATGCCACAGACTTGCAGCAATCTGTTATTCTTGTATGATTATCTAGAGCAATGAGTGCAGGTTAACTTTGAATGACATTTGTAGTAAAGCATCAGTCGGCTGATTTTATTTTTTCTAGTGTATCATTAATTTTTTTTTCATCTTTAGTTATATTTTATAGTACTCCATATTTACAAGCAAAAAAAAAAAATGTAACGATCTAAGATATTTCACAAGTCTAGTTAACATTTGTGAAATTTGCCAAATCTTACACGCTTTTATTTTATTTTTGAAAAGTCTAGTTATCTCCCTTTTTTTAAAAATTTAATTTTAATTTTCTTTTTCTTGAGATCTGGGCATTAGTCAACGTAATATTTTTGGGAGGCAGTAAGTAATTACATGAACAAACTTAAATTGAAGTGTAATTGTTCTGCTTTAATTAGATGAAAAGTGATAAAAAAAACTGAACCAATTCTTTGTAGAGACTTTCCAAAGATGATAGTTATTAGTTTAGTCAAATCCTAATTTTAAAAATTTGTTAACTCCTTTGAACTTACATTGAGAAGTCTGAGATTCCATTAGCTCATATTGCTGCAAATGAAAAGAAGAACCTTTCTAAATCTGAAGTAAGTTTTTAATATTTTTAGTTACAGTAATGTAAATAAATGAACTGCTCAGACAGCTGCTCCCATTAACAGAGCAGGGTGAAGCTGTGTACATGCTGTTCAGATGGGGTTTATCAAACTGTTTGTTCGTTTTTTTTAAAATACAATTCTGTTTATTGATGTCGCCCATCCAGGTGGCTGTGTTACTGCCATGTGCCAGCGTTCTGTGACAGTCTCCCTCGCTACGAAACTACGCTCATATTTGGCCGGACACTCTTGCGGTCAGTATTTCAGACGATGCGACGGCAAGTTCTGGACAAATTCCGAGCCGAAAAAGACATGATGCCACCTGAAAAACGAACCCTGGTTCTCACTCATTTTCCCAGGTTTGTAAACATTTCATGTCCTGCCCCCCCCAACCTTCTTTTTTTCAGAAACCTCCCTCCAGATGGCTTCTGTTTTAGAATTTTGGTGGAGTGAGGTGTTTGTGTGCACTGCAATTATATCCCTTGCCTAAGGTCTGTTTAGTGTTACTTTGTGTGTTTTTTTCTTTTTTAAATCCTGGGAACTGGTTGAAGAAAATTTAAAATAGGGCATTTTCATATCTGTAGTAAACTCTGTGCAGGTGGGGTAGAAAAGAAAGTAATGACAAAAATGTTTGCATACAAAAAAATAAGATTTTTATGATGGTGATTTTGTTGTAACAATATATCACCTGTTATTTTGCTTTCAGGTTCTTGTCGATGTTGGAGGAGGAAGTCTATGGCTCAAATTCTCCCATATGGGATCCAGATTTTTCTCAGAACCCAGCCAGTATTCCATTATCTCCTTCAAGCACTCCAGGTGAGAATTCTACCAAAGTGATTGTAAAAGCTTGAATTTGGTGGACAACTAACATTTTCACATGCTGCTTTTAGTAGTTCATGTTATATCACTGTCAAAATTTTTCATGCTTATGTTTTTTACATGTTCATATTTATTAATTATATTTAGCAGTTTTAATTGTATTTTATTGTCTGAGGAATCCTGCAGAAGAACTGGAGAAATTATGGCTTGAACAATCAGGTTACATTTAAAATTGGCAATCATAAAACTTTTATACCTCCAGGCAGGGGCGTAGCTAGCGTTTGTGCCGCCCGGGGCGGTCATAGAATTTGCCGCCCTCTAAATAACGTAGAATTTGCCGCCCGGGGCGGTCGTAGAATTTGCCGCCCTCTAAATAACGTAGAATTTCAAAACCTCCAAAAAATTCATTTTTTATTTTTTATTTATTGAAAAAAAAGTACTATTAGAAAATAAAAATGATCAAATATATAATGAGAAAATATTGATATTCAATCAAAATTAATTAGAATTGACTCACTTCAAGTGAGCAAATTTCTTTACAGCAAATTTTAGAAAAACTTTCTTCCTTTCAAAAAACTACCATTAAAAATTGAACGAAAAATTCAGGAAAAAATAATATCTGGAAAAATAGAACGAAAAAATACATTATATATGTAACATACTGTCCTGAACTAAATTTGACAAACGCGCACTCGGACCAAAAAATGCCGCCCCCCAAAACGTGCCGCCCCCCATTAGCTACGCCCCTGCCTCCAGGCATCTAAAATTTAAAACTGAAGTTGCCAAGAATATTTCATCCCTGTGTCCTGCTGGATTCAGGGGTTTTTGGATACTGCATTTGTGTTAGGCCTTTTCATCTTGACATCAGAGATTCAAGACTTATTTGTTTGTTCTTGTAGTTATCCAGTTCCATATCTATTTATGGTAGATGCATTCTGATCCACTGACAATTAATACATTATATTATCCAGAGTTTTGAAATTAATGTTACACTCCATCCTGATATTGTAATTTTTTAGGTTTATGGTTTCGATATAAAAAATAACTGGTGTAATTTTCTGAACTGCTTTGTGTTCTCAGTTTCATTTTATGCTTATCTATAAAACTATGCTGGAGTATGGTTTTTGAAGCAACGTTTGGTGATCAGCCATAAATACTTTATTACAGCCTCAACAACAGCATCTGTGGTGAGTGGGTTTAACCGGTTCACAACATCGACAGCAGCGGCAGCCGCCTCCACTCCGAGCAATGAAGGATTTACTTCCATCAACGTGAGTCCCAGTTTGATACCAACCAGGCGACCTTCCAAAAATCAGGAGCGAGGTAAGTAGTTTTTTCTGGGGGTGTTCTTTTTTTTTTGAAGGGAATTTTACAATAATTTAAATTTGTTCACTGTGATGTACTGGCATCTCTATAAAATTAGCAATTAAAATAAGCAGTTTTTAAGTCGATTTGCAGAAAATACTTAAATAATCTGGTTTTAACAAGATAATATACTGTGAACATGCATCAACAGTAAATGTTTATGGCAACTTTCTTATTTACTGTATGTGAATTTGAAAGGGTGGTGGCTCATGGTGTTATGTGGAATGCATAATTATATCTGTATCTAGTACTGCAATTAGACAGCGTAATAATGTACTTCACTGGCTTAGGTGGAGCTTTTTCTTCTCTACATTTTTCCTTAATTCAGTTCTAATATCAAACATTCTTTGGTGACAGTCTGTGCTTAATACGAACAGAGTTGTGTATGTGTAGAGTATCTAGTAGGAGCAACTTGAATTGCTTGTTTGTTTTGGAGTTTACAAATAGGGAGAAATTAGTGGGAGGACAAGAATGCTAAAGGTTATGCTGTGCAATAGACCATATAAAAACATGTTTTAATGATTTATGAATGTGTTAGGGTAAATTATGAAATTGTCTGGATGGAATCCAGGGTGGTATGTTTTTATCTTCCTTTTTTTTTGTTCTGAGTCAAGGATGCTAAAAAAAAAAGATGGTGGTTTGTGTGTTTGCTGTCTAGGTGTGGGTGACAAACGACGACTAGAGGAGATGAATGGGCAGGATGACTGTAAACGGCGGAAGGTTGAAGGGGATGTGTACATGGACTTGGTGAATGAAGTGATGGCTTTGATCACTGATCCTGAACAGATGGTTGGGCCAGATGTAGGTAGAAATTTTTAATGCTCACCATAAAACAGAAAGAGAAAAGAGCAAAGCAATTTTTACTACTTAGGTTTTCATTGTCTCCAAAAGTTGGTTCCCTTACAGTAAATTCATTAACCATTCGTGGGGCAGAAAAAGGTTTTCTTGGATTCATTTACAAATCTCTCTCTCTTTCTCTTTGTGACTATTTTTTTTTATATTTTAAGTGGATTTGTCATTCACATCTCATACTGACTACATAGGGTCCCACACACGAGTAAGGAGGATTACAAATATCTGCATTCATTTTTGATTTTAAATCTCTTTTTAAATGCAATTCAAATATTTGTGCAATAAAAATCATGTGTTAACTTTAATTAGTCGGAAATTTTACAAACTGATTGATTTTACCTCAGTAGGGCTCAAGGTAGTTTTCCCTGAATGTAAATGTGATGAAATAGTCAACAGGAATATTTCTAACAAATATAGTATAATACTGCTAATGCTAACATCTGATTTTCTTTAAGTTTTTAAAGACCAGGGGTCTAAATTGATGGTTGGGTAGTTGCAGAAATTATCTGTGTGTCCTTGGGGCTTATCTCATACTAAGGTGTGTCACTAAAAGCTCATTCTCGCAGTAACCTTTTTGAAGCTATGCAAGTGGATAATTTATTTTTCAACAATTTTAAGAAAAGGTTTTTACTCATTACCTCCAAGACTTTTCTTTTGTGTAAAAAATATAGCTAAAGGAACTGAATTGCTGTCTCTCTAGAAGTTAAGATATACTTGGTTGCACAATATCACCTAGTGTGTGTATCAACTGCTAGTTTAAGAAAAAAACTCTGTTGCATAGTTTAATTTTCCATGCAATTGTAAAGCTACTTGCTGCCTTTTGTTTTCATTTCTTCTCAGAAATCTCTGTTCCCAGCTCATGCTGCACGAGATGAAGTTGCTCGTCAGGAAGAAAACAAAGGCATCATAGACTTTTGTGTGATTGCAAACACGTTGCACGTACGCCCATCTCGAGAGAACTTGATGTGGCTCATTGGTTTGCAGAATGTCTTTTCTCATCAGCTTCCACGGATGCCTAAAGAATATATTACTCGCTTGGTTTTTGATCCGTAAGTAGTATACTTCTGAGTGGCTGTAAATAAAACAACTATTACTACTTTGTTGTTCTAAAATTTGAGTGTTGGACTGTAGCTAGTCTTGCATCCGATATAAATCCTTTTACTCTTGAAAACTGATACATATCACTGTTATGTATCTATCTGCAGGAAACATAAGTGTATGGCACTAATCAAGGATAACAGGGTGATTGGGGGAATATGTTTTCGGATGTTTCCAACTCAGGGATTTACAGAGATTGTTTTCTGTGCTGTTACTTCCAATGAGCAAGTCAAGGTAAAACCATTTTCTGCATCTTTTAAATTAAATTGATTGCTGAACTTCAAATATTTTCTAGTATAGCAGAATATCTTTTAATCATTTAGATTTTTTATAAGGCAGGTGACCATGTATGCTCACAATTACCTTCTTTGTCAAGTATTATAAAATTAGGTGACATCACATTTACTTTAAAATCTCAATTTCATGTAGAGTAATTGATTGGTTTTGTTTGACCAGTTAACTAGAAAAGTGCTAACTCCTTTGATGATTATTTTGTCTTTGATTGATTTGGTCTTCAATGTTTTATTTGCATTTGCAAAGATGGTGGTGCAGAGAAATCTTCTTGTTTACATCTTCAGATTTTCTTACTTGAAAATAATTTGTTTACACGACCTTTTATTTTGATGTGAACTCCTGAAGCTGACTGAATTGTGTTTTCACTAAAGGCAAATTTAGTTTGTCTATTGTAGATTTTACAAAATGATAGTGTTCAACTGTTGCATCATTTAACTTTTATTTTTTAATATATATATAGTATATGACTTTTTAAAAATTTAAGTGATAATTTTTAAGATTGCAATTGTTTATTTTCAAGCTTTTCATTTCCAAACAGAGCTAAGCTAAAGATTGTTATCTCAGAAGTTCCCATTTCAATGTAGCTCCCTGCTTAACAACACATGCTTCTCAAAATCCGTTTTCATCAGAGTTGTGATGTGTAACTTTAGCAACACAAAACACACATCATTATGAAAGTTTCCATTCTCATTATGGCTTGAGTAATATACCCTTTTCTCAAATATCTGCATTTTCTACACAACTGAGGTATATCAGGTTAGCATCATTTTCCCTTTTTTTTAAAATGCCCGCTTTAATTTGGTTGCACCCAAGTTGAAAAATTTCCAGTCCTTACTGAAGGTCTTGAAAAGTGCTGAAAGCTCAGCTACTCTATAATATTAATAAAATATTTTTTTTTGTTTGTGGATCAGTAAATGGCTGGATTTAAAACTACTCTATCCTAAAAAATTAAGCTTTTGAAAGATTCAAAGAAAGTTAATAGACAGATAAATAACAGAATGACAATATTAAAAAAAGAACAGATGTAAATCAGTGATAGGTACTGTGACTAAATCAGTATCTGTTTAATATGGTATTAGTAGACATAAAGTAAATGATGTAACTGACAGCTGCCTGGACGCTATCCCAAACAGTAGCTCATACAGATAATACAAGTCACTGGGTTTCACTGCAGCACCCATGTAGTTGCACAGAATGAGTGGTTGGTATAGCAAAAGTCCCTATTAGAACTCTTAATTTTTACATGTGGCTGGAAATCCACATGGTCAGCTGGTAAAGAAGTGTGAGAAGAAACTGTACCATGAAAGTATACTGAATGGAGCTCGCTTTGCAGAAAGGTCTTGATCGTAGCAGTCCAGTGGTCTTACCATTGGATCACTGTGCCACTCCTGCTTAAATGATCAGTTGAATTTGTTGATTTGATGAACCAAAGGAATGGCTTAATTAAATCTTAATTTAATAAGGCCCTGACAAAGCTCGAAAGTTTAATTCTAAAAAAGGAAAAGATATAAACAAAATTTTTAGAAGACACCAAAATTTGCACGTGCTGCATATTCATTCTTCTGATCTTGTTTATCTGTAGAAAGCGATTGACTATTTGTGGTCAGTGAAGTCTGGCATCATTGTCATCTTGAGAGTTGGCTCAAGGTTGCATGTCTTGCAAATGTCACAGCCAATAAGTTACAGGATTTCATCGCTGTAGCATTGCCTTTTTAGATTACCATGAGTAATCTGGAAGGAGCATCTTCCAGTGACATTGACACATCCCCACAACATTATTAATCCTCCTCTATACTAGTCAAGGTAACGAACTACAGCATATGCAAACATTTTATTTTGAAGTGTGTAAATGTTGCCTGCCATAAATAAACAGAAAGAGAAAACCAAGACTTGTCTCTGAACAGCACAGAATGCTGTTGATTCCATCCAATACGGACACTGCACCAATCAAGATGTCTGCAGTGAACTTAGGTACCTTAATGACTGGATGGCATGATCACAGACCTGCAATTTGGAGATAATTCCTGACTTTTTCTTTGTCTGCAGCCACCTGTGGTTACTGCTGTAAATATGTTGCAGTGTTTGTCCTGTTCCAGAAAGTAGCAAGATGCAAGAACCTGTCAGATCTTGGATTGGCAATTCTTGGGTGTCTGTCCTGCATGAAGTTGCTCTTAACATTTCCCTCAATCATGATATGATGCTCTTGCACACATCAAAATTTCTGGCAACTTCTCTTTTTGAAATCTTGCCTCAATCACACCAAGTGCTGCTGATCATTGATGCTTACCAATGATCTTGTGATACCTATCTTTGTTTGAGAAAGGACTGACTCACCTGTCTATAGTTTTTTATGGAAAATTAAAGTACCTATTTGGTATGAACATCCAGGTTGATGGAACATTAAGAATTTTCAGGTTGAAATGATATATATTGATTAGTAGAGATGCAAGTGATGTCTTTGAATCAACATCTTTTTTCCCATTGTAATCATTCATAAAAACAAAATTTGTAATCAAATTGTATGTCATGTAAGGGCACAACATCAAGCCTACATTCTTTCCAGAAAGAACTATGGGCATCAAAGGGTTCATCTGTAATGGGATGATGGGTATCACCCTTGAATATCAATGGTTTTGAATATTTTGTTGGTGGTATATTTTAATAGCTTTTACCTTTTGCATTTGATCAAATCAGAATTGCAAGTAGCTAGACAGCCATAAATCTTTGGCTGCTGCTGTTTTTGTTGACAGATATTATAGATTAGTTGCAAAATAATGGCTTCTTTTTTCTTTTTTTTGCTTAAAACAAAATTCCTTCAAACTGGATCTCAGAGGAAAAGTTTTAAAGTAGCAGCAGCTGCACTGAATGGAGCAGTCCATCACTGTCACTAGACGACAGTTGGTTTTGCTAAAACACATATAAGCCTTTTGGTAGAAAGCATTCATGATTGTCAACCATTTTTAAAGACTATTTTAAAATTCAAACCTCGTGAGTTTGAGCTTTTTTCTCTTGGTGTTAAGAAAAATTAATGAAATTTACCTTTAGTTTAATGTTTGTTCTTTTTTCCAGGATGGAAGTCATCTTATTTGTTTTGCTGACTTATGCAGATAAATGAATGTATAATTCTAATTCTGATTCCTGTTGGTAGCTAGCCTTTCTCCAGCCTTTATTCTAGCACATTCTATTGCAAGTATGTTTCTTTTTTTCCTCTTAGGGGTACGGAACTCATCTCATGAATCACCTCAAAGATTACCATATCCAACACAATATCCTCCATTTTCTCACTTTTGCTGATGAATATGCCATTGGCTACTTCAAAAAACAGGTGAGTTTTTTGTTTGCCTTTGAATTTATTATTTTTTAAGAAAGTCAAAATATAGATTTGAAAACTATGGTTGCTAACTCCTTTGTTTGCTATGATGACTTTTTTTTAATGGCAGGGGTTTTCCAAAGAGATCAAAATGCACAAGTCTGCGTATCTGGGCTACATCAAAGACTATGAAGGTGCTACACTGATGGGATGCGAGTTAAACCCTCGAATATATTACACAGAATTCTCCCAAATCATTCGTCAGCAAAAAGAGGTATGACAACTCACACCATGATGCTGCCATGTAAAGGTCATCATTTTAGACCATGGATACAAACCTTTTTTTCTTCTTTGTAATTGCATCAGCATATACAAAAATAAGAGCAGGCCACAAAATTTTTACGTGCAGTAATTTTTAAAATTCTAAGCCTTTGTTGTCATAATTTTCTAATCTTCTTAGCTACAGTTTATAATAGCCTTTCAGTCATAGAAGATCAATCGAACTGTTAATTTTTATTATAAATTCATTGTCATGCATATAAACTTATACAGTAAATAAGAAGACAATAACTAAGCAATGATAGGTAGCTAGATATTTAGATAGCATGGTATATCTATATAAAAGACAAATATCATTATTAAAATAAGATTATACATGTGAATTTTTTTTTAATAGTGAAATAAACAAGATAAGTAACAATATCAGTTTTGGCTATCAAGAAGCAACAAACAAAGATCTTATTGAGCTGATCCACCTGACTACATTTGCCATGTAATAGCTATTTGGATGTAGAAAAAAAGGAAGTTACGAAAGAAGAAAGAAGTTAAACTAATGTTGATTAGCCAGATCATGATATCAACAACTGAAGATATTAAAGATTAAATAATATTAGCGAACTAAACATAGGTTCAACTTCTTTTTTGACATCTAAAATACTAATATTTTGGACCGCAACCCTTGTTTACAAGATCATACAGCAAACATAGCTTTTTAAATATAATTCTGTAAACAAGGGTCCAAGCCCAAAATATTAGGATTTTAGATAAACACAAACTCTCACTTTATCTAATCTCTCTCTGATGTCCTATACCACTTCTGGTGTAAAGCATGCATATTAAATTATATCAAAATTAAAATTAAAATGAGAACAGCGAAAAAATATACTGCTTGTAAATTGTGAATTCATTTGAATGATTGGACATATTTGTTAATAGCAATAATAGCTTCTTAATATAACTTTTGACAGTGCATTTCTGAAATAAGTTTCTGGATATATAGGATCCATTTTGTAGTTGCCAATAAAAAATTGTCATTTACTCTATTTTAAAGCTTTGTTTTGTTGAGGCTCATGAGCACACTTAAATTCAGTCTTCTCCTTTAAGTAAGCATCCTGATCCCAGAAATTGAGTAATCCCATTCTGTAAACTTTGAGCAGAGTACATCACAGTTTTGAAAAGTAATTATTTCCAATTGTGTTTCTGGTTCAGCCTCATCAGGAGAGGAGGGGAAAGGGTTACTGAAGAGTTTCAAATTGTTGTATTCTTTCTGAAAGCCTATGAACCAATTTTTTTTTTAAATACTCCCTGTAGAGTGTCAATTTTTCCTGTTCACCTTTAACTTTCACAGCTTTTCAAGCATTCTTTTTTTATATGTTGGAAAATTATCTAATTTGCTCCAGAGGAGCTGTGAATGAAACACTTGAAGCTTTCTTTGACATGATGTGCAAGTTGTGAAACAAGCTGATGTTTGCCTTGAAGTCTAGATGGCCTGTAATGTTAATGAGAGAAATGATAGATCGCAGAGCCATTCAACATCTTCAAATTTTGGAACTTCTCTCCCTTTTTTATTAAGGAATATAATAGTTTTGTCCAATAAATCAATAAATTGCTGCATTATATTTCTCTGGCTCCGGTAAAAAAAAAAAACAAGAAACAATTTGAATAGGTTTAATCCCTCAAATTTATGAAGTTTATGGTTGAAACAGCCACTTTCATAACATTTTCAAACATTTTGTTATGCAAATTCTGTTGCTGAATAATGCAGCGAAATTGATTAACTTCATTTTGTTGTTTACCCAAATTTTTAATCAACAATGGGTGTGTTCCATTGTGTGCACTAATCATTACAAGATCACCCCTGATTGTTATGCTTGCTAATTTTGTCACTGGTTCTAAGAGCCCACTAAGTCAGTCAGTCCCTTTAGTTTGGTCTTTAAGTGTGCTCATGCTAATGTTCTTCATAAATAGTAAAATCTCATATTGCACCATGTACAAACACCAATACTAATGACTGAGCTGTCAAAGATGCATCAGTTGATTCATCTGTTGCTAGGGATGGGGGGGGAACCACAAATTCTTTCTCCTTTGTTTTAACTAACCTAATATGTTACTTGACAAATTGATAATTCAGCATTTCACTTACACGCAGTTCAGGCTAGTATTTTTAAACATTTTTTTACCACATCTGGACAGATTTTTTGAACAACCATAAATATGCACTTTTTAACAAAATCATCCTTGGTAAACAGTTGCAGTTTTTGCTATCAAATATACACTTTTGTAGCTCACCTCAAATTTTCACTTGTCATGATTTTTTTTTTTTTTGCACTTATGATAGCCATGGTGATGGGACAACATCAGAGGTCTGAAAATTGAATTTTTTTACCAATTTATATATAGATTGATAGATAGTTTCTTTATAGCTGTGCAGGAAATAGGGAAAAGAGGGAGGGCAGCTTCCCTCTCAACTTGTTAGAGCTTAAGTTCCTTTTTTATTTTGTCACAAAGCATAAGTTTTTATTAGTTTAACAGTGAAGAATTTACAGGAATTAAAATAAATATAATTTAAAATATGTGTTGTTACGTGTTTTTTCCAGGTTCCCCTGAAATTTTGGAAAATTTTTTATGATTAAATATTAATAGATTTTGCTTTAACCCCTCAACTTAATATTTATCCCATGCCCTGTTTATCTAATAAAAATATAACAATTATATAAAAATTGGCTATAATGTTATAGGGGCGTAAAAAAAGATAAGTTATTGAGAAACTAAACCCAGTAAACTTCCTTATAATTAGTTCTCGATGTCCTTGAGGCAAGCACTGAATGGTGACTAGAGAGCATTTTGGATGCATATGGGCCATCAAAGCAGAGAGCAGGTGGATCTGGTTAGTCTCAACAGTGGGCTCTAGAGATCACTTTAGCAAGTTGTTCAGGTGTCACTGAAGTCTGGTGATCTCTACCCTTTGTTCTTTATCACTTGGACAGCTGATGTTTGGTGACAGTGGAGCAGAGCTGTAACTGGAGCCTCCTTTCACACAAATCTGTTTCTCTTTCTTCTTGTGGGTCTCCCACTTCACTCTCTATACCCAGTGTTATACAACAGTCTGCATGGTCCAGTGCCACCACCTTTGTTGTTGCACAGTCATCTCTTTGCTCATTACAATCCCAGGAGTAGCAACGACCGCCACCTTATCAAGAGCTAGAAATTAAACTCAGTCTTTCAAAATACGAAGGAAATTAAGATGTTTATGAATTTAGTACACAGCAGATGGTCACTAATCACAATAATTGGAGAAAATTTTTAAATTAAACTTAAATCATTGTGCAGGTTTGACAGATGGAGTTGTTTAATCGACGTCTTGCTTTATTTTTAACCCAAGCCCCATGGGCCACCCTTCATGTATCTGCGAGTTGTGCATTTAAATTATTTTTTTAAAAAATGATTCAAGCTAAACAATTTTTTTCTAAATCCTCTATTGCAGCATTTTCAAGATCTCTTATTTTTTCATGCTCTGCATTTCTCTGTTTAGATTGTCAAGAAGATTCTTGAGAAGAAACAGGAGATGCAACAGAAAGAGTTTCCTGGTCTGACTTGCTACAAGGAAGGTGTGCGGCAGATTCCCATTGAAGGTATCCCTGGGCTTTTGGATGCAGGCTGGAAACCACCTGAGCAGTAAGAATAAATTGTTTACATGTGACTTGCTATGTTAGCAACTTTACAAGAAATTTATCTGTATTTCTGATAACCAGGCAAATGTCCAATAATATCTTGATTATAAAGCAGTGGTTTCCAATCTTCTTGACATGATGCCCCCACTTTTGGTGTTTATCAAATCCTCATGCCTCCCCACCATTTTTTTATTGAAATAAATTTAACAGGTAAATGATTGAAAAATATGCATATAGACATTTAATATTGTTTTTTTTTTATTTAGAAGTTTCAAATTAGTAAAAAATAACATCAAATTATAAAACAGACTCCACTGTTTAAAACTGTTGTGTCATGACCACCCACTTGAGAAGAGAGCGGACTCTGGATGCAGAGGAATTTATACTTGAGCCACCAAGCAGCTGTCTGAATGTGAATGACTCAAGACAATGTTCCTAATTATGTTAGCTTCTTGTGTCACAGTACTATTATGTCAACCCATTGACACGCCATCATCCTATCACCTATCACCTCTCCCTTTTGAAGATCAACAGTAAGATTTCAGCTTTGGTTCCACTTGAAGACATTTGGCCTTATTTCTCTGACATAGGGACCACCTTTAAGGATGTAGCAGGAATTTGTGACAACAATCGCAAATTCTAGAATCTTCTAGTCATTGGTGATTAAAAACTGTTTGTTTTTTTTCTCATGTCCTCATGCCCCCGCCTTGAATTTCCACAGGCCTCCCCAGTTTGGTAATCAGTTATAAAGTCTGTTGCTTCAGATAATTTTATATAAAAGATAAATTTGTAGTTTGTATAAAGCCAGTTTTCTTGTTTCCTTCATAGCTCATTTCTTTTCTCTACAGGAAGGAATCTCCACCAATGGATGTGGAGCAACTTCACTCTTTGCTGAAGACTGTCCTTCAACAGGTTAAGGTAGATGCACTAATGCTCTTTACCTTTCCCTGAATTTTTGACATACCCTTTACCGTAAAATGTGATGCTTGTTTTATTAACTTCCTTGAACTGTTTTAGATTACACATTTCATTTAACTCTTTCTCTTCCCTTTTTTAAAGACCAATACAAATGCTTGGCCATTCCATAAACCTGTAGATAAATCTGATGCTCCGGATTACTGTGAACACATCCGGTTTCCCATGGGTGAGTTTTTATGAGTTTATTTGTAAATGGCAAAGTTTGTCTTTTTGCATCTGTTTGAAGGAATGATGATATAAAGTTTGTTACTAATTAAAAGTAAATCATGGGATATCTGATTGTAATATTTCAGTCAAGATAGACACTTGTTTTTAGACTGTCAGGGGCATGCAATACTTCATCTTTCACAAATACTTAATGGTCCATTTTGTTTTCAGTATCTACTGTATGGCAAATAAAATTGTTCGTGTCAGTACTGAAAAGGGGGCTACTTATGTTAATTAATGCGCTCATTTGAATGGAGGAACCCTATCCTTCACTAATTTCTAACAGTTATCTGTTAATGTTTTTTCACTTTCAGATTTGAAGACAGTGAGTGAAAGATTGAAAAATCGTTATTACATCCACAAGAAGCTGTTCATTGCTGACATGAATCGGATATTCACGAACTGCAGGTCATACAATGAACCTGACACAGACTATTACAAATGTGCAAATGCATTAGAGAAATGTTTTCAGACCAAAATGAAGGAAGTTGGACTTTGGGACAAATAAATATGGGTGCATTATTTAATTTATCTGTTGAAAGATTATTTTCAGAATATCAGAACAGGATGTCATGTCTGATTAAACATACAGTTACATCAAAAAGTCAATATGGAAGAGGAAATGTGTATATAAATATGTTTATATGGTTTTGCATTAGTTCCTCCTAGTAATTGTATAAATTCTGAGTACAGTTATTTTTTCTCTCATTATCACCTGAAGCCAAATAATTTTCTATTTAATTTATTAGATTTGCTTCAAAGCTTCAAGTTGAATTCTATGCATTGACCCAGATGGAAAGGATTTCTTGTTACGTATCTTTCTTAGATACGCACAACATTTTCACCAAGATACAGTGGCATGCTTTACTCATTCATGGAATTCCAAACTAGGCTTCTTACATAAATTGGTTTTTAAATTTAAAAGTGGTAGAAATATGAATTATAAATGAGGGGATCAATTGCATGAATACTGACACCTTGAAATTTCTTTTGTAAAGAAAAGAGAAGAAATGATATTAACATTTTGCATCATGTGTGAATATGTGTACCTACAGGAAGAGACAGCACAACTTCAACAACTGAAGAATTTCCACTTTTTAAATCTCTCTGCTTCCACCCACATTGAAATATATTATGACCATTCCTGGTGGTGATTGGAATTATGTGGGAATAATATTTAATTTTTTGTTTTTATTGAATATTAATTAGCTAACCCATCTTACTCTTTACATAAAAGGGCTGGTAAAGATATGGTAAATTCAGTTATGTATGTTTAAGGGTCCTTGAAAGTAATGAGTTTAAATTAATTAACAAAAGGCAATATCTGGACGGAATTGTAATTTTATTTGCACAGAATACAATGTTGCCCCTACTCATTTAACATTAATGGTATCAGTAAAGTGGTAGTACAGTAGCCATTCCACAAGTTGTTTACATCAGTTAACAAGTGTAAAATGATGGTCTTCACTGTTTCTATTATTAAAACTTAAAGATAAGTCACATTAAGAAAACTTACAAAGTGGTATGGTACCTGACAACAAAACAGGCATGCACGAACTGACTTAAAATTATCAAGTAACAGTCAAAGAGATTGTTGTCAAGATTGAGTGTAATCACCACCAAAAAAAGCGATAGTGGGCTCAGCTGTAGGAAAGTTTGTTCTCCATGGCAACTTCACAGACTAATGATATGAAACTGAAAAAGGAGAAACTTAATGAACTAGCAAGTGACACATTCGTGAATAACATCTTTTTGTAAACAACAAAAGAAAGACAGTTCACAGAATGATATCATCCCCATTCACACCCCCTCCCCAAGTCATATTTACAGCTTGTGCCTCTGGCTAGTAAATCATGACCAGTGCACACCAGGAATGATGATATTGATTTTCTACTCTAGGTACAAACAAGCAAATATGAAGGATATCAGGAGACATTGAATAAGCATTAATTGGCAGCACAAAAATACAAAGCCACATACTATTTTTGTATCACCTTAAATAGTCAGAACAAAAGGATGGACAGTTCTTACACCATTCGATTTTTTTTATAAAGAACCATCTCCATGTTAAAAAGCATTTACTGATACTGCTGTCCAGGCTACATTGAGATGTTGGATTTGAATGTATGAGATTAACAATTTTTTGCAATTTGGTTTTCTAAAAGGAAACAGTGGTAGAAAAACTGATCAGAAATTGGGATTATGTGGAGAAGTAACACTGTTTTGAGTTTATTCTGCTCTTTGTAGGAAACAACATTTTGTATGATCAGATTTGCATGTTTGCCTAAATACTGGTTTCTCATTACTTTCTGTATAACTCTCATAAAATGTTGATTTATATTATAATAGTGGTAGATCCTTTAAAGTCACTTCTGCCTGGTCAGGACAAGATAACTCAAGTGTGACACATTATGTGCATTATGTTATAGAACCTTGTATCAGAAACAGTCCATATAGAAAAAACTGATCTCCAAAATCCAAAGTACCTCTCAAACACCAAATTACATTAAAAATTATCAAAATATATTTATTAGAAATAGTGTTATAGCTATACAACTATTTCAACAAATGAACATATACGTGGAAAAATATATACAATATATTTTAAAACCAAAGAAGTAACTCAGAATGATGCCATACAACAGGAAATAATGCATTCCATAGAATTCAAATAAACTAAAATCTAGGTATACACAGAAAGAACTGATTTTATGGGAAAGGAAACCTGTTGGACAATTGAAATGATCCAGCTACAAAGCATGTTTGCAATAAGGGTGTCTGTCAATCCTTAAATCCAATGTCTTCAGTACCAACAGGGCAGTTAATCTACTGTATGTATTCTGGTCCAAAATAACACTTTATCGCTGATTCGGCATCTAACTGCTAGCTTTAGTTTTCAGAAATTAGTTAAGACGACATTGTAAACAGCAAAACCCATTTTTGATAGGCACTCATGGAATCAAAAATAAAAAACTTGTAAATAAACAAAACAGCCATAAATGTCCAAAAGATCACAGCAATCATAAACAGTTTGAGAATTTCCACAAACCTAATTCCTCCATTTTTGACTTGGACCAAAAAACACAAACACATCTAAATAATTATTTCAAAACTTCCTTTTAACTTGCATAAGGTAAAAATGTTGCTGTTGATGGACTGTGATCAAACATTGAGCCTTGTGCCATGCTCATAAACTTTTAGCCCTTTTCTCAGTAATTGTGACACTTTAAATGTGAAATGCTCCAGCCCTTTTATATGCACATGTGTACTGCATTTGTAGCAACTTCATTGGAGTGTGTAAAAAGGGCCTGTTGTACTTGGCCTCATCAAGGCATTGCTGCAGGTTCTATCACACTAAAAGCAAATGGTATGATAAATGATTAGATGTTCCAAAAGGAGATAGAACTTTTTTTTAAGTACAAATCAGTTTTAGCTCTGCGTGAGTTTTATCACAAGAACTTGAAGTATAACTTAATAAGGGACTTTGCAGAAGTTATCAGTTTTGTTTTCAAGTTCCTTGCTAGTTTATCAGCAATTAAAATACCTTTATAAATAATGATGATATTGAAAGAAAGCAAATGCTCCACACAATATTCATGCTGGACTTTGTTTTTCCTTAAAAAGCATGAAATGAATTTCTAAATATGAATTTTTTCACTATACCTTTAAAAATCGGAAGATTTGCTTGTTAAGATTGTTTGACAAGTTTAGTAAAAAGAATGATTAATGACTATTATTAGCGCCATCTTAGCTTTACTCTGAAGAATGAATCAACACAGGCATTTTCACTGCTTCACCATCATCAGATAAATATTTAATCAAACTTTATATTACTTGGAAAACTGGTTATGTTAGGATAAAGGGTTTCTTTTTTCTCTTTTTCAAATATAAATTTGGGGCACATTTGAACCAGAAGCTATTACAATCACCCAAAAAGGCTAATGGAAACAGATATGGTAATACTGAATCTCTGAATCTGTATGCCCTCCATTGTTGTTTCCTGTCTCTAGTCTACATCATTAAGATGTTTTTCTTAGGAGTAAAGTGTAGATCTATTACCTGAAAGATGTTACCAATGGAAATTAATTTTCAAATCCACAAGACCCGCTAACATAACCTGAGTCCAAACCAGTGTTTGTTTTCGTTTTCTTTTGAAATTATGAACTATGGAAGGATTAAATAATCAAAACTTCCAAGGTTTTGAGAAAGTGGACAGCTTTTGTATTTGTCTTTCTCATATTTAGCCACCTGATACCGCAGGACTTTATTATCAAATGCATAAAGATGCTTCCATATTACAAAAAAATATTTTTTTATGTTACTTTTGATTTAATAAAAAAACAATTTTAAAAAATTTTTTTGAAACCATATATATTATGACATTATTTCGTCACAAACTGCATACAATGTCTACCTGTTAGAAAACAAACAAACGTTTGCTTTTCTGCAGTGCCAACGTATTTAATAGTGCAATTTAAATATTTAACTTCAAAAAAACAAAAATAATTTTTTGTGAGAAACTGAATGTTTGGGAGTTTGTCTTTGGAAAAGGGTCATTACTCAAAATTTACTTTTCATGTCATCTAAACGAGTTTGTTATTGTAGAAATGTTAAAAATAATTTTTTTTAATTGGCATGTATCAAAAAATTAATTTATCTCAACGGTCTGTAAACTTTGCAAACTTTATCACCTCAATATTTACCTGCAGAAAAGAAGTCTAGTACAGAAAGTTATTTGCTCTAGAGATGCAGACTTTTAAAAATACGATATCTGACAGATTTGTTCAATTTTATTTAAAACTTGGCGGAATTTTGTAGATACACCCAATTTGTGTTTCTTTTTTGGGAAGATTACAGAAACACTTAATAACATCTAATTAGCTGCAACAACGGTAATTTCCTTGAATTATCACAAAAGTGATGTTAATTAAAGAGATTGATTTTTATTGTCACAAATTGGAAACCAATTTTCTCATATAGATCTTTTTTTTTTTTTAGTGTTGTGCGGTGTTTAGGGGTATGTGTGTTAGGTTGCATGTAGGGGAGCCAGAGGCTCCCTAGCTGATGGTGAAGCCAGGAAGTAGCTCGTCTGCTGTGGTGATTGTCATCACAGCAGCCAAAGCCCCCATTCCACACCACTTTTATTTTCTTTTAGTCTTCTTATGTGTGATCTTGTATGGACTATTGTGTGGAATTAAATGAAGAAAGAATCATGGTTAGTCCATGTAAAGTTATTTGGGGTGGAGTACTTTATAAATAAATAAAGGCTTACACTGAAGATAAGGGGAGGGGATTGGGAAGTTTAGTAAATAAGTTTTTTACAAAATACTTTTGAAAGTTAATGTTATAAAGTGATGTGAAGTCACTTAAGTTGATTATATGTTATTATTAAGTACATAAATAGCAATTTGACTCTCTAATGAGAGATTTTTCCTGAATAAAATCTCAGAGGAATTGCTAAATAATTAAAGTGTAAATTAAATATGCATGTAGATAATGCCAAAGAAAGAGAATAGAAGAAGAAGAAAGGAAAGAAAGAGAAGAGAAGGGAAGGAAGAATTGAGGATGGAAAGATCTTCTGTTACAGGAATCTAGATGACTTCATTCAACTGAAAGAAGAAATTTACATTAGACACAGGAAAATGGGGGGTTGACTCAGGGTGGTCGGTCTAAGCTAATAGTTGAGGTTGGTGATATGTCAAAATGTGTTTGTAATTGATTGTTTGTATTGATGTGTCCTAATGCATTGTGGGTGAGAAGATTAGTCTGTCATTAATACTAGATTTCATGACTGTATCTATTGTTAAAACCAAAGATGCGCCAGAACGACGTAAGTTTGTTCTGGGGACTCTTAATTTTGAAGATCAAGTCTCGGACTAGGCACCATAATTCTATATTCATCGGACACGAGAATAAGCAATGGATTGCCGTTTCGTCCTCCTCCTGACAGGCGAGGCATTTGGGGGGAATTTATTAGTTTCCATTTATGTTTACATTCCTTAGTAATTTCCAGTGAATGTCAGATGTATATCCGTCCACGAGACGATTAATGGAACTAGTCCAAATCCTTGGAAGTGTTCCTGAATTTAGGGTACCTTCCCACCTCCTCCTATAATCCGGTTCCTCGATGGGTCGTGACGACAGGAAGAGGCAGATGATGTCTCGCTGGGATAATTTGTCTAGGTCTATTTTAGTATCTCCTAGGCTTACAGTGTTATCTGTTCCTATAGAGATGTTGCTGCTAATCCTGAGAACATCGACCCCGTCCAGGGTGTCGAATGCTTTCGCTAAACGGGAAATGAGTTCTTGCCATCTTGGCCTATCGTTTACCGTTCTTATGATATATCTATTATGTTTAATATTTGTTGAGCACCTATTTTGCTCTCTAGGTTTATGAAGTTTAAACCTCCTTGGCTCCGAGGGAGTCTAGTTATCTGTTTATTTGCCAGGTGTTTTTGCGCCCCTGCCACAGGAACCGAGTTAACTCGGCGTCCATGGAGGAGCGCGCCCAGCCTGGCATCCCTATTATTTTTGATTTATAATAAATTTTAGGGGCTAGGTGTGTGTTTACTAATTCTGTTTTAGTGAAGAAGGAAAGGTGTAGCGAGGGCCACATGTTCCCATGATTTGAAATAACGCAATACCTACCTGTCCACCTGGTAAATGACCAAGTAGATAGTCTGCATATCATGGTCACTTCATTTTTTGTGTGTGATACTGCATAGTAATTTTATTAGCACTAGAATAGTGTTCTATCTGCGGTGTAACTAGAGCAGTTCCATGTTCAGCTAGTCCTTGTTAGGTAATGAGGTGCCCAGCCACTCGACTCCTTACATGGAGGCGCGATTTACTCAGTACTTGCCTCAGAAACAGAGTTTTGTCTTTGTGTGTAACCAATTGGCAGATAAAAAAGAAAAGAGAGGAACTGACCTCTTCCATTCGAGGTTACTCGACAATTAGTGCGGTATCATTTCACTTTTAAGTTACCTATTAGGGGCTCACGAAATGGCTCCCGAAGAGAAGGTCGTTGGCGATGGCTCCGACGGTTAGGTTCGATGAGGTCATCAGTTAAAACATTTAAACGCGTTCATTCCTGCCCACCCAGGTGCCCCCCCCCAGAGTGTTGCTGATGAGGCAGCTGGCTGCTGAAACTACTGTATTAACCCCGCGTCGCCTTGCGGAATTTCTGGTGTAATTCTTCTGGAGTGTACTCCAAAGACCTGTGGTGGCTACTACGAACAACCTGCTGTACAGCGAAGACTGGGAAGTTCGAAAGACTTGGCTTTTTCCTCTTTATTGTGGGTAACCCGAGTCACACACTATAGGTCCATGCCGGCTGACGTATATTCTCTGGAAAAACAGATGCTTTGATTGTGTCCCACAATGCTTTGTTTTTTTGCTGCCGACACTGAGAACCATGTCGCAAAAGGTGGGGGGGGGGTCATTTCGGGGAAGATTCCAGTTTCCATTTGGACTGGTCTTTCTTCGTGTGGAGTACTTGGCGGACGGGTTTCCAGTGAATGACAGAATGGAAAAAAAAAAAAAAAAAAAAATTCGCTAAACGACAGTTACGTGAGTTTTCCTCAAAAACTACGCCATGCCATGTCAGCCGGTAGCAACGCCTCCTGGTGACGGGGCCCAGATACTAAGTCCCCACCTGCAGATAAACTTCTCTATGGGAGAGGGGGGGGGCTGATCTTGCTAAATTCAAACGAGTTCATAATTTTGCTCTTCTTTTCTTAATGATAAAATATCCCTATAATATTTACTAAAATCTAATATTATTATTTCTTTAATTTAAGCCATCGGCTGTTATTTGACATCGTGCTGTGCCTAGTCTAAGCGAATGGTTCGTATTTATCGTCGCCTGCTTTAATATTAGACAGCAGCTTCTACTTAACATCTTTTTTTTTATTATGGTGCTTAAACTATAATGGCAAGACGCATTAGCCTTTTAACTTCCGTTTCGATATTTTCAGGCAAAGTAAATTGTTTAAAGTTTACTGTTGCGGGGTTGCTGGTTCTCAGGTCTTTGAGATAGCCTCCAAGTGTTTCTTTCTTTCTTTTTTTGTTGAGCAATTATAATTTTTAAATCAGACTACCATTTTGAACTTTCAGTAGTTCAAGTTTATTACCGGTCCGACATTTTGAGAACACCTGTATTTCCAAAACAGACCAATTTCTGCGAAAAGATAATTTATCAGTGACTTACATAAATAAAGGATTTGGTTTCGAATTCGAGGGATTTGGCTATCAATCTCTTTCAGATTTAGGAATTTTGGAAAAAAAAACTATATAGATTTTGATAATGGGTTTTACATTACAAAGAAGCTGGTCATCTATTTCATAATTTAACAATTATGGTGATAAAGTTAGAGGATAAAGCAATAACAAACCAACTCACCTTTCCTTTGTCTCTATTTTTCCCTTTCCTTTCTTGACACCCTCTGTTGTCACCATGATAAATTTTCTTATATATATCTATATACAGTCAACCTAGATTCTCCGGCCTTAGTACGAACTGCTGTTTTTGTCCAATTTTGATATACTGTAAATCCAATTTAGTTTTTATTTTCTCTATAAAGTCTACAGAATTTGGGATCCTATCTGTTGACTTTTGTAAAGAGGGGACATTAATTTCCCTAATTCTGTAATCTAATCACTTCCCAAAATACGGCATTGTTAAAAACGTATGTAAAGTATCGTCAGACCGGCGTTTACCAAAATTGAGCAGTTCTACTAATCCCAGAGACGTTATCTGCCTAACGGTCCCGTCTTCAGGTTTTCCATCTTATCAGATAAGCTAACCTATAATTGAGCTTTGTTCTATATTTCATTCAGTTTCAGTGCCATATTTCTGTCCTGCACAGTTTTCCTTTGTAGAATGTCGGTGTTGTGAGGCCGCTTACGTAGGTAAAAAACATTGAGGAAAGCTACTTGGCTTTTGTATCTTATCCCACTAACAAGAGGAATTCAGACCTTTGTAATCTGATCTTTTTTAAATTTAAATTATCAATTCTTTTAAGATGCCATCACCATATTGGCCACATCTTGTTCCGACTTTAGACTTCAACTTTAGGAATCTTTGCTTATCAAATAACCGAACCTCATTTCAATGGATGCAAAACTTTGGCATCTTTTTATTCCTTTTCTTAAATCTGAATATTTGTTTGTTTCCAAACTGGAATGTTAAGGAGACAGGATCTCTCTGTTGGTGGCATTTCAATTGTGTTTACCCAAGCCGGTTTTGTAATGTCCATAATGAGCGAGCGTAGAGTTGGTAGTATTCTCTTTTTTAAAACTTTTGTGTACATTTTTATTTGGCAGCCGTTTTTGTTTTTTTTATTATTATTATTATTATTATTATTATTATTATTATTATTATTAATATTATTATTATTATTATTATTATTATTATTATTATTATTATTATTTTAATGCAGATACAGCTCAATCTGAAAGTCAGGAGTGGTTGCAAATTATAAAAGTCAGAGATCAATTAATGCTCCTGAACATTTATTGATTGGTTTCGTTCCTATGCCAGTCGCTGAATACGCTTTAAGCAGTGGTGGGATTCAAATATTTTAACAACCGGTTCTCTCACAAAAAGCATGTTGTCAGTTTGGCCCGATATAGGTCCAGAGGTTGATCTTTGGGCTGCTGAGTTCTACAGTTTAGCAAATCAAATTATTAATTATAATTATTTTCCAAATTAAACAAATGTCTAAACAACGGCTAAAGCATCACTGTAATAACGTCGAAGAGACTCTATATTAGACTATATATAGTTAATGAACTAAGTAATACGGAGATATATCTATGTATATACCTGTTTGATTGTTCGTGCTCTTTGAATTATTATTATTACTATTATTATTATTAATTATACATATTACTGTTTATAAATTTTATGATTTTATGTATTTTCAGTTTTCTGAGCTAGGTAAAAATAAAAATACATTACTTTAGTGTTTGCTGCATTTCCATTGAATGTTACCATTTTGGCAAAAAAAAATAATAACAAAAATTCTTTATCTGAATCTTTTATTAATTTAACATTTGAATTTTTCACTTTAAAATTTTCCAAATAGCCACTTGATTGTCATCATTGTCTTTAGCTTTCTTTTGTTTGACCCTGTTGTCATCAGCAGAGTGGTTTTTCCTAAGCCATATTTTGGCCGAAGGAGTAGCATCCCATGAGTCCAATGGGAGGCCAATCAGATTAATTGTCATAAGGTTTGCTACATTCTCAACTCTAAGGCGGCTTCTTTTATCTGAATATATAATATTCATTCTTGAAAAACCTCTTTCTGCCTCTGCAGAACTGACAGCAATAGTACTGACAATATTTTTAGCCTTTTGTACACTTTGAGGAATCGCAGGGTTGTGGGAATTTTGTAGGACATTTTCCACATAGTCACGGAAATCATTAATGCTGATTTCATGATGGAAAACTTCACTGAATTCACTCAGTTTTTCTTCTGCAGCTTTCCAGGGTACAACAAATTTCTCAATGTTCCACGAATTTGGCTCAAGCAAGTTTATCAGTTCATGAATTTTGTTGTCATTTTCTTGTTCATTGTTCTTTGATGTTAAATGATCACAGTCCATCAACCTGTTTTTCATATTTTATATCACTGCCTCCAGTAGCTTTTGACGAGGAAGGCTAACAACTTTGTTGTTTTCAACGAATGGATATCCTTAAAGGCATCTGAAGCAACTCTGACATCAATTTCCTTTTCAAAGGTTCCCTTACTTTCTTTGAGCATTTCAAATGCCTTAATGGACCTTTTTATTAGTTTTTCAGCTCTTGGCAAAGTTAAACTTCTTGCTTGAAGGGCATTAGAAAGTAAGAAATTTCTTGCAGTATGTCTATCATCAGTGCCAAATCATCGAAGAAATGCTTGTTGAAACGATGGGCGCCTATCCCTGAATGTTTTGTCTCACTAGAGAAATATTTGTACAATGCTGGATAAGCACGCCACACAGCAAGTGCAGATCTTAGACTGCAAGCAGCCAATCTTGGTCCCAGAACTCTACCTATCTTCAGAATTTGTTGTCCAAGTTCTTCTGAAATTTTGAAGAGTTACATTTGGTTTTTGTTTGATTGGTGAAAGATTGTGTAGATTTTATCCATGAATATTTTGAAGTGATTCACTTGTTTTATATCATTGACAGAATCGTCCAAAACAAATTGCAAACGATGATTTAAACAATGCCAAATGACAATGTTAGGAAAATCATTTTTAAGTCTAATGCCTACCCCAGAATTGCGGCCAAGCATTACACTTGTCCCATCTGAACAGAAAGCAATCAAATTATTTCTCAAATATTCATTATCAAATCCACCATCGTGCAAACTCTTTAACAAAGATGCGTATATTGTTTCTGCTCCCTGTACTTCCAATTCGACCAAATCAAAAAAAATTGTTGGTGATAGATCACAATCTTCATTCTTCAAAAAAAATTATAACCACAGGCTTACTAGATATGGTTGAAGCTTCATCCACTATGACACAAATTTTTAAATTTTGTTCAATAATTTTGGTAAATATTTCATTTTTTTATCTCCTTTGCAAAGTGATCAACTATTTTCACAGCAGTTTTGCAAGAATGAAGTCCAACACCCATGTCAACTCCATTTTTTATTTGAAGCTCAATCTCATCTTCAACATCAGAAAATTGCCTGCTTCTTTTTTTGCTAAACTGTAAACTGTATTGAAAACTCTGCATGTAGAGGCAAAATGTTTCTTCTGGTTCGTTTTATCAATGCATTTTGAAATTGCATCATCTGCACGATTCTGTAGTTGCTTTACACAAACTCTATGTGCCTTTGATGAAAAATGCTCCTTCATTTTTTTCCTGAGAGATGCTTGGTGGATGGTTTTATCCTTCCCTGAGGCTTCAACACTGCAGCTTCCCCATTCAATTGACACGTGAATTTCCTTCACGTTTAAGGAATCAAATTTGGCACAGTGATCACAACCAAGTTTCTTGCTACGAACAATCAATCCGTCATATTTTTTTGGAACTCCTCATATTGCTTCATACTCCAGCAGTCGTGGCACAGTATCAGAAGTAGAAGTTTCATCAGTATCATTAATCAAAGATGGCTGTGTTACTGTTACGTCCTCAGTGGTCTCTTCCTTTGAACTTTCAGTTCGTGGGATTTTTTGCATGAACTCTAGTATATTTTGTTGCTGCTTCATTTTAAGGGCTGAAGTCTGAAATGTAAAAAAATTGCTTCACTGGGTACTAGGACTGCTACAATATTTTCACTACACAATGTAAAATACAGTGTTTTTCTTCAATGGTAATTACGAGAATAATTTCCATAATCAGAAGGTAGTAGCATAAAAACATCTACAACCATATTTAACAAATATTATTTTAGATACCTCTTGTAATAGGAGTAGGAATTACAAATTAAATGTGCAAAAATGAATATCTAAAAAATTATTATTAATGGCCTAGGCTAGAAGCGGCCTAATGGCCTAATACTATAATGCGGGTAATGAAAACAACATTTGTAAGTGTAACTGGTACTGTTCACCAGTTCACGTAATTATTTCAAAATTATATAACACAATACTTTTTAACATTTAAAGTCTTTAAATTATGAGAATTAATCATTTCTTACAGTTCATCCCGCAAGAACTGCTCAATCTGCAACGTCGAACCAGCAGATACAATGGCAAGTTACAAGCTCAAAACTAATTTTCTCCATTGTTCAGCATAAAAAATACTGTAACTTTTAAAATAATAAAACTTCGTATTTTTGAAAATTAAAAAAATACTGTATGTTTTAAAATACTAAGTCAACTGTTTAAACTCCAAGTGCTTTCAAAGTCCAATGTGCTCAAAAGTATCGGATGTACTAACAGATTTTCTGCAGCAAACCAATGCTAAATATAATTAGCAGATGATAAACTCATTTGAAATGGCCCGTAGAAAGCAGCCGACCATTGATTATGTTGCCAAAATTTGATTTTTTCATTTATTTTTCATTTCATATTCGAAGACTAATGGGGGATGCTGTCTCCCCCCCCCCTTATGTACCCATGGGGGGGTGAGCCCACCTGCCTCCCCCCTCAGGTCTGCTAGTGGCTGTGCAGCCTGTGCATAATTATAGAACATTTCACTTACTAATAAGGGTTGTTTTATCTATTTTCTGCAGCCGTAGAAAGTTACCATAGATATTTCTAAAACCAAGATGAATCATGCGATATGTAGCAAGAATAATTGGATTCATGCCTTATATTTTGATAATAAAATAAGTTAAGGGCGAACAACCGGTTCGCGGAACTCATGAAATTCAAAGAACAGGTTCGCACGAACTGGTGCGAACCGGCTGAATCCCACCACTGGCTTTATGCCACCACGATAATACTACATGCATATAGCTTGCATTTAATGTAATTCTTTCCCCCGATCATTTGTTCTTCTTTATTTTAGCATATTTCTGGTTTGGCAGTTTTACTTGTTATTTATAAAACAAAGGTTCTGCCCTCTATTTTCTGTACAGCATCAGAAACAACTGCTGAGTCATGTTGCCCTCTTTCCGCTTTCCGCCCACTAATTAACATAGCGCATGAAAGTTAATATTAATTGAACGTGGTTTATCTATCAAGAACACGGACCATCCGGCTGGAAGCAGAAAGAGATGATTCTGCCTGACGTCATTATTTTTATTCTTATAGAATTTATTAAAATTATTTTTACAAATATGTAAGCAGAAATATTGCCGTCAATGTTAAATCGCACAATAACTTCGACTGTGTCCATATCCTCAATCTCATCTCAACGGTGTCTAGCTACGAACGCTCTCTCATCCGGACCTAACCTGATCTACGATAATAACAACCGCAGTCTTCAGTCCAGATTCCAGACTTGATACCACTAGTGGCTTTAAAACTGCTTTCATAAGACTTAACCGTAAATGCCTGCCAAGCCTAATCTCTACTATCCTTGATTCTACTTCTGGCTATAACAAACATCTCCATTAGGCCTCTTTTTTACTAATATAATCCGCAATTTTATATTTGTCTACTTTATTTTTACATTATATATTCGGGGATTTTTTTTAAAAAAAACACCCTGCGATAACAAACTGGTAATAACGACATAATGTGTAGCAAATAAAAGATATTTTTCTTGGTGGCATGTAATCCAAATAAGGATAGCGTTTTTGTAAAAAAATTGATCACGTGACATTCAGATACCCAAATAAGGCAGCCCAATAAACGATTGGTCCTTCGGTGTTATATATATATATGGCCTTATTAGTTGTACTTCTTCTCTCGAAAGTCCACAGGCAACGGAGAAGAGGTCGGAAAGTCTATTGCTTTTCTGTTGGATTGCCTTTTTTGCGAAACCACAAAGTTCCACGAATTTGGAGCCTTTCCAGACGCCATGGATGGCAAAAACGGGATCAGGTAAGCTGTCGCGTTTATTTTATACGTAACAAAAAATGCAAAACAAACAAAGTTCAGTCATTGAAACAAATGAGTGTCGGTGTTACTGTGATAGTTTATTTTAGTTTTCTCACAGGCCGTGTGTGTGTGGCTGTAGCCAATGCCATGGTTTCTTTCACTCTTTCCTGTACCGGCTCGCTCCCTTTGAGGTATTCTTCGAGTGCTCCGATTTACTCCCATCATTTCTAATCAGAATAGTTTCGATAGCTTCCAGTCTGCTTATTGCAGGCGGCTCGAGCACCTCTACCTGGATTCGACGAGTTCTTGCACTCTTTCAATGATAACCTCGCCTCGAACAAAGGGATGCCAATTTTTTGTACCTGTGATTAAAAAAGAAACATGAAGGAAGATTTGTTAAAATCAAACGGAAGCGGGATCGCGGATAGTAAACCATACAGATGAGCATTTCGATATTCAACAATAATTACGAAAATCAAATTCTGTAATTAGACTCCACTGTTCTTTCCACAGGCAGATGTTGTACACATAAACGAAACAAGCAAACTATTTGATGTGTAGAATTTCTGGCGGGATTCGAGCCCACGGCGTCACTGTTTCGTTGTTTTAAGCTTTAGCTCTGTCGCACTATGCCGAAGATGCGAAACTAACTCCCATATCCTGTCTATTCTCACTATTTATCCGGCACGTCACGTGATTTTGATGTACATATTTTAATGGATTTCATTAAAAAATAAACTGAATATGTCATGTTTTATTCCAGTCAGTCTTCTTATTGTCTGTTTGTGCTTGCCCTTCTACTCCGGGATCTGAAACCATTTTAAAGGGATATCCTTTACCCTATCTCACCATTCTTTCTATATACGTCAAAAGAGGTGGTATACTACTCTGAAATAGGGTGAAGGATTCTCACAGCGCACATGGAAGAGGAAATCGGATGTTCAGCTGACAATCATTTAAAACTGAAAAATGAGAAATCGTCTTCATGATGCAAATTTAGCAAGCTGTAGAAATTACGTCAAAATGTAATATTCATAAAAAAAATTTTATACATAATAAATATAGAAATTATGCAACTTGGAAATTTTTAGATTAATCGTGTAAAAATTACGCTACTAAAAATCATTTTTCTTATTTCCATTTTCAGTTCCCAGCAAATTATGCAAGAGTCGAAAAAGCAAAGTTCAGAATGCAACTTCAAAAACTGCATTGTTTCCGTGGCAACGACCTTGGCAATGTTTATTTCATTAGGCCAGCTGACATCTTATAGCATCTTTTACATGGAGTTTGTACAGTATTTCAACACTTCGAATGCTCTGATATCACTCATCTCTGCCATTGCGTGGGGACTGGAAAGTGGCGCGGGTAGGTACCCATAGGTTCATCTTTCTTGCTGAAGTTGTATCTGCTCTTCTGTTTGTTTACATGCGCTGTGAGAAGTCAGAAACAGTCTGCCCTCACATTTATGTTTATGGTTGTTTCTGTTTATCCTATCGACGGAAGTCACCCTGTCGACCAGCCATTCTATAAACGTATTCATCTGGCAGCGCTGTTTAGAAAAAAGTGATCTGCTTCATCTTTGAAACTCTTGTGTTTGACAAAGTGATTTTGCTAATATGATTCAAAGAGAATGTCGAGGAGTCCAGCGCACTTCTGTTGTAGATTCTGCCTTAACCGATTCATACCGGTCAGACCAAATTACTTTTCTAAACACTAGCTGCAGTTGAAGGAAAGTATCGTGTTCTAATGAATACAACCACTGGCATTGGAGGTAATCTAAAAAAATTTGTAAATATGCAAATTGCTACGTGCCACTACTTCTCCGTGCTTCCTCTAAGGTCTTTAAGATTACCATTTGATACTATACTCGATTATATGCATAGATATTTAGTAATTCCCCTGACTATACATTTATATTTTGGTTAAATGTTGCCACTTTTACCAAAACGAGGTACGCACTGAATCCGGTTTTTCCATCTACCTTTTGATCTGATCCTTAGATCTTCTTCGAACCACCACAAAGAGGGAGGCACAGTCACCTCTTTACTACTAAAGTATTTTACGACTACGGCATAAGTAGCCAGGATGCTTTCAAGTACAGCAATACCCCGATTACTGCGGGTTCGATTACTGCGCTTTTCGATTTAGTGCGGTTGGCAGTTTGACACCAAAAATCCGAATACTGCGTTTCGATTTAATGCTGTACCGTTCGTTGTTCGTTCGTTCGTATACAATGTCGCCTTCATGCAGTGCACAGTTGTTGTTGTTGTTGTTGTAGAGACATAGCGCCCGAGAGTATCCTTAAAGGGACTTCTTGGCTAGCGCTATCACCTCCGCTGGCTGCGAGACAAGTGCCTTGAACGGCGGAGTCACTTCACCGAAAATTTGTTGGCGGAGGGAGATAAGACCGGGGAACCGCTGTAGCCAGTGGGACACCGTTTGAGGCTCCTCTCCGCAGATTGGGCAGGTGGGGTCGGCTGATTGGTTGACTCTGTGTTGATTGAAGACGAGGTCAGTGTCCAGACCGGAGCCGGCTCAGTAGCACTGCGTCCCGCCGGTTGGTCGTCGCGTTGCTGTCAGTCATCCAATTGTAGTCAGAGTAGACTTCAGCCGATAAGCAGTTTACGGGTGGTGGGTCCGGGATGAGGTGTTGGAGGGCAGCCTTGGCGGACTGGTAGTCGGTAGGTCTGGGAGGGTCTGGTTGGAAGGTAGCACAGACTTGGCAGCGGCATCGGCCCATTCATTGCCGGGTATACCGCAGTGTCCAGGGATCCACATGATGTGGGTGGGGAAGCAGCGTTGGGAGAGGAGAGACTGGAGGTCTCGGGTGTCGGTGGAATGGTGTGGAGGAGAGGGAGAGGTTAGAGAGCGGCTGTTGTGCAGATAGTGGCAGGTTCGGCGGGACCGTCAGAGAGAAGCCATAGCAGAGCGAGTCGGAGGGCTGCTTTCTCTTCACAGAAGGAAGACGTGAAGGGAGCTCCTTTTTCAGATCTGGAGAGAATGAGGGAGGGATGGGCTGGGTCTCCGCTTGTGACGACCATTGCGGCACCCCCGTTGAGTCGGCCATTGGAGGCAGAGCCGTCCGTGTAGATGGTAAGGTTGGATGATGATTGGCGGATGGCCACGAGAGCTGCCTCGCAAAGGGAGGCGGAGGTAGGAGCGGAAGGTGGATTCGTGAGAGATGGGGAGATACGCCAATGAGTAGGTCCATAGTCCCATGGGCAGTGTATGGGGTTGGGTAGTGGGGCTCGGATGGAGAAGTTTTCAGGGAGGGACGAGGCAATCGCTTGGGATGTGGAGCGCCAGCTTGGCCGGTGAAGTCTGTGAGGACAGTTGGATGCAAGGGTTTGAGATCGAGGGTGCTCAGGAGGTAGACGTGCAGCTTTTTCGGCAGAGGTTGCAATTAGGATTTTAGAGGTGATGTGGTAGCTGCGGGTGCCGGCCTCTAGGCGAAGAGCATCTAAGGGAGTAGACCGCAATTGCCCAGTTATTATTCGAAGGGCCTTGTTCTGAGCGCGGTCCAGTTGGCCGAGTCTGGAAGCGGAAAGCCAGGGTCGCCATGCTGGGGCTGCATAGTTGAGAAGTGAAAGTTGGAGGGAGCGGTAAACCTTGCGGAGGCTGTTTTTTCGCCAGCCCCAAGTTTGAGATGTTAGGGAGGCCAGGATGCGGCAACGAGCCGCTACCTTGCTGGTAACTGCCTCTGTGTGGGGACCGAAGGAGAGGCTCCGATCTAGGATGACGCCTAGAAGTTTGGGTGTAGGGTTGTGTCGGAGAGATGAGTTGCCAAGGGTTATCGTCGGTGACCAATTGGCTTCGTGTGTGTCGGTGGAAAAGAAGCAGACTTCCGATTTCTCGGCGTTCAGGACCAACTTTTTCCTACGGCTCCATTCTGAGAACGCTGTGACGGCCTCTTGGACCGCCTTCTCAGCTTGCTCCTTGATAGGGTGACTGCTGAGGATGGCCACATCATCAGCGTACATGGCAATATCAACCCCGGGAGGTAGCACCTTGTGGAGGTCATTGATGTAAAGAAGGAACAGTAGGGGGCGAGGACGGAGCCTTGGGGGAGTTACTGTCGGAGGGCAAGGAACTGTCCTAATTGCCCATTTATCTGGACCCGGGCCCGCCGGTTGGACAGGAAGTTGAAAATCCAGCGGCCCATTTTTCTCGGTAAGCCCCTAGACAATGAAATGAAAATGAGCTCCTCTCGCCAGACTTGACGGCTTTGGAGTAGTCCAGAAGGGCGAGGACACTCCGATGGGGCTTATTCGCCTGAAAGCCGTCACTGATTTTCTGCGTTATACGCAAGACTTGGTCTTCGCAGCATCGCTGTTTGCGAAAGCCAGCCTCTGGATTCGGCTAGGTAGTAGAGACGGTTGTGAACCAGCCTTTCCAGGGTTTTCACGATGCAGGATGTGAGACTGACAGGATGAAAGGAGGAAAAATTGGTTGCGGGTTTGCCTGCCTTCTTCAGCGGGAGGTTGGCCGTATCTCTCCAAATTTGGGGACATCGACCTGAGTTGAAGCTCCAGTTGTAGATTTAAATGAGTTCTTGGCGTGCCAGTGGGCCAAGGGCGACGAGGAAAGAGGGGAAATGTCGTCCAGCCCTGGAGCACCACCAGGGCGAAGTTGCTGGATTGCGTCGTGTAACTCTCGAAGGGAGAAGTCAGAGCAGCTCTTGTCGTCAACGGTGGGAGACCGGAGTAGTTCCTTGACAAGCCGTCTTTTTGTTCGATCGTCTTTGTCGAGTGATAGGCGATTGACTGCGGCGTAATGGTGCATGAAGGCGTTAGCTTTGCCTTCGTTCGTTGTGATTATGCGACCATTGTGCTGCAAAGGTTCAACAAAGCTACTCGAGTCTGGGCCATCGCTGAGTGAGCGGATCATGCGCCAGGGCTGTGCTCTAGTTCGGAAAGAAAGTCAGCCCATTTGGACATCTTAGCTTCGCGGGAGAGAGCGTTGACTGTTGCGCAGGCCTCGATCCACTCTGCACGGCGATCCGCGATGTGGCGCCGTAGGTGATTGCGGCGTTTGATGGCTGCCTTCACTTCGGGTGTCATCCAGCAGCGGGTTCGTGCGCCGGATTTGGATTTGCCAACTGTTTTGTGGCCAGTCGACAGCAGAAGGTTAGTAAATTGCCGGACACGAGCATCAAGGGATGAGGTTGGGGCAAGCTAGGCATGGCATCTTCGATTGATTGGGTGAAAAGGGACCAGTCGACATCGCGCCTGTTCCACCGGGCTCGATGGACCTTAGCCACGTGCTCAAGTCGGCAGCACAGTGTTGTGGTAATTGGAGATGGTCCGAGCCCAGGTCTTCGCCAACGGTCCACTCAGAACTGTTAGCCCAGGAAGAGTGGGCCAACGAGAGGTCTGGGGAACTAGGACCGCCGGTTCCATGGTTGATTCTAGTGGCTGATCCATCGTTTAGAAGGGTTAAGGTTTGGGAGAGGAGAAGATCTTCGATCTCGGAGCCACGGCTATCTGCGGGCTGAAAGGGGTCCCACAGTATGGAGTGAGCATTAAAGTCACCGCCAATGAAAGTGTTCGGTTGGAGGGTATGAAGGCTTAGGGAGAGGTGGTCTGGTTGATCAGGTTGTCGAAATGGGGGTATGTACAAGTTGTGAATAAAAGCCCATTTTCGGCGGGACAGGCGAACACGGATGGAGGTACATTCCACGGCAGTGCCCGAGATGCCTGGGGGTAGTTGTTGGAAGATCAAATCGTCTTTGATGAGAGTCAGGAGACCTCCCCCGCGGTGTCCGTTGGGACGGTCTAGGCGAATTGCATTGTAACCATGGCGGTGTGGAGTAGTATCACACGCTCTGAATTTTGCCTCTTGGATAAGGCAAACATCAATGCGATCGGTGATTAGGCGGGATTCAAGTTCGCCTAGTTTAGTTGACACTCCATCAGCGTTCCATTGGAGAATGCGGAGGGATATTCGGGCCTGATGCAGAGGTGGCTCGGAAATTTCAGTGATAGGGGGGGTTGAGTTTGGTGGTGGTTGGGTAGAAGTGAGGTGGCATTGAGAGCATAGCCAATGGTTGTTCTGCCGGGCTGCAGCGGCTGCGGCCCGTGAGAGGCCAGAGCAAGAGCTGTGTAAAAGATTGCCACATTGACTGCATCGTAACGGGTGATGGTGCGGGCGATGGTGCGGCAGCAAGCGAAGCGGGACTTGCGTGTGGGTGGGAAGGATGATGGGGGGCTTGGGTTGGATTCAATATCGCCGGCGATGGGAAGGAGAAGGGAGGCGATTGCCGGTGGGTAACTGCTTGAGAGGAGTACGGTGAAGTGAGCTCCCTGGCCGGGCCGAGGGTCCGAGCCTTGGGGGTGATTGTCTGACTGGGCGCATTGGTCCCCATTGTCTGGGTTGTCGGGACCGCCACGTAGAGGCTCGGTGTTTCACTATTATTTCACATACGTTCATACATTGTTTTTAAACCCTCCATTTATTATCATGAGTTCTAAACGAGTGAGTACCGCGAGTAAAGGTGGTGAAAGTGCAAAGAAGAAGAGAAAAGTTATTGGATTGGAAGAAAAATTAACAATAATTACAGGGACCGTAACAGAAATTACTCAACTTGGTTTAAACATGGGAATGTCTGAAATAGACGTTGGCAATGTCAGAGAATCGCTTGACTCCCATGATGTGGATGTTAATGATGAAGACCTTTTAAATTTAGAGCAGCGACGTGCACACGATGAGGACGATAGCCAAGGTGGAACAGATGAAACTGAAACGCAAACGAAAGAATTCTAAATTAAAGAACTCGATGCTATTTTTAGAACTTCTGAAGATGGAAAGCAGATGATAATGGATGCAGATCCGAATGTAGAAAGAGCGATGCAAGTCAGAAGACAAGTTGAAAATGCACTCAGTTGTTATAGGGTCATGTACAAAGAGAAGAAGAAAGCATCATCGAAACAGACATCCCTTTTACAATATTCTCGTAAACAATAAAAACATTTAATTTCTTTTGCATGTGCTGATGCGAGTCAATAAACCAGTAAAACACAATACTGCGTCCAATTCATTCGCTTCCTTCTTTATTTATATCGATTTTCATACGTTTTTTTTTTTTTAAAAAAATTTTTCAAATTTTTCAAAAGTCCAGACATCAATCAATCGATGACTTTACATGTATTTATATCTTCGATTACTGCGGTGGTTTTTGCCGCACGAATTAACCGCAGTAACCGGGGTTTATCGCTGTACAGACTTTTTCCATGTCAAAACATTCGGAAATCGCTTCAATTTCTCAGCCAGATTTTTTCCTCATTAAAAAAAAAAAAAAAATTGTTTTCCGTAATTTTCGCGCACCGCCGAAGACAGGCTTACGTTCTTCGAAAGAAATTTGTTCTTTTGCGAATTTACCTCAGTTGCGTGAAAATAACTTTAAATCTAGGCAGACCGATAGTCACCGTGAAATTAGCTGATGCGTAACCAATTAAATCTATCAAGGGTGGGGGGTTGATTATTGTTGTAATATGCGAGACAGGTCTCACCGAAGCGTCACGGTGACGTGAAAGTCCGAGAGTTACGCCTCCTACCCGTTTTTTTTCCAGGCATATTTTCCGGAATGCTCTCGAACAAATTGGGCGTCGGCGCCACGATAGCACTGGGAGGACTTTTACTATCTTCCTCTTTGATGATCAGCGTCTTTGCGACCGGACCGGTATTTCTGATCGTCACCATGGGACTGTTCGCCGGTAAGAAACTTAAGTAAGCCGTAACAAGCCGTAAGTGATGCTAATATCTCTCCTAAAAACTATAAATATCCTCGTAGAGATATTATAGAATTGGGACATCTTTCTTGAAATGTGTAAAAAGAAAAAAAAAAAAAACGTGGAAGTAGACGCCTTTAAGACCGATGACCGTTGAACCTTGACGTGTACAAAGTTGTTTGTGGTCTTCTTGACGAAAGAGTTCGGTCGTTGTTCATACAATGAATGTTAAAATGAAACTCGCCTGGTGATTTTCAACCGAGTTTTAATTCCTCATCTATTCTAGACGTGTGAAAAGATAAAGTTTAAATTTAACAAAACCTTATTAAAATAATGATATAGTTGTCTGTTGTTGTTTTTTTTAAAAATTACTACCAAGTCTGGTATAGATTGAATTTTCTTATTAATAAACTTAAAATGCTAAGTACGTTTTTCAATTCTATGCATTTGAGCAGATATGAGGTTGTCTATAAACTGCTGCTCTTCAACTGGGAACACGGCCGGCTCTATTTGTAAAGATTGACGTTAAAATGATGTTTCAAACATTGGCTCGAAATAAACTAACATTTGTTATTTTGAGCACTTTTCCATCATGTCCAAAAGGTAACAGGGTGAAAGTATACGAAAATATCACGTGGTGCCATCACCTAAAGAGAAGTACGTCAACATCAGCTCTAATGAGTGCTATATAATATATCCTCCTGTTACCCTTTTCCTAATGACATTTTCGTCAATATTTCTTTGTCGTATGGACACAAAATATAACTGTAAAACAAAAACTTAAATCGCTAATTAATTCATCGCAGCTTAAATGCTTATATTTACAATTCTTAAACTCATTTTATACGGTTTCAATCAAGTAGAGAAACTTCATTTTTCTCTCTTGTAAGAGCAGATAGATGTTCCTTACTTTATATATATAACTCCGGTAAGTACAAAGACTCTCCCTAGATAGCAGTAGCAGCCTGTTGACTGGATCAGTGATCGGTGTTGAATGACATCCGATAGTTTGGCATGCAACACTAAGGATATCAATGTTTGATTGTGTTTACTGATTACATAATAATTAGAAATTATTCTTTCCACGAAATTTTGATAAGTTATTTTGTTTTGTTTCTAATAATCTGTTCATTTGTTTTCCAGGTTTAGGATCTAGTTTCATTTATATTGCTGCATATGTAGGACTTGGGCAGTATTTCGGGGAAAAAGCCAGTATTTATACTACCTTTTCTACGGTGGGTGGCTGTCTCGGGTGCACGGTGTACCCGCTAGGTACCAATCTGTTGATCAACATCTATGGGTGGCGCGGATGCCTCCTCATACAGAGCGGACTGGCAACAAATATCATTATGTTTGGCTTCGTTTTGCATTGTGTTTATAAATCCCCAAAAATGTACGCTGAAATACTCTCGAAGAAAAGCGTCTTTGATCTGTCCTTGTTTTCTAACAAAACGTTTGTCATCTTTTTTATCTCGCTGTGTGCGGCAAATTCCAGTGTAAACTTAATGTCCACCTTGCAGCCGGACTTCGTGGTCGAATCAGGATTCGATCGGTCGACGGCGGCGATTCTGATATCTTACTGTCTCATCTCCACTATTGTGTGCAGGTTCCTGGTTGGAATGATTCTGCGCTGTACCAGGGTCCCGTCCGCCTTGTTTTTCGCCCTCAGCGCCACCAGTCTTGGTGCGGTGTTGTGTCTACTACCTCTGGCTGGGAGCTTTCTCAGCTTCCTCTTCATATCGGTGCTGTTAGGGGTAGCAGAAGGCCCGTGTTCAGGGATGTACAGTCTCACCGTTCTCGAGATTGTTGGCACGGAGAGGTATTCCACTGCACTAGGTGTAGCAGACACCGGCTACGGCCTTTTCACCATCTTCGCAGTATTCCTCAGCGGTGAGTAATTACTGTTTGATCTAAACCTTCGAGGACGTTTTTTTGAAAAGGAAATTTTTAAGTTCAGTATTTAAAAAAAAAAATATTTTACTTCCCCACGTAGTTAAAATCTAGTATTTATTATTCTGTATTCATGAAAAAAATAATAATAATAATAATAATAAAATCAGCATGGAATCAGGTATCTGCAGGAGGAAGACATCTTGATCTTAGTGTGGGCGACGCAGTCTTCCATTTAAACGATGAATTCATGCATACATACGTCGAGGTGCTTGGATGTAGAACTAGAGGTTCATCCTCTTGTCGACTTCTCACGCAAGACAAGAAGAGAAAAACACACTGAGAGCTGGAAACCTGGCGAGGCGGCACAGAAAACGGGGATCCCACAAGAATTTAAAAAAAAAAAAAGCATTGTCTTGGAATTGTTGAATAATATTCCCTTTCTATCGCGAGAAAAACTCTCTTATACACAGTTTCATAATTTCACTTTTTGTCAGTCTAAACAGATTAATACCTTTGTATTTTATCACTGTTAATACCACTGTGTTTGTCTCTTAGGTCAACAGTTATCCCATGACAGTAACAAATTAATACCAGTACATTGCTTCGTACTTTTTCAAAAAGGGTCAATGCTATTCAGAAAGAGGGGGCTAAATTTACTGTATCACAAATCTTTTATTATTATTATTATTATTATTATTATTATTATTATTATTATTATTATTATTATTATTATTATTAGGTTACCTGCGGGACGTTGCCGGTTCTTACCAATACGGATTTACCATTTTCGGATCTCTCTGCACACTTTGTGGCGTCATCTTTCTAGGGTTACAGCTGAGTGTCGTCTGCCATAGAAGATCAAAATACCAGGTGTCGCATTTCCCCAAGAAGGATCACCAGCCCAGCCCTCAGGTGAGAGACGAATCATCTTTCACTAGGAACCAAATCACTTTGGCCTGAACATTTTTCACTAAAGTTCTTCCGAAATTCTGCAAACGGACTGAAATTCGAAATTTTCACGAAGCCAGAATCTATTAGTTCCACTTTCCCGAAGTTTTGCGCAGGGGTTTCGATCAGTTCTTATTCAGGGGAGGCATATTGTGCATAACGTTTGTTTTATTTCCAAGAAATTATGAGCACATATTCTCCTGCCGATAGCGGGACGGCAGGAGTCCGAACACCGAATGTGCTCATCCTATCTTCGAATCGTCGACGAATATACGAACTGTATCTATATTAGCTCTGTAAGGGTCAAACCCCCCAAAAGTATTGAAATTATTCTCAAGTGTACAATACTATTTTACGTTTATCTTTTTAGTGTCGTGAGTAAAATTTCCATTCACTCAAACGTAATATATTTTCCCCTTTTTCTTCTCTTTATTTCTTTATTTATCGTTGACATTTTAGGTAGGTGTCTACCTTTGTTTTTCAAGTTCATTGCGCTGATTTTCTGGACAATAGAGCGCAAACAGGTCATTTACACGGGGTGAGATGGTACGGAGAAGAGGGACAGGCGAGGAGAGGAAGGAACGGAGACAGCAGAATCTTGACTGGATCAGCGACAGGTGCCCGAATAAATAACATAGTAACTTATGAGCTACTTGGGGGCTTTATAAAGCAAATGCATGAAATGATTAAATACTACATGTGGAGAGAAAAAAAATACCGAACATTTGAAAATGTGGATCTTATCGCTATAACTGTATTGCTGTTTTAACTTAATCACTTTCATCGGCTTGAGCGTTAAAGAAATATGTATTGATCAATAAGATTTATTTTGAAGATTTTAAATACGGGATCTATATTTAAGTCTTGGGAAAACTTTCGTAGAGGTGCAGTGTTGTGTGTCCAGGTTTAATGTATTGCCAAGATGTCGTACGACTAAAATAGCTTCATCTCTACCCAGATTCGAGTTGAGACCTGGGTATAGTTTTAAATTAATGAAAGTACATCGTCTCTTTCGGTTAATATAAACTTCTTTCAGTTATCTAAAGTTACTTAAATACTGGTTCGTTATTACTGATCGGCTCTAATTTGAGTTATCAAGGTTTTCGTTATTATAAAGAACATATAAAATAGTGGAATTGTAAAAGTAATGATGGCTGAAAGTCATTCACAGAAATTCAGAGTCTAGAACACTTGTAAACACCTATTCACGAAGAAATTCGTGGTGAGTTTTTTGTTTCAAGGATATATTTATGCTTTACGCTTCCAGTAGATGGTTTGGTAAAGCAAACTCATCGCAGAGAATAACCCGTAGATTATTCACCTTATGATGATGTACTGCGATCAAAAGCCTTTCAGTCGGTAACCGTTCCTTGCCAAAGACAAGAAACATTTAACTTTCTTGTTTATAACTGCATTGTGGAGTGAATCGGTTTATAGAACTCGTAGTGAAAACCGTTTTCTTCGTTCCTTGGTGGACTGAGCTTCCGTGTCTTTGATTCCTTGCTGATCGCTAACGAATCTCAACCGTACTATAAAAGGACGGCGATACCAACTGTGCAGCGACATCAAGAGGCTTCGATGTTTTACTTATCATTATCCCTTTAAAATCCTTCTTTACAAAGAAATATGGTAACATCGTCGTATTTGGTTTGGCCTTGAAATTAGGTGCTCAAAAAGCGAAAGAAAACGCATCTTTCAGGAAGGATGAATTGTACTAAATCGTAGTGGATTTCACTTTTGCTTCCCTCGCTTTGATGTTCCTATATAGTTTCATGGCCCACGTACGCGAGAAATCCTAAGAAATCACGTGATCTCGTCGGTCCGATTTCGAAAGATATTAAAATGGAAGGGAAAAGTATCGATGACCCCTTTGGACAGAACAAAAAGGTCAAAGTGGTGAATGGCTGGACAGCTGTGCTCGCTCTGGCACATTAATTATTTAACAGTTAGATTAGGAATCAGTAGGCATTTCTATATGAAGTACGCTGTAAGCGGGGGGGATAATAACTTATTATCTGTCGAGTTAGGCGAATTACAGAGGTTAATCGCTTGATTTTGGTCCGAACACCAAACTTCTTTAAATGAAGGGGTAAGTACTCTTGCGTATTATCAGCTTCCGATTACCAGGAAAACACATTATCAGTTCAAAGCATCCAAGATGAACGCGTTGCAGACAGTACGACTTATAGTGCTGCGCTTTTTGACTAAGCGTGTCTTTCGTGTAGAATTTTTATTGAATAGTAGGGGAGACAACCGGAGCCAAAATAATTACTGGTGCTCGTAGCGACTGGCCAGTTCTACATCCCTCCATGTTCGGGATAAGCTTGTGTTCTGTTCACCTAAAAGCTCGTTGTTTTTTTTTTTACTTTGTTTGTGGACTGAGAGAAAAGAAGCATTGAAGCATGGCGGAGACGGGCTTGGGCTAGATCTTAAAGAGAAACCTGTTTCTGGTCTGGGAGAAAGAAAACTGGTTAAAACGAATTGTGTGAGAACTTTTACTTTCTTGCTACAGTTCTGTCCGGCGATTGCTTAGGTTAGCAGATTATTATTTTTTTTCATTTACGTTGATTTAAATTACTAAAACCACTCGAATTCAGCTTCTAAGGCGGACTGCGCGCGCTCTCGGCGAGTAATCGACAATGGACTCAGAAGTTTCCGTGAATAAGTGAGTTGGGGTTTCTGTCCGTCAATCAAACGATTTTTGCATATTATCTAATGAATTATCTAAAAACAGATTTCTGTCAAACACCAGCAGAGATGCTCTCGTTCCTTTATACTAGTTATTGGGTCATAAAAGCTACAGATTGGAATTCTTTATGGTGGTGATCGGTCTACCAGCCTTGAGACCTTCCGGCCCCGTTTACTCCCTGACGCTCACGAATGGCCCTCTTCGTGTTTCTCCATCTTAGTCATTGAATGAGCTTCCTCGCCAGTTAATCTATCAAAAGGTTGATCGAACACGTGACGCGTTTTTCATTGCCATCGTAGCAGCGTAAAATAGCTGGCTACTTTCTATTCTAACAGTATCCACGCCTCTTACTACCTTCTAAAGCTTAACGAATTTTATTATCCCATCTCATATTTAACGATTCTATAGGAAGTTTCACTTATATTATACCGTTAATTTATACATATTTTGTTATACAATACCGTCATAAATGTGGATGTATGCGCACATTAATTTGCAATGCAATGTAATGAAGCAGATAATTGACTTCTTTTGTTACATGTGCAGCAGAAATAAATATTTCTTTATAAGTTTTACTAAAACTATTTATTCTCAGATCTAGATATATAACAGATGGCAGGATATTTATAATTATTTAGAAAAAAAGATATTAGTAATTCAACAGTTATTAAACATAGGATTTGTTTTCAGCAAAATCCTAACACAATATATCTAGGTTTTTCTAAACGTTTCTGCTCAAATATTCAGTTGCTGTTCACAAGACAATCTGCCTATATTTACCATATATGGCGCTATTTTCAATAATTGAATCCTTGTCCATTTCCCTCTCCCTTCCTTGTCAAACCAGTCTGATTTTTCATTCCATACTTTCTATAGTTTTCACAAAACCCAAATTACTTTTGGGATTTGGTCTCTCTGTTATGTAATCACAGTTCGTTTTAAATCCTTTATTAGCATCTGCAGCTGTTTCACTTAGTGTTTTTATATTCAACACAGATTCAATCCAGGGGACTTACTAAAGCTTATTTTTCACATGTAAGAGAACCACGTTGTTTTTCTTGTTGCCAGACTTCGGTTTCGAAAGGGGACTTGACCGAGTCTTGGCCTCACGTCTGTTGGCCATCATCAGTGTAATCATGATGTTTTCGAGATTCGTCATCGGACTGCTGCCGAATTTTACTAAGTTCCAGAGCATCGTCCTCAGCGTCATCAGTTTTGGTGTCGTGATAGAGTTCATACCCTTGACTCGACGTCATTCGGTCCTCGCTGCTGGCGCCACGGCGGAGCCGTTCACAGATCTGTTCGCCCTGGCGGTTCTCGACCTTGTTGGAAAAGATAAATACAGCACCGCCCAAGGGTTGGGAGAAACGGCCTGTGGGTTAACAACAGCTGTCGCGGATTGCTAGCAGGTTAGTACACGCGAGCATTTACGTAAAATAAAGAAATTTAGAGAGCAAGGGTCTTGTAAGTTTAGGAGTTTGTTTTTTTTTTTCCTTCAGATTTTGTATGAAAATATTTGGGTAAGTACATTGTAAGATTTTAGTGGAGGGGGTTACCGAAAGTGAGAGTAGAGTGCTAGAAAAGATATTCTGTTTTAACATATTGTCACGAGGACGCCATTTCGCAACTAAGGAAACACGTCAACACCAGTTTCCGCTACCAGTTCTTGCACTTTTTCAAATTTTAAAAGAATTTACCATTTCGAATAAACTAATTTAAAGTCATTTTTACATTTCAAAATCTTCTCAATAAACTTAGAAAAGGGCAACATATACGGGGAATTATTAACTAGGGGGAGACTACTCGATACAAAAAAAGGAATTTAAATTGTTTAAAATATTTTTCTTTTTTAAAGAACATTTTTTTTTGGTTATCAAAATTTTAGATTGCCTTTTGGGGTTTTTTAATCAACTAATTAGTTCCGTAAAAGATTTGAAATATTAATACAATCAGAAATAACGACACAAAGTTTGTGAAGAGTTATGTCCCTTGTTTTATATTCATAATATAGGGGGAATAATCTTTATTATTATTATTAATGACGTGTTAAGACCAAATGTACATTTTATTTTGAAAAATGCGGTAAAAATGTGAATGAAATATTTCATTAGAATACGCGTTCCGAAGTTTAGTAAACTGTTTACAGTTTCAAACATCGTCCCTATGTTGATTACGGTTCAGAGCTAAAGTCGTTTGTGTTACCTGTCTTCATTTGAAGCTTTTTTTTTAGGTTCAAAGAAATTTTATTTAAATTTCGATTAGTAACAAAAATTGATAATTTTTTTTTAAATGAAAACTTATGGTCTTAAAGGATTTTTTGAACTTAACCAAAATTCAACCCGGTCCACATCACAGTTTACCGATGAACGCGCGCAGATTACTAGGCTCGTGGTGGGGGTGGGGACTATATATATATATATAATATATATTTTTTTTTTTTTGCTTGCATTGTCTCCCCTGATCGCCGGTCGAATGTAAAAGCTTTGTACCATCAGAAACCTAAGCCATTAACCCTCTGCCATGCTACGTCCTCGACATTACGAGATCCTACGCCAACGGCTTTTACCTGTTTGCGAGCCCCAATGTCTTCAGCGGACTTTCCCTGGCAGTTTCGGTCGTATGGTTCACTAGACGAAGTCGCCACTCGCTGACAGGTGAAGAACTTTTTTTTTTAAAAATCCATCCCCACTGAGAGAATTCTCCAATTTTATGATTTCAAACAAATTTGTATAGAATTTTCTTCTTCGCGGTACTAAAGAAACTTTTGCATAGCTGTAAACGGAATAATATCGAGAAGTTCTCAATCACGCTTTTCTTAGAAAGTCTATTAATTATTCATCAAAGTTACGTTTTGTTTAGTTATTATTGAGTCATCTTCTCGTTTCATTCAGAGACACCTCCCATTATTTCTGTTGTAAATGAAAGATACCATGTGTACACAACTCTCAGTTTAATTTTTTCTTGTATATTATTCATTTAAAATGGTATTTGATTACATATATTTTAATTTTAAAAAATAACAGATACAAAACATTATTTTTGTTTGCAAACCTTTATTTATATATTAAAATATTTCTACATTATCTACAGTTATGTTTCATTTTATCCTCGTTGTTTTCATTCTGCAAACCTTTATCTAATAAATTCCCTTATATGCAACATATATAGTAATTTTTCTTTAGGGTTTATTTTCAGATTTAATATTAAATATTAGTTTTCTGTCGTTGACTGAACTGTAAATCCTGATGTTTTTGTCAGTTATCTCTAAAAGAATAATAGTCAACAGGAAGCTAATAATCAGCTTTAAAATTGCTCTCACAGCCAATATTTCACCTAGGACACTGATTTCCTATCTCGTCAATCCGTTTTTACTAACAGTCCGCATAAATACCACCCAGAACTTGCTATGAACGATGATTTACCTTTTAAAATTAAAATAGGACTTTCACCCATACGCCAACCGAATGACACGACAACAATATGTTTCCCTGAGGAACGTAGCCGATTGTAATCTTTTTTTTTTTTTAGGTTTGCTGTACCAACACCTCACCTGTGACTTTTCGATATGGTATTTCCATCACAAGATGTATGCGATCTTCTGCTTCCTCGAACAGCGTCGTACCGCCAACCAAGTCTAACCCTCAACCCTTCTGGCCATCAGAGTCTTTCTCTAGCTCCTCTCGTGTTTGCTGCTGCTGTCGTCGTGTGAAAATCTCACGCGTTAAAAACACGAACCGTACTAAAACTGTTAGTTCAGAGGAACATCGGATTCCCCCTTCAGACAAGATAGGGAATGTAATCATCACTCCAGACCCTGCCACGACAGAAACCACTAATGTTGCTTCCCTGTGGTAGAGGCCAAAAAAATAACAGAAATGACAACAAATACGAGCCGAAGTGGACCCCGAGATTATTCAATAAACACCGGCAACGGATCTTTGAGTTCTTCAACAGACCTGTTAACATAAAGTGGTAATAAATGATCATAAAGTACCAAAAACAACTATGGATCAGTAGGTGTCATTGAAGTCCCATGCATTTGTGAATCCGTTCTTTAAATCGCAACGAAGCACGAAAATAGAGTTTTAAAATGGTGAATATGTTACCAGTGATGTACCAAGAAATTGCTACCATAAACCAAAACAGTCCATTAGTCACACAATTATATTACAAAAAAATGAACTCCACCAAGCCGCAACCAAACGGTCTCTAATAACCACGGGAAACCCAATGAATTAAGTTTAAACGACTTGATTTAGTGTAATTTGACCAATGAAGCATTTACCTCCATGAAACAGACTTAACCATTTCTGTTAAAACATAACGACAGTATGTAACAGCAAACGCGATTGGCTTAGCAAAACACAACTATAACCAATCACCGCGATATAAAACCCTAATAATTCACTAGCTGTGAGAGCTGACACATGACGTCACGGACTAAAACACAGAACAAGCTCTGACCACCATATGAACAAACAATACAGGTAATTTAGTGATGGAGAAATGGAGCCGGAAGTAACAGGTGATCAAAAAATAAAACCATACCGGTCGCATACACACATTCCAACAAATCGTTAGAGTCCGGTGTCGGAGACCAAAATGCTTCTCAAAGTGCCAGAAATGATCTGAAGACTAGATTTAAAAATCGCTAACATCTGACCGTAAAGGTCACTGACTGACCCCGCGAGTGACCGCAAATTGTGGGAATGATTAGAAGAAAACCCAGACGTTATAATGGCAGCAAGAGTGACCGATAGATAGCGCTAGCGCAGTGAAAGACTGCTTTATAACTATTATTCCACAGAACTGATCGTTCTTAAGGTATGGCGAAATTAACAATACTGACATTTCTGCTCTCGGAACGGCATCTTTGTTAATTAAATTAAGTTTAATTTCAAAAGTATAAGTCGGGGCGGGGCCGCGGGAAGATCGCTTGTTAAAACATCTTAGATTAAAACCGAGCAAGACCAACAGTTATGGAAATCACGAAACCATTTTTAGTCGTTTCGTATTTCAAAAGAGGGCCTGAGACAATGGCCGTTTTGAGAAAAAAGTCTTTAAATTACCGAGCGGAATGAGACTGGAATCAAACGTTTTATATTATTTGGAGTTTGTTTCGTTCCATTCAGAACCTTTAAAGGGCCATTCCTAACCACCCTTTTTTTTTCAGTGGAAATTTTTTTTTTTAAATGTTTATTTTTTTCTTGTTAACCCTTTTTTTTTTTGCATTAGTGAATTTAAATTGGTTCTAAAGAGCCCCAGACCAGTCACACTCAGCAAACTTCAAAGAGAGGCTGAGTTGCTATCTTGCACACTTGTTCGCCATTTATTTTCTGAATACAGGTAACTTATCTCCCTTTCTGTATATATTTTTTGTTTGTTTGTTTCAAGGGTAGGTAATGTACGTCGGAAATATATATTCAGAAACATCATACTTATTACGAATGATAACTAATTTTGAATGGATTTCGCGCTAATAAATCGACTGCCCTTAAAGTATTTCAGGTAAAGCTCAGGCAGAGCCAAATATCTTTGCATGCAACTGCAAAATTGAAAGTATGGAGAAAATTCCGGCCTGTCTAAAGAAAGAAAAAAAATATATATATGGATCAAGAGAACTACAGAAAGTTCATCTGGAAGAAACTAGAAAAAATAAAAGAAACCGTCAAAAGAATTTTTTTAAAAAAGTATCTGAAACCGAAATATCACTGAAAAACTCCCAATATGTTCGAGTACCTCCCCCAAAATGCTTCTGGCAGACTTAAGAAGAGCGTTGTCTCCAACTTTATTTACGGTACTACGTAAAAACGATGCCACAGTAAAATTCTTAGAACTACCTGCTGATGGCCTAGACCTTTAGTGCAAATTTTAAAAAAAAATAATAAGTTAACCTACAAGAAGCGCCGAATACAGTTAACAAGAGCATCAGACTGGGGTAGTTATATTAATAAGGCAAATGCTGTCAAATGTGTTTGGCTTGTCCACAAGAATGTAGACACTCAAGTTAGAGCCAAAAAATCAAACTCCCACCTATTTAGGTGTCAAACGTAGTAAACACTTGACATGGGACAAACGTATACAAAAATGGAAGCCGAAGCAAAGATAAAAAGTGCCCATCTTGAAAAATCTTTCAAGCGCAACGTAGGATGCCAATGCCAAAATTCTAAGAAAGGTTCATGTGGCAAGATTTCGAGCTACAATCGGACATAAAATTACCTATTTTTAGTCAACAGCTCTAAGAAAAAAAACATTAACAAACTTAATAAAGCAAAAATGAAGGTTTGAATATCATGAGACAATGAAGTCCGCATCAGTAAAAGAAAAACAAAACACTGAATAACTCACTAGATTCCATTCACTAAAAAACAGGGGAAAAGGAGAAAAGTCTGCATTATCAGAGGAATTTAGGTAGATTGAGTCCCACTTTTTGTACCAACCAGAAAGCAGTCAAACCTACCTACAACACCACCACCACAAAGTCTATTTTTTCTTGTTCAGGTAAAAGAACAGAGAATAAATAACCAGGGTTATATATATACCAGGCCACTATCCCTTTATATTCTATAATGCCTGCCTGGAATAAAAAGAAAGTTTCTGAAGTCAACACATTTGTACAGACAAAAAAGAAGAGTACACAGATTTAAAAATAATGATGCTTTCTTTGAAGATGCTCAGAAAGTCTATACAGATGAATCTGATCAAGAAGCAACTAGGGATGTGGGAACTAGAATAAAAAACATGACACCTCAGCGGTTAGAGAACTAACAAAGCCATTTCTACAGGAACCCTTTGTACTTCCCACAAGAAGAATTTGGAGCCCTCGTATCAAACATGCCTGCAGAAAACTTTTGGCAGGAAGATAGTGGTTCTTTCTTTATCGATTCTGGAATCTCTTAAAAGTGGACTTGGATCCGGAACCAGAACAACTCCTGTCGGTTCTGCGGGCGAATGCAAGATCCCTGAACGTCGTAAGATTGGCGGAAATTAAAAAAAAAAACAGATCCTCTTGCAAAGCGAGGTAGCCGTGTACATCAACCGAAAGATCGGTCGTATACATCAAGGCCAAAGAGCTTCCTTAAAATGGTATAGAAACAAATATCGCCGGCTTCTCATAAAACCACCAGGGTGGCACAGGCAGCTGCCATAAGTTACCAAGATATCGAGTCAGTAGGTTTTGACTAGAGAGGCCACAATAGATTATAAGGGCGACTCTAGAAGAAACTCGGAATTGGAGATTGTGCAGGATTTCCCCAAGTACCCCCATCCACCCAGAGAGGCGCCACTGGCCAAGTTTACCCCATAACTGTAGTATGGCCGTGCAGCGTCTTCAAGCAAACGGCAGCATTCATCAGGGCTATTAAACTGTAACCAAACAGGTGTTCTGTTGCCGATGCTTTGTTTTGTGTAGCTTAAAATAAAGATCTTCAACAGATAGCACTTCGACATTGTAGACTCCTGCATAAACCATCGTGACTGCATAATTCTATTCGGGGTCAGTTCTCCTGTAGACGATTCTCCCTCATCTGATGTGCGAAGTAACGCGAAGATATGATACAGTAAAACAGACGGGATACCAGCATGAGATAGATAATAATTAAATCCAATTGCGTCACATCTCAAGCTTCGCCTGTTTATCTCTTCTAATAACAGTTCTCACTGCCAAATTCATAACGTCAGTACAACAAAAAAAACCTCCCCCACAAAGGTGGCAGCCACGTTGCATTGCCTAAAATGCATTACAAATTATAAATATTATTCATATAAATAAATTGTAAACAAACACTAAATCCATCCAGTGAAATCGTTCGGATTCAGGCGCAAAGTGGAATTCGTGATGACATCAGTAAAACGGCGTTCGTCTGATTATCTCCCCTATGTACTAAGGGACAGTCGAGAATAGGTGGCGCGTTAATCAAAAACTTGTCTGGAGATAATTTTGTTCAAGTCCCTCAAAAGTGTCACTAAAATGTACTTTTTCCGGAAACCACAATTGTTTTCCTTTCTCCGAAATTGCGTCTCTCTCTCGTAGAGTTGCTGCGTGGTGTTGTGTGAAGCTTCGTCTGTATAAATTACTAGATATTAAAATAAACGGGGGGGGGAGCTGTCCAGATAAGTACTACAAAAAATTTGGCCTCTTTATGTGCTTTACATTAGCATCAACCTGAAATAAAACAATGACTTTTAGAGATATTTAAAGGTTGAAATTGGAAGAAAAAATGAGAAGGAAATTGGATGTAGGGGGCGGAATATCTTCAGGAAAAGAAAATAAAGAAGGGAAATAGAGACGGGGCTGATCTTTGGATAATTGGGCAGATGACCCGACATTTGTGCACCGGCTGATGTTTCACCGGGAATTAGAGTGACCCAGAGGTGACCCCAGACCGATGCGAGCAGGTCAGTGGATGCAAACCAATAAAGCAGGACAGATAAAGGAGGCGGTGGAGAACCTGATGGTCAGTTGGCGTGTCCGAGTCGTTCTGTTTCGACGAGCTGGTTGACAGATCAAAGCGCCCTCCGCACGCATCGGCCGGTCGCTTGTTAATGGGGAGATAATGAGGCTACCAAAAATTGGGAAAATATTCCAATTTAGGATTTTACCGAATGAAATAGTTTAGGAAAAACGTTTCTCTTTGAACTGTGCCTTAATTATTCTTTTCTAAACAAGTGGTTATGGCTGGTAACTTCAAATATTATTTTAATTTGCTGTAACGAAAAAAAAAATGTCCAGACGATGCTGGGCAGTTATAGGCAAACAGCCACACATATAATTATGTAATAAAGTTTGCTTTGTTAAATTTGTGTACGTAATAAATTATTATACTCCTGTCGTGCTAAAATGTCAGAGATACACAACTTATACGATAATAATCCCTGTAAAATAAGACGTTAAGTACCTTAAAATCAAAGGTTTATTAACAAGTTTTCTCTATCAACCAATTATCAGTAATTGGACTATCAGGGTTCGACTTAGAGGAAGTGATCATGGAGGGAAAATATTGGCGCTTGATTTGCAGCTGATAAAAATCGCGGAGAACTGGTCTTCAACCGACGGCCATGTTAGCCGTGCGCACCAAAACTATCTTTAAATAGAAGAAATAAGGTTTGGTACGCATGCGTCAGGGATTACCAACTTTTAGATGAATTTCTTGCGGATAACAAAAAGTAAAGTCCTGTTGCTGGTTTCCATAGTTACTCGATGGTGACCTGACGCAGAAACAGTTAGACTATGGCAAGTTGACCAAAGAAGACAGCCCAGTTGTGTTGCTTCTATGTACTATTATTATACGGTCCAGTTCTAAAGTACTCGTTATAAATCGCATTGGTGGTGTCCATGGTTTCAACTTTGATTAGTTATTGTATTCTCTTGCACCTCATTTTTCTTGACAGTAGATGTGAAGGAAAAGAAAGAAGCTCACAATTAATTCAGAATACAAATACCTAGCTCCGTAATATTTGGAAAATACGGAGCTTCTGTTGGGCATTTTCTCAGACCTTTAGCTCCAGGTGAAATTCACCATTTCGTAACTTTTCGGTAAAAGGAAATCTTTTTTCGCAACAAATTTCGGTCTTCAGAATTGAATGACTTCTAGAATTAATAGCAGAAAACAGCGAGCGCTGCTGCAGTGTAAGGAACGAGCAGACAGCGGTTGTCGGGACTGTCCTGAAGACGATTACAGGAAAAGAACGTCGGATATAAAGGTAACCCTAACCACCAGTAATTCGTAAATGGGGTAGGTATTCCAAAAATTGATTCATGCAGTTTTCTTAATCTGGGTGTGATTTGTTTGTTTTTTTTTAATAGCCATCTTCTGAATAAAAAAATTGTGCGAAGCGGCAGTAAAAGTCAATTTCTTTTTTAAAAATGTCTTTATCAAGTAAGGTAACTCTTTTAAAGTATCGGGGAAAGGAGAAGCAAGTTATAGCCCCTTCGGTTGGCTACCAGGCTCAATTAGCAGTATATTCTCAGAAAAGGTAAGAAGTCTACGAAAAAATAAATCCCTTATCAATAATTAGTCAGCTCTAAGCTATTAAACTCAACTTTTTCTTTATATTGAAACAGTCCATTAATCCTTCAGCAAATTTGCAAAGTGTAGCTGATGTGTAATCCTGTCATATCTGTAAATCAGCAAGAATGAGGGGAAACACTACAAAAGCTTTAGTGATATATCTTTATATTTCTAATATAAAGTACCTTGCATTAAATGCTAAAAGTTTGAAAACAAACAAAGTTAGAGGGAAAATAAAAACTGATTATTGTATTAAATTTATTAGTTATGACGGTTACATGAATTAATAAATACGCCAAAAGGAAGCAAATACATGATGTTTAAACACAAGCATGGCTTTTAACGAGATAGCCTCCATTCTCCTCTATATCAACTTTTGCAAATTCTGAGCATTCTGTTACTGAATTACAAGATTTACTGAGGTATCGTTATAACTGTGTTGTATTCTTCAGCACCATTTGCCTCACTTACCTGTCAGATTCATCCAAGTTCAATAGGCGACAAACCTGGAGATTGAGCGGAGCAATTCATGGTTAGAAAAACGTCTTCTGTTCCTTGATTTCCACATAGCGTCTGTATAACTGAAATACAAATGTAGGTGACTATCCTATTGGAAGATAAGCTCTTTACCATTAAGTCGGATGCCAGAACGCACTGACTGCATGTCTTTGAAAAATGATACGATAATCTTTTTTGCACGTTCTCTCCTTAATTCTGTAAAAATTTCCAACTTTATCTGCTCCGAAAACTTTGCCAAACCATTTCGCGCTGCCACCCTACACATTATTGTAAGCGTTATCCAATTTGTCCGCGAACAAACACCAAACAGGTGAGACTTTCATCTTCACTAGTCCAGTTTTTATGCTCCAATTCAGCCGAATCTCTTTAGTTGCAGCCATAAGTGGAGATTTTGTCGCGGACACAAAGCCACGCAAAAAAAAACAACAGCAGATGTTAGGTACTTTTTCAATTTCGTAAGGGGCATCGGCTTTGTTATGGTGACATGCAGTAACTTTATGTATTGGTTCTCAGCCTTACACGTCGCTCTCTTTTGCCCCGCTATTTTTCTATCCACGTTTTAAACAGTTGTCTGCTTTCTCTGTTGTGCGGAATAAACACGTAGCAACACGTGCTCCGAGATTAATTCGCTGTTCTGACGCCAACTCTGAGGTTCTGGACAAGCTGCTGCTGCTGTTGCTAAGCGAGGTCCAAATGCCGAGTCTTCCTCGTTAATGAGAGATGTTCGTCGAGCCGACAAGCGGCCCGGTCCCCCGACACCGTGGGCCCCAAGGACCCGGGAGGTCTCTCTCAAGTCGGGCACCAAGGAAATGCCGTATAGCTGTTTCACGCTATGGCGATCATCAGCGACAACTCTCCTCCGACCCCAGCCTGGGATCGAACCCGGTACAGGAGTAACGGTCCCCTTACGGAGCTAGCCCGCTACCACCTGCCCCACCGGGCCGGTTTGCCGCTACTACTGCTTTCGCACTGGCATCAGATATATGTCAACATCCATTTAGCTACCTACTACCCAACCAGGTAATTTTAACTGTCAGATTGCTTTACGGTAATTCCAGACTAGTTTACATACATTTTTTGGAGACACAAAAAGGTAGCCATTATGTTTAGAAACACGTGTATCCGTTCGCTTTTCTTGTTCTAATATATCTATTAATTCGTATATCTAGCATAGGTAAGTAATACATTTAATGTAACCATCAGTGTCTTCATTTCCCCCCAACTTCGTGTTTGCTTCCAAACTCTTTGTCTGTATCATACGCTGTAATTATTACAAGTAATTCTCATTCTCCAACAAAGTTGTGATATAGTCATCAAATGCTGAAATGGTTTGATGAAAATATTTTCATTTGTGAGAACTCGAAAAGGAAACCTTCCAAAATATAAAATCTGTATAGACATATGCATAAATAAATGTATGATACCTTGGGACTTTGTCTGAAGGATGTACACTCAAAACGATAAAACCATTCATCTGTTTCTTTTTTCGTGTTATTGTCTTCCACTGATTTTTTGAATCCCAAGGTTTGGCAGGTTCCTTTTCTATCTCCAGTACATTTTCAAGGTCGGCCGAGAAACAGAAAACCTACCTGGCGACTTGTTTTTTTCAAAGAGCCGGTGGATGAATGTTTACCCGGTGATGATAGAGTTCACATCAAACCGAGTGGACATCATCCACCCACAACCTGATAATAGCCTTCTGTCACCGCCCCACCCCCAAATCTACACTTCAAGTGGCGGGGCAGCGCGTCCAAATTCCTTCCCTTCGCCACAGCGAGACAATTCTGTTTCTCCTTCACGTGACACAAATTTTCCGTAACTCCAGAGTAATCACACGGTCTCACCTAAATAAATAAATAGAAGCCTGGATAAAGATAAATCCTGAAAATAAATGAAGGAAAAGTAAGTAAATAAGAATTTTGTGTGTCTGCATCGCAGAGCAGTTTCTGATTTTGATTGTGTTACGAATGCTCTCCATGCAGTTATAGAAAAAAAGAATCATGGGATTTACACAGGAAAATATTCAGATACAAATTAGAAGACGCAATGTTTTTAATAACGTGTTTAGTAACTTTAATTAATTCACTCATTAAAGGTAAACTTCAACCAGAAAATTACACTAAACATCGCGTTGCAATACGAAAAGGTCGGAAAAAAAACAAACAAAAGTTACCTCCCGTGTTTCTGCTTTTTTTTTTATTGTATCTATAATCTATGGAGATTACTCGTTCCTAGTGAGTGTGGAGGTATGGCGTTGTTTGCAATGTCGTCGTATTAATCTTCTAATTCAAGGATAATCATCTGTACAGGACAAATTCCGTAATGTGTGCAAGAAATTTGTAAGCTTTCGTTTCCAAAGGTCGAAACAGCCAAGAGACGGAAGTTTACGAATAAGTATTCCATTCTAGCATCACGTGCGTGATAATTAAGTAGAACTAAATAAACAACATCCGATATATCAGTGACTGAAAACTTGGTGCCCCATATATACCACGATTTTAAGAACACCGTGTACACCAACATATGATGGACGGCCACTTTTCAAAGACCTATATATAATAATGGGTGAGCCATTTCCCCCTGGATAGCAACCATAACACGATGCGGCGAGATTGAGACCTGGGAATTCTGCGCGCTTGCCGTGGAAGATGGATGAGATCTCCGCAAAGTTCCTCAAACTATGAACGCACAACGTGGTCGTGATAGACGGAAGCATCGTCGTCTTGAAAGTAGCCATCCTCATCGGGATACACATGGCACTTGATCGGAACTGACGCTGTGGGTAACCCTTCGACATTACCTTCTAAAGGGGCAGAGGGGCCTGAGGTATATGCCAGCAAAACATGGTCCAAACCGTGACTCCGTCACCAAAGACCTGAAGGGTTGTGGCCACACAAGAGGGGTCGAGTGATTTGTGTCTCTTTCTCCAAATCTGTCCTCCCATCTGTGTGGGGGGGGGTAAAAGCCTGGTTCGTCTGGCCACGTGACGTTACGCCAGTCTTCCTCCTTAGTCCAATGTTTACACTCCTAACAACGCACGAGGCGTCTTTTCGCGTTGGTAACCGTGATCGCTGGTTTACACAGTGGTCACCTACTGCCACGGTCCATCCACTGCAACGTTCATCGGACGACGGCTGGAGATGGGCGCGCTGCCCCTTCGTTAAATGTCTCTTCCGGTTGGCCTTTCGCCTGATAACGGTTGGACTTTACCATCCTGTCTAACCGCCTCCCTCCCCCAATCTCTTTCTGTCGCTGCGCGTTTGCAGCCACGACTATCTCGCGGCAGAATCCGTCGCCGATGACCGATGTCTTGGAGCAGCCTGACCACTGTGGCGTCTGCTAGATGCACGACCACTGATCACGCCACTTTCGAACGCTGCAGTGTCTTTTGCCTTTCTTCACATCTTTCAGGATGACTGCAAATGTGCTTGTCCAAGTTATATGTGCTGCCGCAGCAAGCACCTCTCACGTCAAGAGGTCAACCTAATTTGCATATGTGGCTCAGGTCAGGCCCAAGTCGAGACGGCGCGGTCTTAATGAAGCGGCCAGCCAGTGTACGTACCTACATACGTACGTTAAGAAGCTTTTACCTGAAAAGAGTTTACCAACATGACCACTCCCACAAAGGTTTTAATTAAAACGTTTAAGCGTTTATGAGAAACCAATGACAAATATCATTGTGGATAAAAATATCTAATTTGTTATTTTTCAATGTAAAATTTTTTTAAAAATTTAAATAAAGAAATGAAATAAATTATTTAAAAAAAAACATTTCGATAATTCCCTTTTAAATCCCTTGTTTCCTATTTAGATGGTTAAAATAATATTTTTCTTATAAATGATTAATATTCTTATCATCAAGTTTATTCCTAACTGTTCCTTTGTCAACTCTTTAATGGTGGTGGCTCATGTACTGTTCGTCAGATTAAAAGGGTTAAGATCAGTAAAATAAATGGCTTCAACGAATTGTCTCCCTCTGGGCGCTTTAAATGACAATAAGAAAACAACTGTTCAACTAACAATAAGGGAAAAGAATTATTTCTAAAAGGGAAAACCTTTACAAAATAAAAGATGGCGAGAGAGCGAAACTTAACTAAAATTAGGATGGTGTCTTGGAATGGTTATGTAAAAACAGAAGATTGAGATAAGAGGAAAGGACGAAATTTCAAACGAATTGAGGCGATAAGTAAACCTCGGGATGAAAAGCTTTGAGGAACTCGCCCCTTTTTTCAGTACACTCAAAACATAATGTTGCCCGTCTCTTTGTTGTTGTTTTTTCTTTCTTATTCTTATCAAAAGTATACAGAGACACTTTTACTTTCTTTTTTATTTCCCCGTTAGCAAATTTCCGAGACAGGATTTAAAAACAATAAACAAAAAACCAAAACAACAGTCCACTGTTTAGGAGTCGACGACAAACTAAATTCAGAAGGCTGGTCGTCTACTACTCGCGGAGAAGTCGGGCGCCATCGAGGTTTGTGTACCTCACCCGAGAAATAGAAATGGCCATCAACATGATTCTTATATTGATTAGCACTGCCGCTATTAACCACACTCACCGATAATTTATTCCTCTCATTAACAATCTTATTGCTAGGAGGGGGGGGAGGTATTTTCTGATATCCAATCGTCACCGGAACTTTAGCTAATTTGTAGTTGTGACCCCTAGTAACTGAAGTCAGCCAAAAAAAACTTGTTCCCTGTCCACAAGCTAAAGCCCCCCCCCAACTTATTTATTTATTTATTTTAAAACTCTACTAATTCCGTTTTCCTATTAAATGCCTAAAATTCTGACCTGGTAGATCTAATATTTTAAAATCGTTCAGCATATTTTATTAAAAATGTAGATGAGCCGAGTAATTTAACAAGGGAACTAAACTTTCTCCACTTTTACCTCTGCTGGTCCGTTGACTACTCTCAGCTCTCTGTTTGCTTCCTCCCTCTTCCTGCAGCTGAAATGCACTGCTCTTCCACACTTAATATTTTAGTTACCATATTTCCCTGGGTCGTTTTCTGAAAATTACACTTGTCATTCATAGTGGCACCCACATAATGATGATGATTACAATCGTCTCTCTTTCCTGTTTGAAAACTCTCACCTTTTTCTTTTCTAACCATTAAATTCCATTTTCAACTTAATTAGTGTCTGAAAAATGTAAAATTCCTACCTCTGCTACACTGCCAATATCATCATTTAAATCAGTAACAATGGCCCGCCTGCTCACCAAGTCCCCCCGACACACAACTTCTTTGACGTTTTCTACTATATTTCTATGTGAAACTTTATTTTTTTAAAAAAAAAAACTCCTTACGACGGCCTAAATAAGCGACCCCAACTTTACTTTTGCCACAAAGTTAACTCTAGAAGATAAGGAAAGAAAGATAGGGGGGAGGAATGGAAGATGCAAAACACGCAGTTTCCCATCACAGCCTTTATTGAGACAAAGGGTCTGATTAAAACAATATAAACACTAAAGGTTTTATGATTTTTCTCCCCGCTTACCAGCAATTAAAATACTAAAGGACATAATTACAAATAAACCTTTTTTCTCTTTTTCTAGGCGACTTAGTCCTTTGCGGTTGCATTTCGTGACATAACCGGAGAAACAGTGATGGAGGCGGTACTGTTTTTCATAACCATCCTTGCATCTACATATTTACTTCTACGTTTCATCGACCAGAGTGAAGCAAGGCAGGTCCCTGTTTAAATACTGGACGACCAGAAATATACGGCGTTAGCAAAAACAAGGCTGGTTTTTAGAAACCGTATTTAGGTGGAGAAATTAATACCAACTCCACTAGCTGAACAGCTTGTGGTCTTCCCCTAACCAACAGCTAGCTATCCCTGTTAGTTTATATGTCAGCTTCTTATCAACACCGACAAAAACAGAACCATTAATGCCAGAACTGTCCGAAGAACATACTTTCGTTTTAATATTTTTAAACAGAGAATATTATACTTAACTTTCAGCTTCTCCGCATTCTGACATTCAGTTTCTCTCCTTCCTTCACCTATCTTAAAAACTACGATCATTTTGTGTACAGTGCGTACAAATGAACACTTCTGTTCAGTTTTGATTATCCGTGTCAAGTTTTTTTTTTTTAAATAACATCCTTATTTACTTTCGTTTTCACCTTCATTAAATACTATATTATACCCTTATTTTGAACATACACTTAAACAGCATTTTCTAACAAATATTGGTCACTTTATAATCTAACCTTCTGACTGTTTGCATGCTATTAACTAAATGAATTATCTTTATAAGTTAATATTTTTTTTTAATCCACTCACTTCCTCCGCCATTTTTGAAGGAAAATGGCGTCTACTTATAGAAAATGTTAGAACGAATATCTCCATTATCAGTTCAGAGGTGGAAGGACCTCCTCACTGCGTGAGATCTTTGGAAAAAATATTTACATGTTTTAGGAAGGTAAAGAAGCTTGCTTGAAAAAATATTATTATTTTATTATTATTATTATTATTATTATTATTATTATTATTATACAAATTCAGCAGCCTCGTTTTGACAAGTTTAATTTCTTCATTAAACAGCAAACGGATGCAGAAAAGTGGGAATAAAACCGTAAAGTTAACCATAAATATGTAAAAACATCCAAAATGCAAACTGTAAGAAAAAGAACGGTACAAAGGAATTGGCAACTTTTTAAAACTAGGCAAACACTTTTCACTCATATTTACCAGGAATGGAGAGAACAGGTTTGTGAAATTTTACCTTTAAAACGGATTCCAGGTTTTAACACACACATGCTAGAGGGAGCCACCAGTTTAGAAATCACTCCCTCGCCCACTTAATCCCAATAATGCCGCCGATTTTTGGTGACTCCCGAGTGCCAAAGACCTGACATATTCTTGCCCCTCTACCGCCATCATACGGAAACCAACCAACTAACCCCCCCCCACACCTCTGAATATTTCGTAAGTGTTCAGTTTCTGTTCTAATTTGTTTAGCAATTAAAAAAACAAACAAACAAACAACAACAGAGATCGTCAAGGGAAAAGGGTATTACAAGAGACGGTAAGATTAATGACCTCCTCTCCGCTAATTCCCCCCCCCCCCAGAGGCACACACACACACACACACACGTATCCCCTCCCAGTCGAAGGCCCGCTCTTGGTATACGCGCCGCTTCTATTTATAGGACCGCGAGTTCCTGTCCTCCTCCTCCTCCCACGACTGCTTCAGAACCCCAGCCATCGCCGACCCACCTACAAACATATTACTTATGTCTGCCTCCGGGAGAGGACCACCAGTAGTACACACAAACAAGCTAAAAGGGACTTACTTGGCTCGTGGTACCTGCGGCAGAGCGCTCCCGCCATCTTACACACACACACACACACACACCCTGCATTCTCTCTCTCTCTCTCTCTTTTTTTATTTTTATGCGGGCAGTCCAAACTCTAGTAGCGTACAACAGCGGCATGACCTCTGACCTCTCCTCCGCCACGTCAGCTATAATTAGACAGCTGAGGGGGGGGCCCCCCTCCCTCGGTCGGCTGAGGAGCGGTGCTTCCCCGGGCGAGAGGACGGCGGAGTTCGCGCGAGGACAACCGGCCGCGCGAACTCCGGACCGACGAGAGAGAGAGAGAGAGAGAGAGGGGAGCCTACAACGAACGCGCTTCTGGTTGTCGCAAACGCGAGGTTTGAATGATGAGGGTGGGGAGATATATATATATAATTTTTCGTTGGTCGAGCGACTGTCGTAGATTCAGCGGAACTGGTCGGAGAAGCCCGTGCGAACCGTCTGAACCTAAGAACAGGGAAAAGAGCAGAAAATCTGCGGAATTCTCGAAGGCGTGTGGGGGGGGGGCGTGATATCGCGGAGACGAGATAGAAAGATGCCGCCTGCCTCGTTATTTTTCCCCTTCTTTAACGACAACCAAAAACTGGTTCCGACAGTCAACACGATCGATGCTTTAAAAAATGTTGATTTTTTAAAAAAAAAACACACACACACGGGAACTCTTTTCGACAGTGAGACAAGGGAGACAATTTTATTATAATTCATTATTAAGTTCAGTTTTTTTTTTTAATAATAATAAATATGAGGAGAAAATGGTTTCCACGTAAACAACAACAACAACGACAACATTATCAAGTTGTTTTTTTTTTCTAGAAAATCGTTCATAAAAGACATTAACAAAAAAAATAACCATTTTCTTTATCTGTTCCATAATTTAGAACAGTAAAACGGGTACGAGGCTTGAAATTTAAAGAACTAAAATTAAATTTAAATGTGCTTAATTTTACAGTTTCGCTTTAGGAAAAAAAACCAAAAACTGCTCGTATAATTTAAACTAAAGCTAGTTATTCCCCAGAGTGCAGCTCGTCCACAGTAAAATATGTGATCTTTATAGTTAATTTCCCAAAGTTTTATTTGTTGGGATGAATTTAATTACACCATGTATTCAAAAAGCATCGCAATAAAGATTTATATGTATATCTGTGTGTGTGTGTGTGTGTGTGTGTGTGTGTGTGTGTGTGTGTGTGTGTGATTTAGCCCTAAGAGTATTTCACTGCAGATCTAAAAAAATCTGATTTATTCATAAATAAGAATGTTCTAGTGTATATATATATATGAAAAACTAAAAAAATTTTTTTTATAAGAGTATTCCAGTGCAGATTTAAAAAATGATTGACCTATAACTGTGTTCCAGTCAAGCTTTTTTTTAAAAATGTGGGTTACTTTTGAAAGTGTTTTAGTATAGATTTCAAAAATGTGATTTATCTATAATAGTTTCTATGCAACTTTTTTGAAAATTTCATTTACCCATGGGAGCGTTTCGATGTATATTTATGAAATGCGAGTTATCCACAAAAATCTCTGGTGCAGATTTTAAGAGAGCTCATCTAGAAGAATGCGCTGTTGTGTACTTATAAAACGTTCCAACTGCAGACTTCAAAATGAGTTTCATCTAGTTGGAAGTTTAGATTTCAGAAACAAGTGCTCCCATAAAAATATTCTTGTTTAGGTTTTCAGAGAAAACAAATAGGTCTATGTGTATGGCTGTCTCTGTGTAGATTTTGAAAACCAGTTTTATTTAATACAGTATCCCAGTATAGTTTGCGGAGCTGGTTGACAGAAATGTAAATTTAGGTTGCATTCCAGACGCCAAAGGAAATTAATCTGATAAATCGAGATTTGCTTATTTTAATCTTTGATCGCTCGGATCGATCTGTGACGTTTGGAATCTTAATTCAACTTCTATTTACAGCGAAATGCGTGAATCCATCGCTTTGACTTGTCTCCTTTTCACTGAAGTCGCAATTGTTTGCAAATATTTTAGTGGAATGTTAAATATTGTGGAATAAATATTATAATAAGTAACTTAGTGGTCCGTTAATTTAATAATCAATCACCGCGAAATGCACAAACAATCGAAGCGTAATTACAACGGTTACCTTTGAGTCATTTCTGTCCATGTAGACTGAGGCTGACTCACTTTTTCCACTTTACCCACACTTAATGCACGAGAAAATTCCCCACACAATTAACTGAGACCAACAATTGATAATTTTCATCCAACCGATTTAGGAGATCGCCAGTTTATTTACTGGTATGAGAGATGCCGATCTTACGTGTAGTACACTCAGTTGACATTCTATAGTTTCAGCAACTTAATTGAACAGCCAAAAAGCCTCTTGTTTCTCAATTATAATACGTCACTAACCGAGGTAATTCGTCCAGCTATTTATTACTATTATTATTATTATTATTTTTTTTAATTCTTGGGATGTTTGTTTTTCTAATTTAAAAAACAAATATATTTAATTCTGAATAAATTAATACGGTTTTTGTGTGTTTTCCGTGGAGGTTTTGCAAAAATTACCTCCCCTTAATTTGTTGTCGTTGTCTGTTTGAGACCGGATACGTGAATATTTACTTGCAAGGTAAACACACATTGTAAATAATATCGTAAGGGAGCAAAATCACAAGTGCGCGCGAGCTGTGTAGTCTAACTGTCCCTAAATCTTTCTAACACATCTGGAGCCTAACTATGGTTTCTGATCCTGTACAACGTTAAAAAAAAAACATGCTTATTTGTTTTTATGTTCAAAGACGGGTAAGGTGGGCGCAGTGCAGTCTGGGAAATAAGCCGATAGACTAACTGGCAGTAAGTCCGCACAGCGACGAGAACTCTTCAATACTTCACAGCTTTGGTCTGCACGAGAAACACGTCTATTAAATATTCCAACGTTCAGCAGCCGGTCGGTCAACAATCTGGGATCGTTAGAAAAATATCAGCTGAATACTAACAAATGGGCAGACTTGGCGGGAACTGGATATAAAGAAAGTAAACTTTTACCTAGAGTCCGTCATGATCAAAGTCTGAGTTTTTATGGATTGGAAAAAATAGGAAATACACTAAAACGAGAAAAATTAATAGAATTTAAATCAAATTTCTACCCTTGCACTATACTTCCATGGCTTTAGGGTGAATAAAACCTAAATAATTTTAAAACAACAGCAGAAACCAAAAGAAAAAGGGAAAAGTGTCAAACCTTTAGGTTTTCACCTTGCCTAAGCATATTCTCTTTCGAATTATACATCACTTTTCCGATCTTTTCGGATCTCTTAGCAGTCTGCAGGCCTTGTCAGGATATACTATGGATATATTCAAACATCGAAAAGTATCCGGAAGTTTTTTAAATCACGTGTTCTTTGACATCGCGATTTAGACTTCAATTACATAAACTGCATTATCCGTAAAAACACGAAACGGCATAGTTGGTTCGAATCATCTGTGACGATTCATGCCTAAGAATTACCAACAGCACATCGGAAAAGTAAATCTTAAGCCGAAATCAACTTTACCCTGACGCACAAAAGTATTTTCCTTTTCTTAAAAATGAAAATCAACTTCGGTTCCCCAGTTCCATCACTGAGAATACCTTATGGTCTGTTTCCGCCGAAGTCCCTTACCTCCTCCGAAGTTATCCTTACCAACGGCAAGGGGAAAGATCGTCGATCGCAACCCTTCCGGACAGCGAGGATCGGTGGTAGAGGATTCCTCCAAAAGGCTCTTCTTGATCCAAAGTGTGTACCGCCCCTTAAAACCGGCAACCTGCAGGAAGACAACAAAGATGTTGTTTCTTTTTTTAATATACAAACACCCGAAATCAAGCCTAAAAAGTACCCGCCTGTCAACGTAGTTTTTTTTTTTTTCTTTTAAACCCTATAATAATCGAATACCCCGTATTTCATACACAGTCAGCTGATCCCGTGCATAGACTGGCGCCTATATCAGCATCTTGTCTTTTAGAGAAGAAGAAGAAAAAACATACGTTACAAACCGCGTTACCATAACTTCGTGCTGATACTGGGACCACACGTGACTATTTTCACGAAATCACGGCCGCCACCGCACGGACATGGCAGCCATTTAAAACCGGCTCCATCCGGTTCCATACCTCACGTGGCCAGACTTAAACTGATCACAGCGGCAAGAACAAATTGAGGCGGGTAATTCTAAAAATGGTGAAGCAAAGGAGGCGGAAGCTCGTAAGAAAACACATTTCAGTTAACCTCTGTCAGCCAAAAAACAGATTCTTAAAAATATTTTTAAAAAAAAAAAAAAGGAAAGAAAAGAAAAATCCTCGTTGTTTTATTCCCGTAGGTAAATTCTAGCAAATTTCAGTATCCGTTATTTAAAGTGACTGCAGCCATTATCAATTTATGTGGTAATTTTCAAAACGTAACAAATCATCCGAAACAGACAAATAAAAGAAACCTGTAGAAATGTTGCTGTTGTTTTCAGATGTTCTCTCAGGTAGTTTGTCTTGTACTGCTCGGATGTTATCTCGAATAACCGGACTTTTCCCGCAATTAGATTTCTCCCTATATTCTTCTTCGCTTTCCTCATTAAGACAAGATGCAAACGGCGAGAACAAGCACACCTTTAACGCGTCATTAGATATAACGTGAAGTCCACTTATATCGGTGAATCGCAGGTAAAGAAGAATTTTACTCGTCGTGGCCGACTCCTTAAATACGACCGAAGATTCTGTCCAATTTAAACCGTCCCGGAGCTGTTACGCCCCCTCCCGGCCACAGAGAGAGAGAGAGAGAGAGAGAAGAATCAGCTAAAGGCAACAAAGTCCACCATCCAAGTGTCTGCCTGTCTGTTTACTACAGGAGCCTTCTGGTGCCCCATAGTACGATACTCAAGAATTATTGCGGGAAACCCTGCGGTTGGCAGATGACATCACAGAAACATGACACGGTCTCGTGGCTAGCAAATCAGTACTGATTGGCCTACTCTGGAATAATCGAGATTATCGCACGAAATAAAGTCAGCAGTATCTTGCAGGCGTGATCTGGCGATTAATCGCCAATTTAAAAGATTATTATTATTATTATTATTTATTATTATTATTGCATGCAGCCATCTCCGGCTATCAAAGAAATGCTAGTTATTGAGTTTGATGAATGTCTCAGCAGAGGTGACGTCGCACGTGTTAATCGTGTTCTACAGATTCCAAAATCCACGACGAGATCGTATCTGGCGTCAAATGAAGAAGACAAAAGGAAGTCACCCTTACTTCCTTGCTTGCTAATTGACTGTGGCATGAGATGTTGCTAATTCAGATACTTTTTGATTTGTTTTACTTTTTAAACCCCTGCCTTATCGAGTTCATTTCGTTACCGTGGAGTCAAAAACATGTGTATACATTCATCTGCAAAGGGTCAAGAGGTCTACGTGTATTCGAACCCCTCATTCCCCGAAGTGGCTGTCTAATGCAACATTAAATGTAGTGACTGTAACAAACGAAAAGCCGAAAACCAACAGCAACAAGACAAACTTAAGAATATCCTTATCCTACTATGAATGTTATGAAGTTTGGAACCACAGGCCCCTGCATTTCAAAATAACTACAGGTGTGAAATAATAAAAGATGCTTCCATACTTCTTCGAAATTTTAAAAATGTATTTGTTGCTAGTTCATTCCCACGTGATCTGTCATAGGCAAGTACGAAGTTTTCAGCAGTTGTGCGCGCATGCGTGGTCCCGGAGGACAACGAAAACTGCATTTTCGAAAGTCCGCCACATTTCGAGCACGTGACATAACGCGCCTTCTTCAGGACATCCAACGTCTATCGCTGGCGACAAGCAATTAAGTCGTATGCAAAGTGTGGTTGTTTGTTAATTATCATTAGACTGTCTTTGTATTGTTTAAAATGTCATCATTTACAGAATCTACATTGATGATTAAGTTTTTTTTAAAAAATTTTGAATGGAAGGACTTTATTTCCATCCATTCGACAAAAATAACGACTGCAACTTAAAATCTGCCTGCTTACCTCCCCTGTGCTGTGATGATTATAGAGCGAAACCGTATTAGACACTGCTGGTAAAAAGGAAAAACAAGTGTTCAAACTATTATCGTTCCCAGTTATTTACAGAACTAAAAGGTCTAATGTGTGTGTGTGTGTGTGTGTGTGTGTGTGTGTGTTAAAAAACATTCATTTATCCGTTCGTTTTAAAAAAAATTTTCCTCTGCATACTGTGACTGTAATGCAGGTTAATGATGAATTTTTCTCAGAAGCTGCTCATAGGTAATAAAAAAACCTACAGATACAAAGACAACTCCAGTCTTAATTTTGGACTAAATGTTATTATAATCAGCTTTAATTGGTCAGTACTCCATCCTTAGTGGAAAACCGCCAGGTGTCGTCTTGTAGCCCAGATCATATTAAACTTTGAATTAGAAAATAAAATAAAAACTAAAAAGTTGTTATTGGATTTTAAAAAAATATATACTACTACTGATTTCCTTACTAACCACAGGATTCTAATCTGTTCTATCTTCGAATCGTTTATTCTAGTTTTTTAATTTGATTTTGAAGCTAATATCGACAAATTGATAAATTAGTAAATTGCACATAAAGTGAATTCGAATTAATTAATTAAGTTTATCACGTGTAAAACTATTTGGAAATATTTAAAATAAAAATAAATCCAGGTATAACATTCCGCATTTTTTCCTAAAAAATCGAATTTCTCATCAATATATCCATTCCTCTCAATCAATATCACTGCTGTAGTGTAGGGCCAAACAGGAACACAAATAGGCGAACTATGTATGACTATCTGTTATTTAGCAAATGAACAACTAAAACTTTTTTTAAGAATTCTAACTTTTAGTTATAACTTTAAAAAAAAAAAGGTATTTCACGGGACTTAAGAAAATCTAGATAATAACGGAATAATTGTAGAGAAACAAAGCGAGATACATTTCTTCACTTGTCTGTCTGGGACCATCTCTTGATGAAGGGTCCGCACAATATAATAAATGCATCGTTGTCTCGGGAGACTGAGGGTTCATAAAATATGCGGCTGGTTTTCTCCTTCACAGCGAAGCAAACAAACATATCACAGCGTGAAAACTGGTATAGAACAGTTTATAAACAGTAATTCGAAATTGTAAAAAAATGCTGATCTTTATGTTGATCTAATCACACTTCCGTGGGGGTTAGTCAATAGTTATAGAGCAGCTATCCTCGAATTCTGGAACGAAGTGGACTGAAACTTCCGCAATATTCAGAAGTCGACTTTCACTCTTCGGCAATGTAAAGTCTTTTCAAGCCGAGTCTCTGATGCAGCTGCCTGCCTTTCGTTTGGCCTCCATTTCTCCACACTCATAAATTGACTGAGATCTGGAAACCATTCCTACGGCCTCCATTTTCTTTGTGGACAACTTCACAAAGTTCGCTGTCCAGCTGGAAGATTACATGACTTCTCTCCAACAGTAGTTCTGCTGACGTGACGTTTGTCGCTCCACTCACTCTTGGGATAACATGTAGCAGACGTATATATATTTTTCTCTTTCTACCTTTCTTTTCCATTCTTGGACGACCATTTTAAGGCTTATTAACCGCATTTTTAGTTGCCCTAAACGTCACAAACCTATTTCAGGCTGCTAACTTGGTGGATAAGTGCAAAGGTACATTTGGATTTCCTCTCTCAAAAAATCCTTTACTATTCGGAGTCAGATCAGAACAGAGCTCCTTGGCTTTCGTACTGGAAAGTAAATACACCACACACTGAAACAACAGTTCTTACATAAGCTAGATTATTCACATGGATATTTTATTCAAGGTACACTTGGTGTGCTATCCTTTTTTTATCAGTCATACTCAGATTTTTAAAAATCTATTCTGAATATTTGATTGACAGCAATTCTAATGCTGCAATAAACAACGGGACAGTAACTATGAAAGTGGAAATAATCAAAGAACTTCTTTCCCTATTACACACGTGAATACCAAATAATATTCAGATACGTAAACTAACTTGTGGTAATTGAATGCTTTCTTGATTCACCGTATAAGCATCGTGCACCTCATATATTCACTTTACTTATTTACTTACCTCCCCTGATATATACACACAGTAAATGATGGGCAAATAGACACCAAGTTTTAAAGAACACTTGCTCATTCACAATTAGTGGTGCAGCCCCTGTGTAGTAGATGAGCCGTGTGGTGGATTGTAGATGATTTATGGAACAGAGAGTCTGTGTCGAGAACAGAGTTCAGGAAAAACCGCTTTCACGGGCACCGATCTCCAGAGACCCGGTGATCGGTCAAGCCATGGCAGAGTTGCGATGTCACGACTCTTTTTCATGGTGCGGACGATGCTAACTAAAGCAACACCTTTTTTGCGCTGAGTGATAGTGGTTGACGACTCTCGCAGACAGACACTTGCATATATTCTGTCGCACTTGCAGCCGGCCGTCGAGTTTCGGTTTCCGTGTTCCTCTTCACAACACGAAGTTTCTTTTCTGTCCACTTAGAGCATCCCGGACTCACAGGGATGGGCTGTTGTATGGCTTCTCTTGAAATAGTCAAGTCGACAGCGGAAGGAATATCCGGTGACTTGGAGATTTCCCGCTGGTTTTTACTAACATCTACCAGTTCCTATTAACTTTTTGTGTTCCTGGCATTACTGTCTGCAGGCTCTGTTCTATAGCTCGCAATCAGGTGACTCCTGTTATGTGACTGTAATGGTCGAGAGTCTAGAGTTCTCAGTGAGGTCTGTTTACTTCTTACGAGTCTCTCTCTCTCTCTCTCTCTCTATCTCTCTCTCTCTCTCTGTACTGACGTCATATTTCTCTAGTGACGTCATTGCTCTGTACTAGCGTCTCTCATATCTCTAGTGACGCCGTCTCTCTCTCTTCTCTCTCTCTCTCTCTCTCTTTCCGTGCGCATGCGCTCTAAAATTTATCCGAAACACGCACGGACGGGAAACTCTAAGAGTTAACAAAAGATATATATAAGTTTTTTATTGTTATATTAGTATGTTTTTATTTATCATTGTTTTGCACATTTTATCTGAATTCCTCTAAAGGGGGCGGGAATCGAATTATATATGGAATGATATTTTTTAAGTGAATTTAATGATCAGATATTTTTAAAATGTGTATTAGCATCTCATGTACGTTTTGTTGTCTTCCTCTCCTAGGGGTGTACCAAGGTTTCTCTCAGCTAGTAGCTTTTCTCGCTGTTTCTTACCCGATCAGAAATGGACGAAAGGGCAAATTGGAAACACAATGAAGACACCAAGATCGGTGCTCGTATCGGGTTACACCGTCTGCTTCTTTGCGATTTCATAAATACGTGTTATTTCGGCGATATCACGATCCCTTCCGACTTGATGGACCTCTTTTCGCACCCTTTTTGTCTTAGAGGGGGAGGGAATGGGAGAACGACCGTGTTTCTAATGGACTGAACTGCACCTACCTTGTTTATTAATGAGATGTAGCAGCTCGGAAGTCGGATCGCTGCGTGTTTAGAGAACGCTCCTCACGTACAACTCGACAGATCCTCCTCGTTCTTCGTTACTGCAACTCAGCAGCCAACCAGCAGACAAAAAAGTGTTTTCTTCCTTCTTCCAAATGTCTGCTCCAGACTGTCCCAGCATTTAAAAAGTGAAACAGTCACCGTCGTTAGCTTCTTTGAGAAATTATTCGCCAACGCTCCTGATGTTCTGACCAAACGTGGCCGTTCAGAATTCTACAGATGAACTATCAGACAATTGGAAACGGGAGTCGCGCCCAAAGCACAAAATTTCACATGGTAGACAGGAAAAATAAAACTTGCTTCATTTTTCTGACGTGATCTACGATCGAAATCTCATAAAGTGCAAGCAAGATTCATATTCGACTTTATTACTTTAAGGTGTAACAGTTCCGAACGTTGCACTGATGACATTGACCTTCTGTAACATGCAACGTCATGTAATTTTTTTTTCTAAAAAAAGGTAATAATAAATCAGCGGCATCTTCTGATTGGTTCATGAATGGACCAATCAGCTGACGCAACATTTGAAGACGTCGCAAGCCATATCGTAATTCTTAACTATTCATTCAGTAGACGCTGGTACAGCAGACATGACGCTTGTGAAGGATCTCGACGCCCGGTGAAGAATGAGTTCAATTCGTAATCCGCACTCGCCAAGTAATAAAGGGAATTATCGAATTGAACGATTACAAGAGAATGAAACAACGATCCTTGGTTTATGTTGCCATACCAATACCTGGTTTTAATGAAGTAATTCTCAGCGTGGATTTGCAGTATCCAGTGAAAAGTGAAACCTTATCATGGGGTTTCACTGTGCGCTGCCAGATAATCGCGGTGGACACCGTCTTACTGCAACAGTGCAGAATATACCGTCACACTATTTAGGTATTAATAATTAATCCATCTTAATCTTTAATTATTATACATAATGAAAGGATGGCAGAGTGCAGAACTTCATATTTATCATAACAGTGAGAACCATGCAGTTTCAAATATACTTGTTACAAATCAAATCATTGAAATAATTCCAATATTTTATTTTTAAAAATGCAGCAGTTAATTCATTGAAATTCGTTTCTACCAGTTTACACTTCTTTAAAAAAAATTTAAACGTTCGAAAAACACTAAAAATATTAATTATTCACAAACTTTGTTTAGGGTTTGAATAAAATAGTAATTGCTCATTGTCAAGAGATTATTCGATCCTTTAATATTTTCTAACTCTATTTCATATCCCGTCCTTAAAGACCCCTCAATTGTCCTATCTTAGATTACTTTTTACCCTTCAGATCTAGGACCTCCGACTCTTCCCCATTGTACCGACAAATCTCCAGCCCCGTGAGGTAAACAAACGTGCGGCCAAGTCAACACAAATACCAACAAGGCTCGGGTGGAATAAGGGAGGTAAAAAGTGGCCTGCTATAACAAGGGTTAAAGCCAAATTTAAGAGGTTTTCAAGAAATAATTAATCGCCAACTGGAGACCCTCAAGAAAATGGCGGAAAGTCGCCTTCATCAAAGCCTCCTCCTGACGTCTGAATGAAGATATTAATAATAAAACAACAAAAAACCGAGGATGAGGATAATCCTGGTCTATTAAGAGTAAACCAAGGGAATCTTCATAAGCTCATTTTCAAGTCGCATAATTCTTCAAGAATGCAGAGGACACAGTAGAGAGAGAAAGAGAGAGAGATGACGTCAGTATATATAGAGAGAATAATAAAAAATTCAAACCAGTTTCTTTTCGCATACAATTGTATAAAATGTTTTGAACTTTTAGCGTTGACAGAATTTTAAAATAATTTATTCTTTCATAAATCTTTATCTACAGCTACTGTGAGGGTAGACTTTCAGATAATCTACATACAGCAGCTTTTTAATTTAATCTCAGAGCCAATGTCCAGTTCAGGAGAACCATTTAGCAAGATACGTGGTTAAATTCAGCTCCTTCGTCGACTCCATCACCTGTCCGGTCGTATCACTGCCGTTAAGTAAACACATATTAGTGTATAACTAACTAAATAAATAACAGTTGTAAGGAAAACGAAGCACAAGAAGTGATAAGATGCCTTACGTAAGAGGGGGGGGGTACTTCAGTACAAGCGACTTTTGAAGCCCGAGAATGCTCAACGAATAGCACATCTATAATAATCGTTCAAATTTAATGTGATTAAGTTTCAGTTTACTAAAACTAATTTTTATGATTAATATTATAACTATTATTAAAATAATTATTATTGTTAATAATGGTTTTCATTATTTTCCACCGTGCAAATTTACTATTTTTCATTTTTATACAAATCACTTTTGAGTTATCTCCCATTTACTTTAAGGTTATTTCCCTTTACTTATAAACTGGATTACTGAATTTATTCGACTGGCAGTCATTAGCAGGGTTCATGATTATAAATTAACTGAGACTGCAGTCCAGTGAGGTATTTTAAAAATGATGTTAATGAGCAGAATAAATTACCATCAAGTGGTGGAATTAATCTGTACAAGAATCATGTTGATGGCCATTTCTTTTCACCGGAGGCTCTTGGTATAAATTATGATATCTTCCTGCCTCTTGACTACCGAACAGAATTATGTATTTATTTGTTCGTTTGTCACATCAGAAGATACCACGAGAAACTAACTATAGTTAGAAACAACAATAGCAGGTTTGCTACAAATTTATAAACTGGAGCAAAACCAGTGACACTGATTCATACATACATGCATGTGTGTATGATTTTTTTGTTTTGTTTTGATTATAGAATTCCAGGGAGATAACTCCATTGTAATAAGTAAAAACAGCGTACTATTTATTTTAATCGTTGTGATAACGCACAGTATGGCGCTACTGAATTCTGTTAGCTTTTACTCATATTTTAATTTTAGCAATATTTTGCTCTTTGCTGCCACCTCTCTGTATATACTCTAAATCATTCACTGAAAAGAATTATTACTTTTTTTTTTTTACATTGGAAATAATTCTTATCACTAGTAAGATTATTTCCCCTTTCACATTAATACACTTTGACCAGCTACATGAAAATAAAAACAAACAGGTTCTATCTATTTTGTTCAGAGTTGTTCACTAACTTAAAAAAATATAACTATAAATTTTTTTTATAGAAGAACGCAGATAAATCATTTATAGTAGTTTTGAAAATGTATCAATAGAAAGAAATAAAAAAAACTAAGTTAAAGAAAACAAACATGAGAGAGGAATAGAGAGATAGAGTAGGTGTGTATGTGTGTGAGAGAGACAGAGAGGGGGAAGATGGAGAGAGAGAGAGAGAGAGAGATGGAGAGAGAAAGAGAGAGGGGGAGAGGGGATAAGAGATGGGGGGGGGAGGGGGAAGAGAGAGAGAGAGCGGAAGGGAGAAGAGAGTGAGAGAGAGGAGATCTTCGAGAGCAAGATGAAGATAGAGAGAGAAGAGATAGGCGGAGAAGTGAATGTTGAGACTGGGCGAAGTCGGGAGAGAGATGGGGCGCAGGAGAGGCTAAGGGGAGCTAGAGAAAGAGAGATCTCGCGAGATCTGAGAGTCTCGTCAAGAACGCCCCCCAACACTACTCGTATTTCTAAAACGGTGTCTTTAATAGGCTTGGGGGCCAGCCTGGTTCGAATCTACTGCCCCGGAGGGCAGTAGGCGCGTTGTACAAAGCAGTAGAAATGTTTTTTCTAGACAGAACCTGATCCGAGTTCACCACATAAAAAGAGAGAAAGATCTTCACGATAATTGAACACTTCTCCGACATTTGATATCCAGATTAGATACTAAAAGTTTCAATGGCTCTGTTCTCGAAACCGGAATATTTCCCAACCCAGCCCCATCTGTGACCCCGAAGCCGGTCTGTCGATTCACCGGCCTGAACACGATCTTCCCCGCCTGTCCCTCTGAACCCGGGCCCGATCTAGTGTCAGGGCCTCGGAGTGTCTTGGTTAGCGGAGCGGAGCAGGGTCAGTCCCCCAGATATAAAATGCGCGTGGTAGAAACCCAATCATCACCCCCCCAACCATCGTTCCACAACAACGGGGCATCTCTTCTGTCGGGTTTGGGGTCGAGCGGCGCCGTGATGCGTGAAGTCGGGTGGTGGGCATGGAAACCGGACCCCACGTAGTCGGGGGGACAGGTGCGCAGGAATGCGGCGTTCGGCCCCGCGAGAGCCAGCCGGCAACAGCGACGTCCTTTTAAAAGATATCTCCAACGCGATGCGATTATATGCGACCGTGAATAATAATACAACAAACCAAATGGCATCTCTCTCTCTCTCTCAAAATGGTCTTTCATATGGACGCTGTACATCTCCTACCGGCCCGCTATATATAGATGTGTGTGTGTGGGCATAAAAGTACATGTGTCGTGGCGTAGATATACGATCTTATCCAACCAGCCTTCGAGCCGCTCGACACTGTTAACAACACTGCGTTGTCTCCGTAATTATGTTCGTAGCGAGCAGGTGTTGTTGCCTTGGATGTCCCCGAACCGACCGGTCCGTAAATAATCTAGTGCCGCCGAAAGTGACCGGTTCCTTCCACACGTACTACACGCACCCGGCCGGCCCGCGATCAGTCCGCTCGGTTGTAATAAATCATCTCTCTCTCTCTCTCTCTGTGTGTGTGTGTGGAACTGACAAGATCATCTCTCTCTGTGTGTGTGTGTGCACTGACAAGATCATCTCTCTCTCTCTCTCTCCTCTCTCGCTCTCTGTGTGTGTGTACTGACATGATCATCTATCTCTCTCTCTCTGTGTGTGTGTACTGACAAGATCATCTCTCTCTCTCTCTCTCTCTCTCTCTCTCTGTGTGTGTCTCTCTCTCGTGTGGTGTACTCTGACATGATCATCTCTCTCTCTCTCATCTCTCTCTCTCGCTCTCTCTCTTCCTCTCTTCCTTCTCCCTCCCCCACCCCCACACAGCATCGTTCTACTGCTTATTTTAAGCGTTCGAGACGAGGCCTAACTAAGAGATCCGGGCGTCTGACCGGAAACACGTTTCCCTACTATCGACGACCGCGAACACCTACTAGGGGTCGGGGTTCTAAATAAGCTAAAGTTCCGGTCCTGGCAGATGTCAGAAGATATTTTATTAGAAACAGAATTGTCCATGGCTGGAATAAGTTGCCGGTGAGCGTGGTTACCAGTGGTAATAGTATTGGTCAATTTGAAAACCATACTGAATATCTATCGAGTGACCAATTCTCCATGCGAAAAAACAAAAACAAAAACAAAAACTGCGATGGCTCCCTGTTTTCCTTGTGACTACAAAACTTTTTCTAAGGTAATCGAACCCCAGGAACGTCTGCTGTTTGATTCCCGTATAAAAACTGAACTGAAAAACCTACATTTTTGGACAAGCCTCGAGACGAATATTTCGACAAGGTCGGGGGTAGAATATTTATCAATAAATTTTTCTATCATTAGTGTAACTTGTAGATTGTAGCAGCTTCCAATTCTACGGTTCGCTATATTCCTTTATTTTTTTAAAAGTTAATATGTAAATTTGAAAAAAGAAAGAAAGAATCTGTTAAATTTTTCAGGCAATACCTTTAAATACCAACCAGTCGTGCTTATTACCTACGACTGGGCGGCTAACAGAACACTGATCCTTATGAACTGTAGTAGCATTGGTAAACCAATCCCGAAGATAACCTTCTTATATCTGATTGGGCGGGGAGGACGTAAATCAAAATTTGCAAGAGCAAAATCCGGCTCATTTTCGATCAAACAAAGCAATCATTGGATCGAAGAATTCTTCGGAAGAAAAAAGAGCCTTGATCATGACTCATCTAGACCAATCTGCGCTGGCCGGAAGTACATGGCGTTTGGCGTTAGTTCTCCAGACTGTTTCTTCAACTTACATATTTTAACCTTATCCAAAAGCAACGTTGATAAATTGCGCAGCAGTTTGGAGCAGGGAGACCTGGAAAAGAGAGAGAGAAGAGAGAGAGAGAGATGGAGAGAGAGAGAGAGAGAGGAGAGAGAGAGATGAGAGAGAGAGAGATGGAGAGAGAGAGATAGAGGAGAGAGGAGAGAGAGAGAGAGAGAGAGAGAGAGAGAGAGAGAGAGGAGAGAGAGAGAGAGAGAGAGATTGAGAGAGAGAGAGAGAGAGAAGAGAGCGATCAGAGAGAGAGAGAGACGAGAGAGCCGAGAGAGTACCCGTTGGCATGTATTTATTGGCTTGTATTGATGCTGAAGATGTTCGGTTTTAATCAGTTTTAAAAATGGATGGTTGGGTACTTCTCTAATCTGGAAGGTAGGCAAGGTCCTGTACATACAGTGATGAATACCATCGTATTCCTTGCAGTTATTCCATCATACCCTATGCTTACTCTTACTATTAACGTATCACTTCCTTAAGGAAGAAAAGCGATGGTATAATCTGTATAGAAGAGAAAGAACACGAAGAAGAATTCTTATGCAAAACCTCTCGTCGAAGATATAATGTTACTCTGCAGTGAAATCACGACTCTATTGTAGTATTTAGTCTTTTGTTTAAAAGCTACAGAAGAAGCCGGAATTTTTTTGGATTAGCTCAGGTATCAAGCGGTTGGGGGAAAGCGAAACCAAAAATGACGAGATTTCAGAAATACACTCTGATGGAAATAAAGCCAGCGTTAACATAAATCATCTAATGGCATTTACCGACATCATCTCGGAACCAATTTCTGGTAGTTTTCTGTCTGTTGTTGTTCTATTCACCCTCACTGGGGAAAGAACACAACTACGCCATTTTCGACGTTAATCCTCACTCGGTTAGCCACTGTCTACGCCTTTCCGAGCAACCCTCTCACACCTTCTGCCCTTTCTGCGCCCTGGTGCCGGCTCAGACGCTCTCACCTCCCACGAAGATCGTGGCTGTGGCCCCTTTTGCCTGGCCGGTTTAGGTCCGTCCGGCCGACAACGGACGACCAATGAAGTCTCGAAACAAAACGCGTTACGTTCGTTCCATTTTCCCTGGACCCTGCCAGGCCCTTTATCGCTGCCAGCATGTCGTCGTAGATACAGGGTTTTAAAGAGGGACACAGCCCCGACATGGAAAAGCGCTCTCCGCCAGGGCCAGGTAAAACAGCATCGCCCTCCTTAGGCCGCCATTCTCAGGGGGGTTTCCGCTATTCTGAACAGTTATCACCGTTTTCCTTTGAACCCAACAGCTTGGATTCCGGCGGGGTCCCACCCCTCCCCCGGCCCCGCTGCGATAGCAGCGCCATAGCTACGCTTAGTCCCGCCATAACCGGATCTGATTCAGGTCCGGTTTGCGCGCGTAACTGACGAAACTCCCCCCAAAAGGAAGATGGACGTCGTCTTTAAGGGGGAGGTTCCCCTAAAAAAAGGACTAAACCTCTGTCCTTTCTAATGATCGATCTAATTACGAAGGAATTTCGGAAAATTTCTTTTAAAAAAGCCTTCCATGTTTTCAAACCGGGGGCCCGTGAGGGTGACGTAAGTCGGCCTCGTGTACGTCACAGTTGTGTCCCGCGCCGTTCGTGTGGGTGACGTAAGTCGGCCTCGTGTACGTCACAGTTGTGTCCCGCGCGGTTCTTCTTCTTCCCCTCTGTCGCTATTTCCTGTCAACAGGTTTTCAAAAAAAAAAAAAAAAACGATCGCCCTTACAAAAGGAAAAAGTCCCTGGTGTTATGGAACGTGTATGCAAATAGCCCCTCAGCCCATAAAACGCTTGGCCGCTTTACAAATCGGAATAATAATAATAATAAAATTTAATAAACAACAACAACAACAAAAAAGCCCAACAGTTGAATGCAGAAATGTAGGCCAGTTCGCGCATACCGGGGCGGATGGTCAGGGAACGGATAACGAGGCGTGGTTGGGGGGGGGAGGAACAGGCAGCCGTATGAAATGAGCTACCTATGCAGCTAGCGCGCAAAATCACGTGATTTTTCCAACCAGGAATAGAAAACTACACCACCTGTGTCTCCATAGTATTTCAGAGAAAGCATTCACGGCGTAAAAAGATTTCTTTTTTTATCAAAAGAGGATATGAAAACAAAGAAAAAAGAGCATTTCTTTCCGCTACTGGGGCTAGTAGAGCCTCCACCATCAGATAAAGTCAGCTGTCGGCCATGGGTGCTTTGTATCATAAATGGGATTCTGATTATTTCCCGTCATTCCTTGAGACATTAACACACATTTACATCCCCGCAAAAAAAAATTCGTTCCCCCAGGTTATCACAAATGCGAAATGGACCTAATTTTTATCACAGTTTAAATAAGCAAACAAATTTCAAAATTCGAAAAATGCAGCAGATAATTTCTTCAGGTAATCTCTCTCTCTCTCTTGTGACGCTCTGTACTGACGTCATCTCTCTGTACCGACGTCATCACTCTCTCTCTCTGTGTAGTGACGTCATCTCTCTGTACTGACGTCATCTCTCTTCTGTACTGACGTCATCACTCTCTCTCTGTGTAGTGACGTCATCTCTCTGTACTGACGTCATATTTCTCTCTATCGCACACACACACCACACACACACACACACACACTCACTTATACACAGAGTATTAGAAATAATTGTGTAAACAGAGGAAAAGCTGCGTATAGAACGCAAACAACACGCGATAGAATCGTATCTCCTTTATAAAAATGAAATTCTCCATAGTATGTTTACGTGTTGTTATAGTACAACCAGAAAGAAGTGGCACACCTGCAGAATGACTTTAAAAGTGTAAGCAGTAGATCAGTGTAGTGTGGAGAATACTATGTCTCCTGGGGGGGGATATCGCATGACAACTGTTATTTTTTACATCAGATGCAGTAGAGGAAGGAAGTCTAAACTCTCCAAAAGGTGATGTTAAGTACCTCGGGGTATGTTCCCTGCGTGATAGACGATGATCCAGCAAAGATTTTGCGAATGACCTAGCTACAAGTACAGTAAGAAACACTTTAACACGAAATGGTCTCAGTGGATCTGTAGCTGTCCAAAAACGTTTGCTGACAAGAGGAAACCAAATGGAAAGAATGAAACAGCGGGCATGACCAAACCTGGAAGAAGATGCTATGGTTAGACGGATTCACGTTTGAACTGTCTGGGAATAATCAGAGCCACTTTGTCCAATGATATAACAGTCAGTATACAACAGCTGCAGCGGAGCATGGGCGCGGATCAATAGAAATGTAGGGTTGGTGGGGCTGCATATCAACCAAAAGGGTCAGAAGTTTGCATAAAATCAAAGGTACACTGACTCCAACAGGTACAGGCAGGTTTTCATCCATCATGATATTTCCTCATGAAGACATCCCATTGAGTGGGGATTCATCTTCCAAAATGACAGTAACTCCAGGCATATAACCAAAAACTATCTGAGACGTAAAGACAGAATTCTGGCCCGCACATATGAAGATCATTGGGATTATATGGGATTATATGGGATTATATGCCCGAACACCTTGGAATGATTTGAGGAAAGCGTTACAAAATATTAGAACAACATTCCAGTCAAATACTGATAACTTGTATGGGAGCTTAAAAACAAGGTGTCACGTTCTATATAAAGTAGAGGGTTCATATATCAGACACTAATGCACTGCATAAACTATTCATTTTGTTTTTAAAATATTTCTGTAATAATAGATGTGTGTGTATTATATATAATTAATTACGCATATTCTCTGTGTGTTTCCATAATTATATCGAACACTATATATAGAAAACCAACTTACTGTATATAATCTGTCTTACTGTATATATCTAATCTATCCAGCAGCTCTCATGCACATATTTATTTTTCTTAATTCTCTATTCTTTGTTTATATTAAATTAGCATAAAAGTGTCAGCTATTAAAGTTGTTGTCTCCCTTTTCGTAGTTTACTTTTCTTTCTCTGACTCCATCAAAGAAAAACACTTTCTGACTTTTGAAAAAACTTTCTTCTTCTTTATTGGCCCCATATTTTCAAGCAATTATTTCACTTTCTTAAAAAAAGTTAATTTTGATTAATTTTTTCTTCTGGTTTTATGTGTTCATTAAATTCCGTGTTTTTTTTCTCTCTCTCGCGAAAACCTAAAATCAAGAGAAATGCACAATGCTAAACATCGCTATGTCAGGGTGGCTCATCTCCCCTTATTATTATTATTATTATTATTATTATTATTATTATTATTATTATTATTATTGGACTATTTCAAGGCGAAAAATTATCATATTTCGTCACTGCATCCATTCCTCCACGCCACAATGTAGACTGCCCTTTCTGGCTCTTTGGGACCACGGTAGGCGCCCGTCAAAATTAAACAGACATGAATCATTTGTCCCCGAGAACCCTTCTTTCACTCCCTCAACATTTTCCCATGCCCACACGGCCGCTTTTTCAAAACATCGGACTGACGCTGCCCTTTCCTTTTATAACCCCAACAAAAAACCGGCTACTAAGGCGCGGGTAGGGAACCCCTTTGTTCGGCTATCTCCATTGTGTGCGTCACATTAAAGCCCCGGTCCTGGTCGGTATAAAAACGGGTGGATAATGACGGGTGGCGTACAGTCAACCTGCTCCCGTCTTCCTTCTTCTCCCTTCACTGGGGTGTCGGGTAACGTACAGAGTTAGAGCGGCCGAGGGAGGGGTGATGTGTCCACCCACACATCTGTCACAAAATCCCAATCTAAAATAAAAGAAATCCCCCCCCTTTTTTTTTTTTTTTAAAATTTAAAAATAATTTTAAGAAAACACTAGAGAAACAGACGTAGAAAAGAAACGAGTTTGGCCTCCGTTTTTTGTTTGGACGTCTCAGAGAAACCCCTTTCTCGTTTGTTAAGGTCTCAGCCACTGCTGAGGAATGGGGCGAAGTGGCCATCAACGGCCAGGACGGGTCCGCACACCGGCGGGACATAAATCACCAGCAGTTGGGGGGGGGGGAATGGAAGTCCCTTCCTCTCCAACCTAAAAGATACCGGGTCTTTCACGCAGTTAGAAGAGGTATACTTACATGAACCACAAAGCGAATTAATATTGATTAATGCTTTCCCCTCTTTTACTCATCCACCATTAAAAAAAAAATAAAAGGTGCGTGCGTGTGTGTGTGTGTGTGTCTTCTCGCACTTAAAAAATCCTAATATTAAAAAAAATGAGCAAATTCATAAAGATGGCTTCTCTCTATCTCTCTCTCTATCTCTCTCTCTCTCTCTCTCTGTATACTGACGTCATCTCCCATCTCTCTCTCTCTCTCTCTATCTGTATACTGACGTCACCTCTCTGTATCTTGACGTCATCTCTCTCCTCTCTCTCTCTCTCATCTCTCTCTCTTTCTCTCTCTCTCTGTATACTGACGTCATCTCTCTCTCTCTCTCTGTATACTGACGTCACCTCTCTGTATATTGACGTCATCTCTCTCTCCTTCTCTCTCTCTCTCTCTCTCTCTCTCTCTCTCTCTTGTATTTCTAAATAAATAAATGAAAACTATATTATTACACTTTGCGGTGGAATGCTGTTCAAGGTTTGTGTAAAGGAATTCACTATTCCGTTCAGCTGATCTCCCACAATGCAACGCGACTACGTTTAGTTTCCGACAGTAATCTTCAAGCGACACCAAGGTCGGCAGACAAGTCAGGCTGGCTTTAAGAATGGAATTGCATCACTTCTTTTCAAACCGTCGATATTAAATGAAGATCTGTGGAATACTCGTTGTTGATAAGCCACTGCTTATACACGGAGACAGGAAGTGCATCCGCGCCAACGATGATGAAGCGACGGTATGGGAGAAGCCTGCCATTACGCCCTTCTCCCGTCCACACCCGAGCAGACCTTATCAGCACAACCGAAATGCTTTGTCCGTACGCTGATGGTTTTACTAAAAGATGCTGCAATTGTTTCTAATGCTGTAAGGTTTATTATAGTATCTGCAACAAACTTTTGCGCATGATGCTTCCAAAATAATGTTGATTTTTCTTTTTCCGAACTCAGCTGTCAATGAAAAGAGGGTGGAGGGGTCGCTAACTTCGACAGTCGCCTTCAGTAACACGAGTCGCTCGTGACGTCACTGAGAGTGGCGAGTTTACGCCTTCCGGTCTATCGTAACGTTTTTCTCGCGCGCTTCCGTTCCACGAAACTAAAATAGGGGCCGTTAAAACAGCTTCCGTGCTGCTAATTTAGTTCCAGGAAAGGCCGGTTGGGGGGGAATTTTCGTGGGTAGTATAGCTACAAACTTTACCCCGTGGAGCGCGCGCCCCCTAGTGTCGTGCGTCTGTGAAGAGGGGCGAAGCGCGGGTGAAGCACCGGGTCGTAGTGCTGCTAGGAAGTGCTGCCAATCTTGCGCCCCGTGGGGCCTGGAAATCCCGATTTCGGTAGGTAATTCATGCCTGCTCGAACTTTCGTTTTGTTTTTTGTTTTTTTTTTAAGCGAGAGGAAACCAGAGTCCCCGGAGAAGCCTACGCGACCCTAGCGAAAATAAACCTTGCCTGTCTCCTACGGGATCTGAACACGGGCACATCAAATAATAATAATAATAATATAATAATAATAATAATAATAATAATATAATAATAATAATCGTCTGCACGCACCGGAAACAGTATTATTCCTTATTCACGCACAGTGTAACAGGACAAGGTAGCAGAAGAGTAATATTTCTTGTGAAATTTTAGTTTACACGAGCTGAGCTGAATTGGCGGTTCGTGACCCAGGTTTCAAAGGTCAACTGTGTAGCGGGCCACGCATTTATCTCGTGACCAGCCTGACATAGGTGGGAGGGGTAGCCTGAAGGACTGCGCATGTTCACGCACACCCCATAGTGGTTTACAGGATAATCTCGCGATCGTGTCTAAAATTTTGAACTGAGGCCCCGACTTCAGGATTATTTGCCTAGCAAAAATGTATCACTGATTTTACGTGCGTGGGACTGTCTTCTTCTAAACAAGGGGTGGACGAACTTCGTGTTCTGCTGACCACCCGAGTCATCACGTGACCATGGAGAAAATTGGCTATGGATGAGCCCGTGCGACAACTGGTGATGAATACTTTACGGAATCTGGGAAATAAGACAATTACGTCTCTTCCATCATATATTTTATATAAATATACTATTTAAAAGGAATTGTAGTCATGCTATTTCTTTCTTTAGCAAAATGGCTTTCAGTGTTCAAGCGTTTGTCCACTTTTTCAGATTCCCTGAGGTTAATTCCTGTTGTGTTGTGGGGAGGGGGTTAACAGTGATGTCTTGTTAACTAAACGAAACTAAAATCCGTAACCAACCACGCATTTCCTCAGACAGCAGCAATGTCCTATTACAGGGCTGGAAAAAGAGAGAAGAATCTCTCTCTCTCTCTCTCTCTTCCTGTACTGACGTCATCTCTCTCTCTCTTCCTGTACTGACGTCATCTCTCTCTCTCTCTCTCTCTCTCTCTCGCGGTAATATAGATGATAGCCCTTTAGGAATGAAGAAAACCAAATGCAGCGGTTTTAATGGCCTGAATTTGATATTAGCCTTTCAATCTCCCACCTCCATCAAACGGTAAATACAAGAATGGCGGGAGTTCTCTGGGTGAACGAATGTATTATTTATTATGAAAGGTAATTAACTCTGAACGTCGTTCTCAGCGGAGGCCCCCCCACTAACGTCAGTTCACACGAGGAAACTCTCATCTAAGCACGGTTGGCATAGCAATAATCTTCACGGATTCTAGAATTTATCCTGTATGTAAAGCCTTCCGCTTAAATTCTTATATGGCGAGAGAATAAATCACTCTGAACACCGAATCAGAAGGTCCTGCGGTCTGCTCGGGCATGGAAGGGTCTTCGTCGCAGATCTGCCGAAGGGGGGGGGGAATGGAGAATTGGTTCCCTAATCCCGCTTAATACGCCACCTGTTCATCAGCGAAGTTGTAGAAATGGGAAAATAACAGCAGCAACCGGTGTTCGTGTTTAAATAATCTTATTGACGATATTTCAATGAATTACAAGTTTAAATTAGAATTATTCTTCGAGTCGCTGAAAAGGAGTTGCCAAGAACATGGGCGTCCGTCCCCAAGAGAGGGGGAGGGGTGAATAAGAGGGGCCAACTGCTTTCCCCTACCCTCGGAAAGTTGGTAGTGATAGTGCAATGGTGGCATTATATTTTGCCCGATTCACCGAGTTCACTGGTGCGCGGAGAGCGAGCAAGAAATAACGAGTCTGACCACATCCAGTCGAAGACCGGAAGAGGGTAACAACATAAGGTACTGGGTGTGTGTGTGTGTGTGTGGTAATCTATCCTGTGGACATTTCTGTTATTTGCCCCTCCCCGCCCACACAGGGGAAAAGTCCTGCAGAAGCTCATGGTTTAGAGTATCACAAATGGTGAGCATCTTGTATAGTTCTTTAGCGTCTTTCATAATTCCTGAAACTGAAAACGTCAAATAACCGTAGGTAGAAACGGTGGTCGTGTAATCCGTCTATTTGTCGCCAAAACGGGTCTGGGATCCGGTGTATGTAGGTAAACTCTGAAATAACGCTATATTGTTTTAGGAAGAGGCTGTTGTTGTTGTTTTTTAATGCTATGCTGTTTTGCATATGTTACCCAACATTAATCTGATGGCGTAACAGCCACACACACACAGAGAGAGAGGAGAGAGGAGAGAGAGAGAGAGAGCGAGAGAGAGAGAGAGAGAGAGAGAGAGAGAGAGAGAGAGAGAGAATCAACGAGATTAGGCTAAGTAAGGGAGGTCACTGCTCGCGGTTTTTTTTATTTAGATTTCCATTTTCGCTTCCGATCGGAGAGCAACAACTCTTAGGAGAGCCTCCCTCCTATCCCCGGCAATTTTTCTAAGGTGTTTACCTGCTAGCGACGTCTACCTTACGTCGTTATGACGCGTATCTAAGGCAGGCACGTGCAGCAGAAAGGCCGTTCTCTCTCTCTCTCTCTCTCTCTCTCTCTCTCTCTCTCGCCAAACGAAGGGTAACAGGGGTTCATCACTCCTCACAAAATGGAAACAAAAACAACAACAAAAAAAGAGAGAGAGAAAGAAAACGAAAAAGACCAGCGGAATTAACTGCACGATTAAACTTTTAAAATTTTTATTTGCATTCTGCCATCACGGAACAGGGGAACCAAACGGAGCTTCGCCAAATGCCAACAACTTTGCCAAAAATGAGGGCGAAAAGCCGGCCGGCTTATGAACCCCGTAACAAGTCGATCAGTTACCCCGATTCCTTTTCCTTCCCTGTTATTATTCGTTGTTGTTCTTTTTGAACAGTGTTGTTGTTGTCGTCTTTATTTTTCTATTCTACTATAAAGTTATTTATTTCCACATACTAGAGGGCAGTTGAGGCATGGTCGACATATCTCGCGATAGCATTTTGCTGAGTCACCGCTAGAGGGAAGGGAGGGAGGTAAAAACCGGAGCTTATTGGCTGCGTTATCTCGAACAGAGTTCCTCTCTTATGAATGGCGGATTATATTCGAAAAGAAAGGAAAGTGACTTCGCGTCTCACTTTAATTGTCGTTGTTTTTGCACTAGAGAAATGTTTTTTAGCCTTACACTAAGCAAATAACTGAAATCCGATATTAAGAGTCATTATTGAAAATAAAAGAACATCCTAAAAAGGGTTCTCTCTCTCTCTCTCTCTGATTGCGTAGCTTGCAATCCGGTTTTGCCAAGTGTTAGGCGGTCTGACCTTTCTTATCGTGCTCTGAATACTCTCTCTCATCAGTGAGGACTGGGGTGGATTGTCATCGGGTATTAAATATCTCGGAGTAAGCATCTGTTTGTCGTGAGTCGGCGCCATTTCTCACACACGCTCGACATGAAAAGAACAAAAGGTAAACTGGACGGGAAAAGTTTTTCTAACAAAGAGGGGGGAAAAAATTCAAACGTACGTTCAGAGTGAGAAAGAAAAGCAAACGGTTACCCCCGGTTACAATACAAAATATGGGAATCACCCCAAACTACTACACCCTATTTATTTCCCATTCTATCACGTGGTTATTATACATCCTCGCCACGCCGTCCTATGCCTTCGATGTCTTCAGGTACATCTACGTCGCCCGTGCCTACGGGAACCTGAACTTACTGTTCGATTTAATACGTGCAACATAATTTACTCATTTACAAAGTTAGATATGAGATCCAACAGTCGCGCGGTTCGATTGCAATTCATACAGACTTCACTCCCCTCCTTGAAACTGGTCCAGGGTATGGACAACTTTCCTGTAAACTGGTAACTAAATCAGCGAAAGTGCCAGTGTGATTCAACAACCTAGATGGTTGTTGTATTTAGTAACAGTCAAAATCACTGGGGCTGACGGAAATCAAATTTATGCACAGGCCAGAGAATCCGAGAAAAGAGATATTGATACACAGATATATAGGTAGGCGGGCTTAAAGTTAAAAATATCCTATAGAAATCTCAAGTTTGCCACAGAAAAGGGGGGGGTCGGAACTTATCTAGGTCGGTTTTATTTGTCAGGTAGTGGTGTTCATCCAAACGGAAAAGGAACACTCCCTGGTCAGATGAGCCTGGGAAACATGGTGGTTCAGCACAGCCCGCTAAACAGAATATTGCTTAGCAGGGGCCGCGCTCGACTGAACATGAAAAGGTGTTTTTTTTTTTTTTTAAAGAGAAGCATTCTGAGGATTTTGTAAGCGAAACCAGGAGATGATATACGATCTTGAGTCAACCCCGGCCCCCGTTCGCTATACTTCGTTTCGTTTTTCGTTGACACTGGAGCCGAGAAAGGAGAACTTCCATTTCTTTAGTTAGTTACCCGGGTCAAATTCCTTTCATACATTTACCTGAAAAAGGGGGGGTCCCTTTTTCTTTTTTTTTTAATCAAAAGAATCTATTGGGGGGGATTTTTTCTCCCTAACAAAATAGATAAATAGCGGGCAAACCAAACCTGCTACATACAGCCTCTCTGAAGAAGAAAGAAGAAGAAAGAAAAAGCCGACGCCATCTTTGCTGGTGACTTCAGGGCTGCGAACCAGAAGATATTTCCGGGAATTTCTAACAAGATGGAGAGTTGTGTTATACCACCCTGCTGTAATCTACTTTGTCTGCTGCTGCTGCTGTTGTTGTTGTTGTTATTTTTTCTCCTCCTCCGCCTGCTTACAATGTGGCGCGCGCACAAATCTTTGAACTTTTTTCCCCAAAGAGGAGTCTCATCTCACGCGAGATTTCCCCTCCCTCCCCCTGGCGGAAGTCAGGCGACCGAAACGCGGACCGCGGCGACTCGATTTAACGCCTTTAACGACTGTGGAGGGGTTTGGGGGGGGCTTATTTTAGAATATCCAAATGTTAGAGTCATTTTAGATAAAGTCCTGGCCGAGTATAATAAAACAACAGGCTGAATTTGCCTGGCGGTAGGCTTTTTTTTTTTTTTTAGGTACGGACCAATTCCTCTCTTCAAAATCAGGCAGCCGCTTAGT